>CAMZMU010000043.1:7180943-7699039 GCA_947311845.1 Poa pratensis
CGCACAAGTATGTATAATAAGAATCATGACAAGTACTATATTAATTTTGGCACAAGTATGCTTCCCGTTTTCACGGTTTCACGGATTAATTTACATATAAAGATCGCATATATATAAGAGGGACTAGAACCGTCATCTATTCGATTACCTTGCCCACTGGAAAACCATGACATGTTTCTTGAAACAAAGTTGGATGACGGCAACATCTTTTTGATCGGCCGTGTACTCGAGATCAAGGCCCATGAACTTCTTGTTGTTGTCTTCCTCCTCTTCAAGCCAATACTCGAAATTGGAAAGAAAATCCGGCACCTTGGCGCTGTCGTTCGTGTAGACGACATTGAGATTGGTCGTGCCATGTGCGAGCACCTCCCCGTAGCGAGTGATTGGATTCATGGTGGAAGGATGGGGAAGAAGAGAGGAGAGGGAGACGAACAGAAATGGCCGCGGTTACTGTAGCAATCGCGGTTCCCGTGCGTTTTGATCGCTCGGGTGCGCGGGAGGCAAACCGTCCGGACCTTTAGTCCCGGGCGGTATTACGACCCGGGACTAGAGGGGCTCGCGCCAGGCACACAGTTGCCACCAGCCCTCTAGTCCCGGGCCGTATTACGACCCGGGACTAGTTCTCCCTCACGGCCCGGGACCAGTGGAAAAGGTTTGACCCAGGACTAGTGCACCCCTCTAGTCTTGGGTCGTAAGCCACCCGGGACTAGAGGCAAAATCGGCCCTAGACGAAAGGTCTCGTTTCTAGTAGTGCCTGCAACGATCCTTCCACCAGTATTTGTAGTGTTCGCTTCATAGAGGAGAGGAAGAGGTATGAGATACGAAAGGTTTTATTGAAGATACATCCGTCTCTTTGGTAATTTTGCTGTATCGAGGAGATAGTGGACTGCAGAAGATTAAGAGCTAAAGGGGCAATAATGGAACGGAGACAAAGATGAGGAGATTTAAGCTGCGTACTTTAAATAATAGTTGTGTGGTTGTAACGTTGCACATGAGCAGTTTTTACGGTAGAATGAAGGAAATTAATTAGTGAGGGCATGCAGTTTGCTGATGTGGCAGAGAAAAATTATGAGGCAAAACGGAAGAAATTGGTGGATGGCTGGATGACGTGGACCAATCAAATTCTTCTTGCTGACGTGTGTAGCTTGCATGTTGAGAAAATTCACTTAGTGGGTTGCTCCTATTGAGATAGTATAGCTGACGTGTGTAGCTTGCATGTTGAGAAAATTCACTTAGTGGGTTGTTCCTATTTAGATAGTATAGATTTCTGCGCGATCAGAGGTTTTTCTACGGGAATGGTTCACCCCTGTGGCTTGGCCCGCTAAAATTTCGTCGAGAAGCCCAAAAAGGATAACCAGCCCACTGCCCATGTCCGCGTTTAGCGTTAACCCCTACGCTCGGTCCCGAGACAGCGCCGCCACACCGCCCCCATCCTCGCAGCACACTCGCCGGCGAACCCAGCCCGCCGCGCGCCCGGTCTCCGTCGTTGGTCCGTTCTCATGCACGCGCTCCTCCGAGAACCGTCCACCGGCGCCACCGCTCGACAAACACCTCGCTAGACGGAGGGAGAATGAGGAAGCCCAAGGGCCACGAGAATAAGCTGCTGAAGAAGACCGAGTACAAGCGGGAGGACGGCCACCGCGAGGCCACCGTCACGCAGCGCTACAGCTTCATCGAGAGGGACGACTACAATAAGTAAGTATATACATACCCTCTCTCGCCTGACAAATCCACTTTCCTTCCGCTGCAACCATGGACCGATTTCGCAGCCTACTGCTCGTGTTTCATTTTGACAGTATCGTCGTGGTTAGATTCTACGTACGTGAGCATATTGTGTTGAGCGCTGTTCCGTAGTTAATGGTTGTGTGTCCCCGCAGGTACAATGAGATCTGCTGTATGACGCAGAAGCTCGCGAAAATCATAAAGCAGATGGATCCGAGGGACCCTTTCAGAATCGAGATGACGGACATGCTCATCGATAAGCTGTAAGTTGTCCCAGACGATGTGTATGTGCTGACACAGTGGTTACTTAATTTTGCATGTTCGATGAAATAAGGGTAGCACGTGCTTTCTTACACACTACATCTATCTTGTCTTGGAGTTGGTAAAACCGTAAAACTAAACCCCGCTTAAAATTTTGTTGTATATTTTTATAGTGTATATTTTCTCTTCAGCTAAATACTACAGCATTGTTCTATCTAGCGATCCAGCAGTTTCTCTTTTTTTTTTTTTTTGCGAATGGATCCAGCAGTTTCTCACATGGTGTCCCAATCAAAATGTCTATTTCGATTTTATGAATCTGCAACAAGCTAGAGAGAATACTCTGAACTCTGAACTTGAATACTATATCACTGAACTATCACCACGTGTGTTCTTTCCGTGTCATTATTTAGACAGATCGGTTTTTTCCCATGTTATTAGGACTTGACTAGTTCAAAATTTATTTTTCATTATGCAAGTAGTATTCAGTTTGATCCAGGCTAAGTAACATTTAACTCATATGAGGTATCTATCTTGGCCTATCATTCTTTTCCTTCAGATCTTTGGTCCACTTGACAAGGAATACAGCAGTTTTCCTACATTTATTTTGAAAATAATATTTAAGTAATGAAGTGGTAGCAGTTACTTGCTAACCCTCTCGGTGATCATGGGCGTATTCTTCTTCTCCTGCTACTGTCCGAGCGTGCACTCGAATAATTAGTTATTTCAACATGGCAATGTATTGCTTTTGTTTGGTTACCCAAGTGTTGATAGTTGATATCCCCAGAGGCATTATGAAAGCGACATGAATACCGTATATACATCGTTCTGGTTCCGTGTGCAATCTTATCGTCAACATCCGGAGCCAATCATGTAATTCTTGCTTGTCGCTTCCAGTTTTTCATCGATACTTTGCTTGCTTGCTCATTTGTACAATCTAAGGAAGTTTTCTTAAATTTCAGGTATAATATGGGTGTAATTCCATTAAAAAAGATGTTGGTCAGATGCGAATATCTTTCAGTGATAGCCTTCTACAGGTCCCTATTCTTCCCTGAGATAGAGCAACGATTTCCCCTTCAATCATTGTTAGCCTCATTAAATTGTGCAATTTTATTTTTCTGTTTTAGAACTGTTTATTGCCATGAATCAATGGACAACCCTAGTAGGTGTAATGTATGAAGAAATATGACATATCGTATTCCACTTATTACCATATTGTTTGTTGAAATTACTGTAGGCGGCGACTGGCAATAGTTATGGTGAAGCTCAAGTTTGTGGAACACCTTAAAGAGGCCGTCGCCTACATCGAACAAGGGCACGTGCGTGTAGGCCCAGAGACGGTCACAGACCCAGCCTTTCTTGTAACCAGGCAAATGGAGGACTTCATCACCTGGGTGGATACCTCGAAGATCAAGAAAAAGTTCATGGAATATAAGGGGCCATCGTGGGCTGCAGTGGGGTTGGGGCCACGCAGGCGCATGCGCATGCTCGGTTGCTTGTGAAGCAGGCGCCATTTTTTTTTGAACCGAGACAAAAGACTTGCCATTTTCATTAATTAAGAAGAAGTGGGAATTGGCCGGTTAATTAGCGGGAAACCGGCCTAAAACCGATACAACACTCTCGACGACTGTCATGGAACACGACCGTCGCGAGGGCACACACAGCCACCCTGGCTACCCACACATGCTGCTCACACACCACCGAAGCAAGAGCCGTCGTCGAGGTTGCCCTCCGTGTCATCGCCATCAAGCTGCACACCATGCAGCGACTCCGACTTCACAATAAAACAACCAAGGAAACCATTGCCGAAACGGCGTCGAGTAGACCACGTCGGTCTATGCCAAATAGATGACTCTTCGCGCAGATGCTGGCAGCTCCGATTCTGAGGGAGAGCTCCGGTGAGGAGATGAGCAAGACCCGCGCCGACGAAGATCATCACAACTGACCGCCCCAAGCAGGTCATCATACGTCGCCCGCAGCAGCTCCGACTCCACAAAGCGCACATGCTTCTAAGTTCTTACCTCTATCTTAGATAGGGGCATTCGACTACGCTTGCATCGATATAAGAAGGGGGAGCATCCTATGTGCTCATTAGCATCAGGGGCAGAATTGGCATCGTCGTCCATCATTGGGTAGAACATGAACTCATTGCCGCTATCCACAGTCTATAAATCGACAATGCAGCAACCAAACTACGAAAAATTACATCAAATTTATCTAGACAAGCTATTTAGAAGAAAATTTCTTATTCAAGGAAATGGTGGAACACGTTGCGTAGGAGGCGGGAGCATGGCATGAGTGGTGGAGGGTCGGCCTGTGTGGTCACTTAGGAATCTAGGCGGCGACAAGTGGCAAAATGGGATGGTCGCGGACTGTACGATACGGTGGGAAGAGGGAGAGATTGTACACATGATAGAGGAGGGGATGGGGGAAACGGTCGGGTCGGTAGCATGTGGTGTCAGTCTGTCGAGCGTTTACAGGTCGGACAAGGGACGACATATAGTTTGTCGGGCTTTCTGGACATGTGGGGGTCTTTGTTGGTTGCCGTTTTTGTGGTCGTACCATATTGGGCCGATCGGGAGGCCTATCGGGGTGCCGATGGAGATGCTCTAAGAAACAATGCATTGGAAAAGGCCTCATGCATGCCTTAGTCCAAAAAAAAACCCCGGAAATTCTAACAAATAAGCACATACATACAATGCATGTGTGCCGATGGAGTCCAAATAGGATATGCTAGATCGGCATAAAAATGCCATGCACGATTTATATCAACAAATATCTTTTATTTTATTTTATTTTCCGTCATAACTAACAAAACCAATTCTAACATGTCCAGAAAATATTGAAAGAAAATGTCACACTTATTGTGAGGTCCAGAATCACTCACGTCAATTGTAAGGTGGGTCACACACTAAAAGTGAGCTAAAAATGATAACTCCATGTCTATCTCTCTTCTTACTATATATATGTGAGGTTCGTTCCTTGCGTATTATAGATATCTCCATATCATATATTCACTTTCTAATTTTCCTATAGTTATATTAAGATATTGGGGGAAGCCAAAAGCATCGGTTTTTGTTGGTGTTTTTATATTAAGATGATGCTGAGGAACGAAAATTTCTATTTTATCGCCTTTTAAATAGATAGATTAGGACAGTTGTTCTTCATGAAAGGGTTCGGTAAACTTTTCGAGGGGCTGGGAGGCATCGAACTGAGGTTTGGGGAGTCCTACTACCAGCTCCTTGGTAAAGGTGAAAAAAATCTGCTAGTGAACCTTCCTCTGGGCTGGGAGGCCGCCAAACGGGCCGCGAAGGCGATGTCTGAGTACGGCATCGACCCGAGCATCTCGGAGGAGGCCGTTAAGCTGGCGTGTGCAACGATGAGAGTGATGGGTCCATAAGCCATCAGGATTAACGACGTGAGGCTCAGAACCTGGACCAAGAGACGAGTCTGGGGCACGAACATATCGGCGCTTCATCGACAACTAGGGCGCCATGTCGGTTGCATTCTTTTGCGATGGCAAAGAAGGGTGCATGACAACTAGCATCACAAGTGCAATGGATAGTCTCAAGCTAGCGAACATGCCTGAAAGGTTGGATGAGATCCTGGGGCCATGCTGAGGCCCCGCCGCATGGTGCCAGATGGAGGCTTCATTCCTTAACATGAAGAAATGATGACCGATCGTCAATACTAGTATGAGCCAGTACCACCTACTCTAGCGGTGCTTTTTTTTAATAATACATTTTTTAAATTAAATTCGAAAAATATTACGCAAAATAACGAAATTTCAAAAATAATACGGCCTCGGCCAGGCCTGGGCCGATTAGGTCCTGTCGGCCAGGCCTGGGCCGATAAGGCCTTATCGGCTCTGTCTAAGCCGACATGGTCGCATGGTGGGCCAGGCCTGCGTCCGACAGGCCGTTACGCGTCAGGGACGGGTACTAATCGGCCGAACTCTGGCCGACAGGCCTGTCGGCTAATACTGGGCCGATAGGGTGCTGGATAAGGCCAATCCTGGCCACATCTTCTTCCTCGCGTCCTCTCTCTCCTTTTCTTCTTCCTCTCGAAAACCAGCAGCTCCTTGCTGCGTTTCAGCGGCGATCTGTCCATCCAGCCACCAAATCTTCCTCCTAGAAATGTTAGAGAGTTAAGGCAGCTCAGATATACAGATGGGTTAGGTTTTTGTGTGATTTCGTGTTGTTTGGTTGGAGCAATGATAGAGTTTAGGTGGAGGTTCGTGTAGGGTGGTGGTGGTGCAGCGTGGTGGTGGTGGTGCAGTGGTGTTGCTGGTGGTGCAGCGGTGGTGGTGACGGTGCTGGTCCATTGAATCGGCACGCTTCAAGGGTATGCGTTTATCTGGCTAATTAGGGTTTACTGTTGCGCTAGTAATATTAAGTATATAGTTGTTCCCGGTTATAACAGTTAATTAGTGTCACATTTTTAGGTTGTTGAGATGAGTAATTTAGTGAAATGTTTGTTTTACTATGGTCCTGGCGAAGTTGTGGTAAATGAGCATGGAGCTGATTTGGGTGAGTTTCGATGGTCAGAGTTGGAACTGAGTGACCCAGAAACATGGTCTATAAGTCAGCTGAAAGATTGGTTGGCAGCGTGTTTAGGGCTTAATCCTCAAACAGACACTGTCGGTGTGCATGCACTGTGGACGAAGACAAGGTCCCCGGTGTTTTTTTATTTGAGGCCGATAGAGCGGACCTCTCAGATGGTGCGATGGTTGCAAGGCTGCGAAAGCAGGGGATGTACCCCTATCGCGTTACTGATACCTGTCGCGAAGGAGGTGATTCCGCCTGAAGGCGAGGGAGGTCACGATCCTGGCCAGAGTAGTCAGACAGAGCAGATGGAAGAGGAAGATGTTGGAGGTGGTAGTTATGAATCTGGCCAAAATAGTCAGACAGATCATATGGAAGAGGGAGATGAAGATGCTGCTGAGGCAGCAGCAGACGATGTATTCCAAGAAATGATGGAAGAGGAAGACGAAGATGGTGGTAGTGCTTATGGGCATGATTCCGACGAGTCGGATGACGAACATGTGGTGCCAAATCCTGCGTCATGGAGTCATGATTTCTCGTCGTCAATGACAGTGAACGATGGTCATGATTCTGCCTGGGAATACCATCAGAACCAAGTTTCTGCGGGTGCTCTATATACCGATAAGCAACATTTGCAAGATGCAATCATTAAGTGGGCAATGTCGACTTGCAAGACATTCAAAACCAAGGTGTCGAGTAAAAAATATCTGACAATGGAATGTGAGGTAGCAGGGTGTCCTGGAAGGGTGCACGGTTATCGTCCTCACTTCGGCATAAACTGGAAAGTGAGCGACGTAGTACAACACACATGTAGAATTGAGAGTATTCCTCAAGATCATCGTAACATTTCGTCGACGCTTATAGCTCGGTTGCTGTACTCAGAAATAGTACAGGGCAAAGCTATGGAAGCGAAGGCTATTATACATAAGGTGTTCACCAGGTTCAAGTACACAATATCTTATGGCAAAGCTTGGAGGGCTAAGCAGATGACACTTGAGAAAAGATTCGGATCGTTCCTAGACTCATATGACTCAGTTGTTCGGCTCCTCTACACATTGCAGGCCCGTAATCCAGGCACATATGTTGACGTCAAACACTTTTGGATGGCAGAGTTTCCAAACGTCAAGGCACTCACAAACCCTGAGGCCGCGGAAGAAACGCCGTGGCTAGACCTGCAGAGTCGTTGGTGCATGCGCCATTTGGGGGCCAATTTTTTCTCACAGTTCCGGGATAAGGCTTTGATGAATCTATTCAAAAAACTGTGCAAGCAGAACCAATTCTGGAAATACACATTCGTACGTGGTAAGCTTGATGACTTCACTAACCAGCATGTTAGGCAGAGGAGAGCTGCACGAAATGTTGTAGTAGCAGCACATGGGCAACTTGTGGCGCAACAGCTAGCAACCGGACCTCCACCAGCTGAGGATGTACCTGTTGGGCTTTGTGACTTGCCAGGATTTGATCCGCCTGGTGTTAGGAGAAAGACTGGGAGGTTGATTAAAAACTTTCAGCAGTGGATAGAGCACGAGCCTCTTGAGAGGTGGTCTTTGCTGCATGACACTTATGGAGCCAGGTACGGTGTTATGACTACCAACCTGGCTGAAACATACAACTTTGTTCTTAGAGGAAATAGGGCATTGCCACTTACAGCCATTGTGGAGGGTATTTTTGAGGGCACAGTCAAATACTTCAGAGAAAGACGCCAGAAAGCTCACATGCATATCGTTAACAACCCAAACACACATTTTTGTGAGAAGATTACGGAGTACATGGATAGGAAGATGGCAAAAGCTCGTACTCATGCTGTGCAGGCCATAGGAAATCAAGAAAGGAGGTTCGAGGTACGCTTACCTTCTGACAAGTTTGGTTGCGGAAATCAACTCAGAACGCATGAGGTGCGAATTGGAAATGAAGCCCGACCAACATGTGACTGCACATGCAATAAACCAAAATTGCTTCACCTGCCCTGCTCCCATGTATTGGCTGCGTGTGGCCAACTCGGACTGTCAGCCATCTCGTTCGTTTCACCATATTATTTGAACGAGTCTGTGCTTAATACCTGCACCGGTGAAATGGTGGGATTTCGAGCTGTGGGTAATTTTAACACGGTTGACCCTAATGAAAGGCAGTACATCCCCGACCCAAGGCTACTGCGTCCTGGTAGAGGTAGACGACCGTGCAAGCGTATCAGAAATGGTATGGATGAATCTGAAGCCGGAGGCCCGACAGTGCAATGTTTCTTGTGCAATGATTTTGGTCACAGGGACACTGCTTGTACAAAATTCCCACCTACGAATGCTGCTCCGGCAACTAGAGCAGCTGCTCCACGTGGGCGAGGCAGCCGAGGACCAAGAGGAAGGGGAAGAAACTAGGATGTTTTAAATTTGGACTGTGCTTTTATTTGTAATAATGAGGATCAATGTTTTAAAATTGGACTATGTTTTCATCTGTAATATGTGTGGATCAGTGTTTGTAGACAATGTTTTTATCTGTAATATGTGTGGATCAGTGATTTAAATTTGGAGTTTGATTTCATCTGTAATTTGTCTGCGCATTTGTGGCTAAAAAAGAGGAGGGAGAGGTGGAAAAAAATGGAAGAGCCTCTCGGCCCAGCTTGGGCCGACAGCCTCTTGTCGGCCCAGTACAGGCCGATAGGCCCAGTCGGCCCAGCTCTGGCCGACCGGTTCCTCTGCCACGCGCAGAGCCGGCCGACAGGCCTTATCGGCCCAGGCCTGGCCGACAGGACCTAATCGGCCCAGGCCTGGCCGAGGCCGTATTATTTTTGAAATTTCGTTATTTTGCGTAATATTTTTCGAATTTAATTTAAAAAATGTATTATTAAAAAAAATCAGCCCTACTCTAGCGGTGCTTTTTTTACTTTATGACGATGATTGTAATAAGCTTTATTTATTTATATATACATACTTGTCAATATGTATGTTACAGTATAACTGGTGGGTGATGTAGTAACATAAAGAATATGCAGGCTTTAAGTACTAATTTGCCTGCCATTTTTCCCCTGCTGTACCATCTCATCCTTGCTAGAGTACAAATTTCACAGTAAAAATCACTGACTCTAGGTCTAAAAATCAACTGATCCGACCGCCCCGATCCCCACACAAGCCTTGCAGGTCGAGTAGCTCGGACAAACTCAGTAGCTCACCCTCCCCTAGCTCGGTGCTGTGGCACCAGCAGGAATTCCGGCTGGGGACCTTTGAACAAATGCCAGGCACAGTCTCCTTACTTTCTCGACGCGACGACTGTAAATATACTCTCTCCGTCCGCGAGAATAAGTGTACTTCTAGGTTTTGTCCAAAATTAAATTTTTTTTACCAACATTATATAAAAGAATAGTAACATATATACGACATCAAATTATTATATGACGAATGTTCTCCATGGTGTACTTTGTGGTGTCAATGCAAGGCTTCGCCTCTGGTGGCAACTCCGCCGGCTCCTCGCAGTCACCGGACGACCTCTTGCCGCTGCCGCAAGTGGGCAGGATATATATTGGCTAGCAGGTTCATGGCGCTGCCATCTACCGTGGCTTTCAGCGACAACATACCATTGGTGGTCACGTGGAACAGGAGTTATGCTTCGCGCGACATGCCAACGTTCCTGGCGGTGGCCGGGTTGCCGCCTGAAGTGGTGCGGCTCTACGGGACGCGGGAGCTGAACAATTTTCGAAAATAGAAAAATAAATAAAAAGAAACAGAAACGATGCGGAAAAAACATAAAAAGGAAAAAAAGAAGAAAAAAATGGGCGTTTTATAGGATTTGCCGGCGTGCCGGGGCCATGATGCTGATTTTTTCTATGTGAAAACCCTCAAATAATATGTGTAGCTTATCTCTAAATTTCCTAAATTTGCCATAATGGCCCCTCTAAGTTCCATAACACGCCTGTATGGGCCTCGATTGCGTTGCCAGGCCCATGAAACAAACGCATCACCTATTAACTCCGTTTTGACAAACTCAAAAGAAAAAAACTCCGTTTCACGTTCCTAAATATGTTTGACCCGATCCCTGTCACACGGAAACGGATAGAGTGGACTGAGACGCGGTCGCCGCTGCAACCTGCATGCAAGGCCTCGACGACGACAGAACGGCGTGGTTGGCCGCGGCCACCACCACGTTAACGCCCGGGAGAAGAAGATGCAGGCTGCCGAGGCCGCCGCACAACTGGTTCCGACGGGACGTCGGCGCGTGGTGCATTCTGCGAGCAGCGACCTGAAGGCTGAAGGCACCGGAGCATTGATCCATCACTCAGGCTCCCGAGTAACCATGGCTACAGCTTCCCATGGTGGTCGGTAGCATTGCTCCATCATCAGGTCAGGTCACCCCCATTTACTCTGCTTTCCTGTGTTCTGCTGTCTCTCCATCATTTTCCTTCCTCGGCATTAGCATGTGTTCTGCTCCAGAGTAACATCTAGCTTTCACCGCAATGACGGACCATGGTGTCCTAGCCAAGCTAGGGCGACCTATTGGCGGATAGCGCATTAGCATGCCCATCACACCAAAATTTGTTTTTGACTAACGCTACGCTGACTTTGAATGGAATGTCTGCACAACATAGCCGAAACTCTTTCAGTTATGTGAGCAAGATGTTTATTAGATGCATCTGTAGTTAAAGTTATGCATTGATATATGCCACTTGATCATGATGCAATACAGGTAGGGAGCTCACATGATTAGCAGGGAAAATTAAGTTAACAAAAGTAACGTCTAACTAGAAGTCATGGTCCACAAATTCACAATCAATGTCAGAGGTGATTTTCCATTTAGCAACGACAGACCAACCAACCAAGCCGTGATTAGAAGTAAAACATGGTTTGAGTTTGTAAAAAAACGAACCATCTGGATGATTTTTCATAGTGATTTGGTTTCTAAAGTAGAATTAAGTCTAAACTATAATTAATTTTTTCATAGCAGCTTGGGCTGCAAGCTTTAAGACAAATGCTCTAGATCAGAAAGAGTGGTAGCCAATACCGCTTAAGGGTAATTTTTCTACACTCCTTAAGGATCACTACTGTTTACGCGTGCAAACCATGCTAACTCTGTACCAGCATAAATTAATATGTTTATGTGCATAACAAGATGGTGCTGTTCTCTTAATTTAAAACCGAAATAAAGATATATGCTAAAGCAGAATTTCAAGACATGGTAAAGTTTATTTGGAGTCTATTGATCTAAATGAGACTGTAATTTCTAATGTCTGTCTTTGTTAATGACGTCAATTAGTCTTTCGAGTTCAGTGAGAACACATTGGTGCGCTAACTAAAATGTAAAAAAATAATATTTCGTACCTACCAAGATTCACTTGATTAGTTTGTCCAATTATCATGGTCTCGCTTTCATGAAAGGCACAATAGAATATCTTGAGGAATGTCTTGGCATCATTAATTATGACCTGTCGTATTTTCCCCATAATTACTCATAAATGATTTTGGCTGTTCTGTCTAACAGGAACGTGCACTTGCAGAGCCGCACATTCGGTGGTGCTCTAAAACAAGTCGGGTCAAAGAGTCTCTGTAAACCCCAAGACATTGCTTGGATGATGAGGACACCTCTCAAGTGATGTTGCCTTCTGCATCCGCGGACAAATATCAGCAGGCATGACTCTGCAAAGCTCATCCTCAGTTAGTCAGTTTCTTGCTGGCCTCTCATAATCAACTAACTGGTTCTTAATTAATTAGAGTCTCTTGTTCTGTTCAATCACCATGGATGCTGCATATATTTTGCTCCTCGTGCTCGCAACTACAGCACCGTTGCTCTCCATGGCGCAGCCATACTATAAAAATACAACTACAACGCCCAAACCATCGACGGTGTGGATCAACAACGCTGCCTCCTTATACAATTATGATATCTCCACCGTGAACTCAATACTCACCAGCTTTGTACGAACACGAACTTCTGGCTTGGTATTTGCATTTACCGCAGGGTTCACATGTGCTTCTACATCCTGCGCCACATGTAATGCGTACTTCTTTGCTGTCTTCATTGTCAGTGTCAAAGATGGCTCATTGGGCCTGGTTTCTCCTGGAAGGATCGTTTGGTCTGCGAACCGGGCTCACCCTGTCAGAGAGAACACCACACTTGAGTTTACCTCAGATGGGAACCTAGTACTCTGTGATGCTGATCGTAGCACTGTCTGGTCAAGCAGCAGCTCGGGGCGGTCAGTATCTGGCATGATGATCACCGAGGCCGGGAATCTTCTATTGTTCGATCAAAGGAACGCAACAGTGTGGCAGTCATTTAATCATCCTACTGACACACTGGTTCCTGGTCAGTCACTTCTGCAAGGTATGAGGATCATTGCAAATACCTCCCCAACAAATTGGACTGAGAATCAGCTGTATATAGCTGCACTTTCAAGAGGGTTATATGCTTACATTGAATCCACACCACCACAACTCTATTGTTTCCACCCGTACTTGATTTACCAGAAGTTAGGTAATGATTCTCATTTAACAAAGGTAACCTTTATGATTGGAAACCTCGAGCTATTTGGGCAACCAGGCAATCCTCGTTTAAACATCTCATTTCCAGCATCTGGATACACCTAATACATGAGACTAGTCAGATGGACACTTGAGGCTGTATGGATTGTCTGAAGGAGAAGTACCCATTGTATTGTCCGATGCAATGAACCTAAATGATTGTTCTTATCCAACAGTCTGCGGGAGTACGGCATATGCACCGGGGGCCAATGTGCTTGTCCACTTCAGGATAACTCTATTTCAGGCTACTTCAAGCCAGTGGATGAACAGATGCCAAACCTTGGTTGCACAACAATTACTCCAATCTCTTGTGAACAAATGCACCTCCATCAACTCTTGACAGTCACACACATTTCTTACTTTGATAAAAGCTATGACATTGATAGTGAGCACACGGGCTTAAAACTATATGCAATGAACATAGATGACTGTAAGAAAGCCTGCTTGGAGAACTGCTCCTGCATGGCCGTATTTTCCAGAGCTGGTGTATGTGTGTGGTTGAAAAAGGTCTTCTCCTTGCAATCAATAAAAACTGAAAATGGTGGCTACAACTCCACTGTTTACCTCAAGGTGCAGCTCAATCCCTTCAATGGAAACAAAAATATAGTTATTGTAGGTGCTACACTTGGAGCTGTTACTATTGTTGCATTGATTGTAATTGTTGTCAGTCTTTATCTACATAGGAGGAGGAAGTACGAAGCAAAAGGTGAAGAATTTGATTTTGATCAATTACCTGGAATGCCGACGAGGTTTTCATTTCACAAGTTGAGAGAATGCACTGAAGGATTTGGCAACTAGGTGATGACAGAGTTGCAGTGAAACGTTTGGAAGGTGCTAGACAAGGAAAGAAAGAATTCTTTGTAGAGGTAGAGACTATTGGTAGTATTGAACACATTAATCTTGTCAGGCTAATTGGCTTTTGTGTAGAGAAGTCTGAGAGGCTTTTGGTATATAAATACATGTCAAGAGGGTCACTTGATAGGTGGATTTATTACGGCCATAATAGTGCCCCTCTCGATTGGTGCACCCGTTGTAGGATCATGTTAGCGATATAGATAGGATCGTATCGCATGTATATCGGTAGCTACCTTGTATAGGAGATACTAACAGATTGTAACGATCAGATCTTGATCTGATCTCATGTATACTTGTTGTACAAGTTGATTCACTATTATATAGAGAGGGAGCCCTAGGTCTTATCACGGCAAAACATTACTTTTAACTTGGTATCAGAGCTTGATCCAATCTACCCCTCTCTCTCCCACCATCGCCATGGCGACTAGCCCCGCCACCTCGCCCGCTCTCTCCTCCACCATTGCCGCTGCTCCAAGCGCAACTGTTTCCATGACCTCCCTCACCGGGATGATCACCATGCGCCTGAATAGGGAGAACTTTCTCCTGTGGAAAACTCAGGCTGCCCCAGCTCTCCGTGCGGCGCATCTCTTCGGCTATGTCGACGGACAATCAAGGCGCCTGCTGCAACCGTGACCCAAGGCACCGGGGACGCTGCCGTCGTCATCCCCAACCCCGAGTACCTCAAGTGGTTCCAACAGGACCAGACCGTGATGATCCCGCTGCTGGCCTCCATGTCCGAGGACATCCTCGGGCAGATGAAAAGCTACACCAACGCCCGTCAGGTATGGGAAGCATTGCACTCCATGTTCTCTTCCCAGAGTCGTCCACGTATGATGCAGCTGCGGTACCAGCTCTCCAACCACAAGAAGAAGGACATGAGAGCCTCCGAGTACTTCAACTGGATGAAGGCGCTCGCCGACACCATGGAGTCCATCGGCACCACCCTGTCCGAGGAGGATCCTCGGCTACATGCTCGCCGGGCTAGGCCCGGAGTACGAGCCGCTCGTCGCCTCCCTCACCTCACGGGAGATCTACTCCTCCGCCAACGCCGTGACTCGCTACCACGACGTCGCGGCTCAGTATCATGGTGGTGGTCGCGGTGGCGGCCGTGGTAGCCAGCAGCCGCCACAACAGCAGCATGGCGGTCAAGGCGGCGGCCAGAACTACCGCGCTGGTCGCGGTCAGGGCCGTGGCCGCGGCAACGGAAGGGGTGGCGGCGGCAACAAGCCGACCTGCCAGGTCTGCCGCAAGTATGGACACGACGCTCTCCACTGCCGCAACCGCTTCAACCACGCCTATCAGCCCGAGGAGCCACGTGAGCATGTCGCAAATGCTGCGAACACCCAGGGAGGTGTCTACACCGTGGATCCCAACTGGATCATGGACTCGGGCGCGACGGACCACCTGACGAGCGACCTCGACCGTCTTCACTTCCACGAGCGCTACTCCGGCAAGGATCACGTCCAGGTTGCCAACGGAGCAGGTTTGCATATTACCCACATTGGTCAATCTAAAATTCCTGGCTCATCTCGATCTCTTGATCTTAAAAATGTTCTATGTGTTCCAAATATCCATAAAAACCTTCTGTCTGTCAACAGACTAGTTACCGATAATGATGCTTTCATGCAATATCATCCTAATTTCTTTCTTGTAAAGGACCGAGCAACGAAGGCAGTTCTTCTGGAAGGTAGATGCGTTGGAGGTCTCTATCCCGTGCCAAGCAGCTCAAGTTTGCAGTCTTCATCAAGTCATCAAGTGAAAGAGCATATTTTAGTCCCTTGTGTTTTGTGTGTTAGTTAACAACACTAGTGAACATTTGACTAGGTGTTAAGTGATGCAGGTATTAGTGGTACATAATACTTAATTGCATCAACACCAAAAAGGAGAAGAAAAGGCCTGAAGAATTTCTCAGTTTGACAGACCGGATATTCCGGGCCCAGTGGGGGCGGAATATCCGGCCCTCAAGTTTTTATCGAGGCCAGATTTTCTAAGGACGAAAGACGTCCAAATGTGCGACTCTCTGGACTACCCGGATATTTGGGGCTGGAGATTTCCAGGAGGCCGGAATATTCCGGAGGGGGTGGATATTCCGGGGTTGACTTAGGCCGGAATATCCGGCCTGCCTGTCTTCAACGGTTACTTTTGTTGGAGGGGTATAAATAACCCTCCACCTACCTCCAGCCAAGTAGCTCGCCCAAAACTTGAAGACACCATTATTGCAAGCTCAAGATTTGCTAGATCTCCCAATCCCTCCACCCAAACTCGTTGATCTTTGGAGGATTGAAAGAGAAGGCCCGGATCTACATCTTCACCAAGCCGTTTTTAATTTGCCCCTCATTCACTTGAGGGCCCCTCTGCTAGGGTTTCCATTGGGAAAACCTAGCTTCTTGTTGATCTCACTTATTGTCTTTGTGACAGATTGTATCTGTTTGGGAGCCCCCAATCCCGTTGTGGGTTGTGCCCCAAATCGTTGTTGTAAAGGCTTCGGACTCCGCCTTGAAGGTTTCCGATAGTTGAAGGTGAACCAAACCTTTGTGGTGTGGTTCATCGGAGAAGAAGGTGAAGCCTTTGTGGCTGCTGAACCATTGTGTTGGTTCACACCTCTCCAACGAGACGTACTCCCCTAAAAAGGAGGAACAAGGAAATACATCCGTGTCTCCGCGTGCTTTGACTTCGGTTACTTCTATCCTTGTTACCATCTTTACTTAGTGTACCTTGCTTAGTTGCTAGCTTGTCATATATGTTAATTCACCGTAGTTGCATATCTAGAGAATTTACCTTTTGTGTCAAGCCTAATTTGAAAAAGTACTAAAATTGAAGTAGAACCTATTCACCCCCCCCTGTAGGTGTCATACGATCCTTTCAATTGGTATCAGAGCCTCGGCTCTCTTGTTGGGCTTAACCGCCTAAGAGAAGTATGACACAAAGTGATGATGATTCCGCGAAGGAACAAGCCACTCCGGCATGCATGGCCGATCTCAAAACAATGGAAACATCATTGAAATCGTCCATGGATACCCAATTTGCTGAGATGCGTGACTTGCTCAAGCAACTCGCAAGTGGCAAGGTTCCTACGGAGACCATCCCACTAGAGGACTCCGCTAACTCCAATGACGGTGATACCGAGGAGGAAAAAGAGAAAAAGAAAGGGGTTGAAAACTCCGACCTTAAGAACTCCTCTCCATCCACAACCAAGCCGGAAAGTGGGAAGCCCGAGTACCATGAGGTCTCTCCTCATGGTGTCTACTCTCCCGACCCACTTATCCCTCATCCTCGCATAAATACCTTAGGTCCTCCACCTAAGCTTAATGCATTGGCTTTTACTAGTTGGCAACACTCAATGAAATCTCATGTCAACAGTGCCTCTACCGAGCTCTGGAGGATCATACGAGTGGGATTCAAGGCCGTGGATCCAAACAACTTGACAAGAAGAGAGGTGGTTGATGCTCAACTCAATGCTTCCGCTCTTCACATGCTTGAACTTGCCGTTGGAGAAAATGGTATGCATCACATTCAACGTGTCTCCACCTCCAAAGAAGCTTGGGATTGCCTTGAGGTGACATTTCTTGGAAATGAAAGCATGAAGAGGGATAGATTTGATGCCTTGAGCAATGAGGCCGAAGGTTTCTACATGCTTAATAATGAAACTCACGAGGAGATGTATGGAAGACTCAAGATTCTTGCCAAAGCCTTTTATAATTTGGGGGCAACCTATGTGGATGATGCTTGGATCAAGAGGAAGTATGTGAATGCTCTCATGCCCTTCTAGCCCATTGAATTGAAGGCCATACAAGGAAGACACAACTATCTTCTTATGTCATCTAATGAAGTCATGCAAGAAGTGCAAGCCTCCAAGGTTGCCACCAAGAATGCTCTAGACAACCGTGCTAGGGCCATGGGAATGAAACAAGGTCCCTCACTTGCTTTGAAGGCCAAGGTGGTGAGTCTTGATGATAGTGTGAAAATTGAAGCATGCCCAAGCAACATTCTCCCGATGATCTTGAAAAAGTCTACCATGATCACGTGGCTCTTGCCACAAGAGCTTTTTGGCGTGACCCGGCCAAGGCAAAGGCTCAAGTTTATCTAAAGAACAATCCAAGTGGGAAGAAGGAGTTTGCTATAAGGACGAAGACTTGCTACAATTGTCATGACAAGCATCACTTCATCAAAGATTGCCCGTATGAGAACCGAGAACAACATGGTGGAAAGCTTGTCCCAAAGGATCACTCAAAGTTGATTCAAAAGAAGCCTTTTGTCAAGAGGAAGCCATTCTTCAAGAAGGCACCGAGAATTGTGTTGGTGGCTCAAGAAGAGTATCCTTCTGAAGATTCCGAAGGAGAAGATGAACCCACTAACGAGGTGGCTGCATTGGCTATTGTCTCAACTTCATCATCTTCTCTCTTTGAATCCCCCAATGAAAATCTCTCCATCAACAACGCTCGTTGCCTCATGGCTCATGTTACCGAGGTATCATCTTCTACACCCAAGTCCATGCATGAAATGGATGATAAAGCTAGTCTTGCGATTAAGAAAGAACTTGTTTCTTTCGATACTTTTGTGACTAACTTGCAAGGTGATGCTGAGAAACATGTTGAGTCTCTCATGAGACAACTTGGTGCGGCCGAAGAACTCCTTGAGGACAAGGGAAAAATTGAGAGAGAGGACTCTCTCACCATAGCATCCTTGAATGCTTCCATAGAATCCTTGAATGCTTCTCTTGAAGAAGACAGTGAATATAGAACCACTTTTGAGGAAAGACTTGAGTCTCTTGATGATAAAAATGATGAAATAATTGCTAAAATCATTAAGGATAGAGATCATATCTTTGCTAAATATAAAGTGATTAAAAAGGAGAAAGTCGAATTTGTGGTTGCTAATGCTAGACTTCTTGAGGATTTGGAGAAGCTTGACAAGGCTCACAAGGCCTTGGAAAGTTATCACTCCAACCTTGTCAAGTCTCATGAGCAACTTCAAACTCAACTTTCTAAATCTACTTCACCTAGTACCTCTATTCCCTCTTGTGAGCATGCAAATGTTATTGAGGAAAATGTTAGGTTGAAGGTGGATCTTGCCAAGGCCACTAGTGCCAAGACCTCTATTCCCAAAGGTAAAGAGAAGGGTCTTGGTTATGTAGCCAAGGCAAAGAACAAGAAGAGCAACAACAAGGAGAACAATGCCAAGTCTGCACAAGCCAAGACTTCCATTGCGGGTGGTAATGCCACTAGGGGCAAGACCACCCGTAGTGACTTTGCGGGGCATAACAATCCCAACTACATTCTTTATGTTGATTATTATGGGGATGTTTATACAAAATATGTTGGTCCTTATGATGGTTACATTGCTTATTCTATTTGGGTTCCTAAGACCCTTGTTGCTAACAAAAGAGGACCCATTGAGAAATGGGTACCTAAATCTAAGCAATGATTTCTTGTAGGACTATGCTTCCGGTGGGTCTAAATGGGTGGTTGATAGTGGATGCACTAGTCATATGACCGGAAGCAAGGAGATTATGATGGAGTTGAGACCAAATCTAAATCACTCAACCGTCTCCTATGGTGATAAATCAAAAGCTGAGGTAAAGAGTCTCGGCAAGGTGGTAGTTGCAAAGGATATCACCCTTGTAAATGTCATGCTTGTCGAGTCTCTCGGTTACAATCTTATGTCCGTTCGTGCACTTAATAAGATGAACTTTGATGTCCATTTTACTATTGATATGGTGGTACTCTTGAGGAGCAAGACTCTAAAGGTCATGTTCGTTGGGTATGTTGAAAATGAGTTGTTTGTGGTGGACTTTTCGGGGTCAACCAACACTCAAGCAATATGCCTATTCGGAAAGGCCGACGTGGGATGGTTGTGGCATCGCCGCTTGTCCCATGTCAACATGAGAACTTTGCAAAGTCTTCACAAGGGTGGCCACATTCTTGGACTAAAAGACAATGTTTCTTTTTCTAGAGATCGTCTTTGTAGGGCTTGTGTTGAAGGAAAGATGCATGATTCTCCCCATCCAAGCAAGACCATCATTTCATCAAAGAGGATATTGGAACTTCTTCATGTTGATCTCTTTGGTGCCGTCCTCAACCAAGTCTTGGTGGGAAGAAATATTGCTTGGTGATTGTTGATGACTATTCAAGATTTACTTGGGTTTATTTCTTCAAGACGAAGGATGAGACCCAACAAGCCGTCATCGACTTTTCCAATGAAGTTCAACGCCAACACAATGTCCCTATATTGGTCATTAGGAGTGACAATGGCTCCGAGTTCAAGAACTACACCCTAAATGAGTTTCTTAGTGAAGAGGGGATTCGTCATCAATATTCCGCTGCATATACCCCTCAACAAAATGGTGTAGCCGAAAGGAAGAACCGGACCCTTATGGATATGGCAAGGTCTATGTTGGCGGAGTTTAAGTCTCCACTTTCTTATGGGCCGAAGCTATCTCCACGGCGTGTCATTCATCAAACCGGCTATTCTTTCGCGTAGGCAAGAAGTTTACACCTTATGAGATGCTCACCGGCAACAAGCCCAATGTCTCCTACTACCGAGTGTTTGGTTGTAAGTGTTTCTATAAGATCAAAGGTGTTCGTTTGTCTAAATTTGAATCTAAAGCTTTAGAGGGTGTTTTTGTTGGGTACGGTGCCGAATCTCACACCTATAGAGTCTATGACAAAACCGTTAGGAAAGTCATAGAATCTTGTGATGTGAGGTTCGATGAGAATGACGGCTCCCAAGTGGCGCAATTTCATGTTTGTGATGTAGATAATGAGGAGCCTCAAGATGTAATAAGAAGAATGGGCATTGGTTTCCATCGCCCCATTGAGATTCATTGTGATCCTCCTCAAGCAAGTCCAAGCTCCACTCATGTGGAAACTTCATCACCATCACAAGTTGAACCGGCACCCACTATGGAAGCAAATGATGCACCAACCCAAGAACAAGTTCAAGACCCTCCTCATGTTGACCAAGTTGCTATGCAAGAACCAAGTTCTCCTATTGTTGATGCTAGCCAAGGTCATGACCAAGATCAACCCTCTCCTTCCATTGTTGAAGATGTGCATCAGGATGATCAAGGTCAACATTCCGGTCAAGACGGGGACTCAAATGATCAAGATGATCAAGAGATACCTCCAAGATGCAATAGAGATATCGAAGCCCGTCATAAAGCAAGAGTTGCAAGGACCTTGGAATTAGGAAGCCATAAGCTAGAAGAGGTTCTTGGTGATTTGAAGAGCAAGGTGACCACAAGGGTCAATTGGCAAGCTTCAGTGAACATCAAGCACATATCTCTATGGTAGAACCAAAGAAAGTGTTTGAAGCTCTTGAAGACCCGGATTGGTTGGAAGCTATGCATGAAGAGCTAAACAACTTCAAGCGCAACAAAGTGTGGAATTTAGTTGAGAAGCCAAATGATTGCCGCAATGTTATAGGCACTAAGTGGATTTAAAGAACAAGCAAGATGAACATGGAATGGTTGTGAGGAACAAGGCAAGATTGGTTGCACAAGGGTACTCTCAAGTTGAAGGCATTGATTTTGGAGAGACTTATGCACCCGTGGCTCGCCTTGAGTCCATCTGTATCCTTCTTGCATATGCATCACATCATAACTTTAAATTGCAACAAATGGATGTGAAAAGTGCTTTTCTTAATGGTCCTTTAAAGGAGTTGGTATATGTTAAGCAACCACCGGGATTTGAGGACCCAAATTTCCTAACCATGTCTACAAGCTTGATAAGGCGCTCTATGGTCTCAAACAAGCACCTCGTGCTTGCTATGAGCACCTAAGAGAGCTATTGTTAGACCGTGGATTTGAAGTGCGGCAAATCGATCCCACCCTCTTCACCAAGAGGGTTAAAGGGGAGCTTTTCATATGCCAACTTTATGTGGATGATATTATCTTTGGCTCATCTAACAAAGCTTTTAATGATGAATTTTCAAAGCTTATGACCGATAGGTTTGAGATGTCCATGATGGGAGAGTTGAAGTTCTTCCTTGGTTTTGAGATCAAGAAATTGAGTGGAGGGACTTTATTTCTCAAGCCAAGTACACCCAAGACATGCTCAAGAGGTTCAATATGCAAGATGCTAAAGAGAAGAGGTTTTCTATGGACACCAAATGTCATCTTGAACTTAATCCAAAGGGTAACGATGTTGATCAAAAACTTTATCGCTCTATATTGGTTCTTTGCTTTATCTTTGTGCATCTAGACCCGATATTGTGTTGAGTGTAGGGGTGTGTGCAATGTATCAAGTGGCTCCTAAAGATAGCCACTTGCAAGCGGTCAATAGAATCCTTCGATATTTAGTTCATACCCCAAGGTTTGGTTTGTGGTATCCTAAAGACTCAAATTTCTCGCTTGCCGGGTACACGGATTCGGATTGGGCTGGTTGTAAGGATGATAGGAAATCAACTTCCGGGGCATGCCAATTCCTTGGTAGGTCCTTGGAGAGTTGGTCTTCTAAGAAGCAAAATTGTATATCTCTCTCCACCACCGAAGCCGAGTATGTGGCAGCCGCTAGTGCTTGCACTCAATTGCTATGGATGAGGCAAACTTTAAAGGAATACGGTGTCCATTGTGACAAAGTGCCTCTTTTATGTGACAATGAAAGTGCTATCAAGATTGGTCACAACCCGTGGAACACTCAAGAACGAAGCATATTGAGATTCGTTATCACTTTATTCGTGATCACATTACCCGGGGTGACATTGAGCTTGGCTATATTCCAACCAAGAACCAACTTGCTGATATGTTCACGAAGCCACTTGATGAAGCAAGATTCACTTATTTGAGGCATGAGCTAAATATCTTGGATTCAAGGAGCGTGGCTTGACTATCTTGCATACACACCTATATTTTGACTATCTATTTGGTTTAGGTGTAGGCATGGACATAGGGGGAGTGCAGCCCTAATTCATTGGACCATCCCTCCCCCCATTATGCCGACATTAATAACTCATTTGCCTCTCTACTTTCATTTGTTGAAATTATGAGCTTAAAATGACGAGTAGTGGTTGTGAACCCTAGATATATCTTCGCGGTGTCACGCCACAAACTCATACATGGTGGCCTAGGTCACCGCCCTCTTCTTTGCGAAGAGTTGGTTCTTTCGGACGTTTATTGAATTTTGATCTTATTTGCCCGCCCGTCGGTTCTTCATGGAAAACACATTCAATCTTGGCATTTTTAGTTGTTTGATTCTTGCAAGTTTGATGTGAAGTACCATTGTCAGTTTGGCTATCTTAATCCCATGCCTTTCCCTTCTAAAAACTTTTCTCTCTAAAGCACAAGTCACCTTTTGTCTCTAGGAAGTGTGGTTTTGGAGGCTGAATTTTCAGTGCTTTGCACTGAAAATTTTCAGGCCGGAATACCCGGCCTTGCGGTTAGTCTTTTTTTATTTAGGGAGAGGGCACGGGGTGAAGGGCTCACTCGAGCCTTTCTTCCACCTCCGCCCCTTCTCTCTCCAGCCGCCGCCGCCGCCTGCTCGACCCGCCTCCTCCGGCGCCTCCAACCGCCGGTTCCTTCGGCCCTTGGCCGGATCTGGACCTCCTCCTCCTCGGGAACCTTTCTCTCCACGCCATTTCCTCCATGGATGAGGGTAACGTCCTCCTTCTCAAACCCTAGGTGGTGACCACCTATTTTTTGTTGAAGATGTTTCCCCTGATGATTCCTTGGAGTTTTATGGTGCCTTTTGTTTCCTCTTACTACTAAACACACTAGGCTAGCCCCTTTGTTATCAATCTAGTTTTAGATCAAGGTTAAATCACAGTACTGCTGTCAACTTCGTCAGGCCGGAATATCCAGTCCTTCCAGGACCGGAATATCCGGCCCCTGTTTTTTTTTCAGCAGTATTGTGACTTGCCTCGTACTAACTAGCATTGATCCTTTGGTGCTTTCCTATTGTATCTAGTAGTGCTTCTAGTTCTCATTTCCATGGTGGCTTGTGTATCCTTATCTTTTGCTCCCACCTATTGCTTTACCTCACAGGTGTGACTCAAGCTTGGCTCCTCCGAAGAAGCAGTATCACCGCAAGAGATATCTTCACCGCAATGCGGACGGAGTGCTTGTGGATGAGGTTGTGCTCCGGCAGCAAAAGATGGAGCAAGCCCAAAAAATGAAGCAACAAACAAAAGAAAAGGGCAATGATTCCTCGTCTAAGAAGTGGAAGGGCAAGGAACAAAGGCCAAACTACAAAGATATGCCCAGCCATGATTACACCGTGATTAGGCAAGGGGATTGGTACTCTGCTGCCCCCCAAGATGAAGAAATTGAAGATACTAGCTTTTGGTGCATGGAGCAAATGCATATCCATCGGGACATTTTTCTCACCTTCAAATATCCCATTCGCCCGATGCAACCCATTAACTTGCAGTATCTCAAGTCCAAGGAGGCTTTTGCTCAAACTGTGCAAGTGATCAAGCATCTCGGGATAGTTCGTCTCATGGAGTTTCAGTGTGCCTACAGTGCTCCCCTCGTGATGCAGTTTTTCTCCACTCTTGTGATGAAAACGGATAATGCCAAGACACTCAAATGGATGTCCGGATCAACCTATTGTGAGGCAAACTTCTATGACTTTGCTCGAGCCCTTGGCTATGGCTACAATGGCCTCACTCCCGTTGGTCGCCGCCTCCACTCCCCTGACAAGCCCAACAAGAACAAGCTAGCCGCTTTGTATGGCCATGGTGGCAAAATTGGGTTCAAGACTGGATTGCTCCCTCTTTATGATCAGCTTGTGTGCATCTTTCGGGAGAACATTGCTCCAAGTGGAGGAAACAAAGATGCCATTCGTTCCGGACTTGTCAATTTGCTCTGTCTTGCTTATGATTTTGTTACAAATGAAGACCCGGACAAAGTGTTCAAGATTGATGTCATGGATTTTATCTACAATGAAATGTATGAGGCTTTGGTGGGTCGGTACTCTATTCCTTATGCTCCATACATCATGGCGCTCATCAAGGCCACCTTGGCAAAGAAAGGGCAAGAACTAAGTGATGATGATTGTGAGGCTCACGACTACAAGAGAATCTATGTCAAGAAATATGTGGTTGCCCCTTCCCCTATCGCTGCTCCTAGTTTCATGGGAGATGCTCGTGCTAGTGGACACACTCGTCAGCCCATCTCTTGTGACCCGCACATCAAGAAATTGAATTGGTTCCAACGGAAGATCCTTTGCATGAAGGTGGATATTCGCAAGGAACAATATGATGCCTACCGTGAGAGACAGTTTATCGTCTCCCGTCTTCCTAGTGCACCCGGTGACCCTCCCGTTGCAGCCCCTCTTGCTTATGATAAGTGGAATGCCGGTGCTCATACCAACTGTGTTCAGATGGAGAAGGATTTTCTTGTGATAGCTGCTGCAGCCCCCTCCTATCCCACCTACTCTCCTGCTCCTGATTATGGCAACGAAGAGTTTGATGAAGATGGTGACTCTGATGATGAGGATGAGGTCGAGGATTCTGAGGAGGAGCCCGAAGCTTCCTGTTGAGTCTCGTGGGATGTAGCATCGCTTTTTCTCTCTTTTTGGTGTCTCGATGCCAATGGGGGAGAATTAGTTCTATTAGGTTGCGGGATTTGCATGGGTGTGGGCACAAGCATATGCGTCTACAATTTCTTGAGAGCTTGTGTCCATTTATCTTTCTTTGTCGAACTTGTTGCTATTTGTCTCATGAACTTTGTGTGGTTATGGTATGTATGAGACTATGGATTTCGGATTTATCTATGTATGAGACTATGGATTTCGGATTTATCTATGTATGAGTCTATGGACTTCGGATTTATCTATGGTTGAGATTGTATTGTATTGTGCATGGTTATATATGCTACATCTCTCGGCACAACGTATAATCTCAAAATCTCAATCTATTTGGATATGTCTCATTTTGTGCAATTATGTCATTGCTTATATCATGTTGGATATATTTTGTTTGACGGTTCCCCTTCTTATGTGTGTATTTGCATTCCAAGGAAAATAAAATGATATGCACACATGTAGGGGGAGATCCCTCCAATTTTGTTGTGAGCATGCTAGTGTTGTGAATTTTATTGCAAATCCTAGTGTTGTCATCTAACACCAAAAAGGGGGAGATTGAAAGAGCATATTTTAGTCCCTTGTGTTTTGTGTGTTAGTTAACAACACTAGTGAACATTTGACTAGGTGTTAAGTGATGCAGGTCTTAGTGGTACATAATACTTAATTGCATCAACACCAAAAAGGAGAAGAAAAGGCCTGAAGAATTTCTCTGTTTGACACACCGGATATTCCGGCCCCAGTGGGGGCGGAATATCCGGCCCTCAAGTTTTTATCGAGGCCAGATTTTCTAAGGACGAAAGACCTCCAAGTGTGCGACTCTCTGGACTCCCCCGGATATTTGGGGTCGGAGATTTCCAGGAGGCCAGAATATTCCGGGTGGCCGGATATTCCGGGGTTGACTTAGGCCGGAATATCCGGCCTGCCTGTCTTCAACGGTTACTTTTGTTGGAGGGGTATAAATACCCCTCCACCTACCTCCAGCCAAGTAGCTCGCCCAAAACTTGAAGCCACCATTATTGCGAGCTCAAGATTTGCTAGATCTCCCAATCCCTAAACCCAAACTCGTTGATCTTTGGAGGATTGAAGGAGAAGGCCCGGATCTACATCTTCACCAAGCCGTTTTTCATTTGCCCCTCATTCACTTGAGGGCCCCTTTGCTAGGGTTTCCATTGGGAAAACCTAGCTTCTTGTTGATCTCACTTATTGTCTTTGTGACAGATTGTAGCTGTTTGGGAGCCCCCAATCCCGTTGTGGGTTGTGCCCCGAATCGTTGTTGTAAAGGCTCCGGACTCCGCCTTGAAGGTTTCCGATAGTTGAAGGTGAACCAAACCTTTGTGGTGCGGTTCATCGGAGAAGAAGGTGAAGCCTTTGTGGCTGTTGTACCATTGTGTTGGTTCACACCTCTCCAACGAGACGTACTCCCCTAAAAAGGAGGAACTCGGAAATACATCCGTAGTTGCATATCTAGAGAATTTACGTTTTGTGTCAAGCCTAATTTGAAAAAGTACTAAAATTGAAGTAGCACCTATTCACCCCCCCTTCTAAGTGTCAGACGATCCTTTCACCATACCCGTGCACTTCCTGTAAGCACATCATTTTACCATGTTCATAATTACACCTTTGATTGTCACCACTCATATTTATGTTTTCTCTCTAGTAATCTGGAATGACGGTTGTCATCTCTTGTTTTTCCCGTGTGGACCACGTGTCGTAACTTCGAGTTGGCCACCAAACCCTTTATTCAAGTGGTGAAGCATTGAAGCTTCAGAAATTTCAATGAAAAAGCAAATTAGTCGCCACATTCTTCCTACTGTTGGCCACGACAGATAATGAGTGGCTTTCATTTGGTGGAACAACCTATGATGAAACCAAACCAAACCATGTTATATAAGAGATGTCACAAAGCAAGCATAGCAGGTAGCTAGTTACGTGCAGTGTTTGACAAAAAAATGTCATGCAAAGTGAATGCATGAATGGAGGATACAGTTTTGCATAACACAAATATGAAAAGGGCAGAAAGGGAGGTAGACAAAGTTGGGCTTGAGAGAAGTCAGGAACTCGGTTATTACTTTGAAACAAGTTGACTGTGTAGTGGAACCATGTGATTCTACTTGTCTTCTGCTTGTTTCATACTCCATACCTGGTTGGCTTACTTGTTCGTATTATCAAGCTGAGATGCAGATGTTGTTGCTTCTTCGTTGTACTTGACGTCTAGGACGAGCCGCGAGTGACCTGGATGCGGACTAACTGTAGTGCTAAGATCAATGCAGGCTGATAGCTTTGCCCAAGGATGAAGACGAACTCACGCACACAAGGTAGGAGAAGAAGAGCTCACAGGGAGTTTTGGCACCGCACAACTTGTGCCTTTTCTGACTCTCTTACTCTTAACTCTAATAACAAGATTAGTCCCAACAATCACCTCCCTAATATTGTTATTACTTATTCCTCTCTTGAAGCCATTGTCGTCGATGTCGTAGTTGCAACACAGACGGCCGCAGATGCCATCCTGTCACACCGATTTCCGCCGCCGCCGCTGGCCTTCACGAGAGGCGCACCTCCTACGCCTTCACCACGAGCGTGCCGCCATGACATGCTCGCTGCCGCATGTTCGCCGCCGGTGCCGCAACTCGCCGGTGAATCACCTCCATGTTGCCGCCGATGACGCACCTTGTCGACGACTCGCACATGTTCATCACCGGTGCCGCAACTCGCCGGTGGCTCACCTCCATGTTGCCGCCGATGACGCACCTTGTCGACGACTCGGACATGTTCACCACCGGTGCCGCAGCTCGCCGGTGACGTGCCTCCATGTTGCTGTCGATGACGCACTTGTCGACGGCTCGGACATGGATGGAGAACTCCTCACGACAATGGCCTCCGCACCATGGCCATCACCTCCTTGCCGCCGGTGCCGCGACCGGGCAGCACACCTCGCTCTGATACCAAATGATAGCTTTGCCCAAGGATGAAGACGAACTCACGCACACAAGGTAGGAGAAGAAGAGCTCACAGGGAGTTTTGGCACCGCACAACTTGTGCCTTTTCTGACTCTCTTACTCTTGGCACTAATAACAAGATTAGTCCCAACACAGGCGTGATGGTTGGCCCTTGTTGCATCTTGCTAATAGCTATCTATCTAGCTTAAAGATGTACGTACAATGGCTAATTCGACACGTTAATAACATAAGTTACTGCAAATAAGCAGGCACACATGTTAGTTGCTTTTTATAATTAGTGTACTCGGAACTACTAGTTCATTTATTAGTCATTTTACTCCTCTAAAGGATATAGGAGATCGGTTAGGTGCGCGTTGTGGAAAAAAAAAACATGATTCATACTCTAACTAATTATTAGAGATCGGCTAGAGATGTCCTAAGTGGTGTCACGACTTAACACACCCAATTTTGTTTCTGTAGATTAATGGCTTTATACAACCACTTCTATCTGTTTTTTATAAGTTTTGAAGAAAATTTGATAGGCCAAAAGATAACCCTCCTAATATTAAAACTGGAAATAAGTTTTTGTGTATAAAATTTAAAAATGTTTTGAAATTACAATTCAAAGTTCAAAATAAGCTATAGATTCAGTTGCGTATTACTTTCTTGTAGGATAATGACAAGTTGCATATTACAAGCCTTTGTTTGTCCTTTTGACTGATTAATAGTAGGATAATGACTAGTGGTCTAGTGGAGATGAAGGAACACATAGTATTTGTATAATATAGTCTGGTGTGGTTTAATCGTTCCAGAATGGCCATGATTAATTTGTCGAAGGTACCCGTGAGCTCATCATATCCACGTCATTACCGTTCTCAGTTCACTGATTTCACCATCTTGTGTCCGTATTTTCTTCAAAGTAATGTGGCGCGCCGGTTGTCCTTTTCTAGTGTGGACCACATGTGTTGTAAGTTTGAACATTATATTATGATCACATGGTATGGTATACCTTCGAAAAATGTGTTCTGAACCTTTATTGTTGCTGCCTAGCACTGAAGCTTCAAACTTTTATATAGAAGAAAAAGAATAAAATTTTGTCCTCCCAAATTCTTTTCTTCTCTTGGGCACGACAAATAATCCATGGCCTTCATTTGATGGAACATTGCAAGATGCAGCGAAACCATGATGTAGATGGAACGAAACAAACTTGATAAATAGCCTAGCCGGTAGCTAGTTTTGCGAAGTGTTTGCCAAGAATAAGTTGTGCAAAATAGAAGGGGATGAAGGAGATAATTTTCCAAAATGAAAACATTAGTAGAGAAGCAAGGACGGAAGATAAAGGATGGCTTGAGAGACGTCGGGAACTCCACGATTACCCAGCAGAATGTTGCCCCTCTAATGGAACTGTCGTTTGCTACATATCCTGTAGAAACATCTGAAACGGACCAGCATGCGACGTACTCCAAGACGTTTTTTAGATAAAGTGATTTTATTACTTAAAAGGTTTAAGCATTACACCCGGCATCTGCATAGCTAAGATGCACACAGCCACCAGTTCACCATCACACAAGTCTGTAAGCAAAAGATAAAAGGCGAATTACATATCAAAATGAGAAATTGTAGATCCGCCTAAGATGTGGTAGGTCTATCCAGAGTCTATGTTGCCACCCATGCCGGGAAAATAACTCCCTGGCCGCAGCCTCCAGTCTCGACGCCACCTCCAAAATAAGTCTCGGTGCTCCACACGCTGCAGGGATGACCATGCTCGTAGCGTCGCTGTGCACCGGTAAATAACCTGCATAAGAGAAGCATTTTTATCATTAAAAACCTTGTCATTTCTACATAGCCATAGCGACCAAATAACAGCAATCGCTCCCTCCCTACTGAATAGTTTGAACCTAGGATCCACTCCATTTAACCAGTTGCCAAAAATGTTAGCAACAGAACTAGGGGGATGTAAGGTAGAACCTATCTGGATGGCTGACCATATAGACCTAGCGAACTCGCACTGGAAGAATAAGTGTGTAATGGTCTCGTCGTGTTGACAAAGACACACTTTTTACTTCCGTGCCAATTGCGTTTGGCAAGGTTATCTTTGGTGAGAATTACTCCTCGACGTAAATACCACGCAAACACTTTAGTTTTTAGTGGTATCTTCATCTTCCAAAGTTTGTTATTATTAGAACTATCGACTGGAATTTCGGGTAGAATGAGCGCTCTATACATAGAATCAACCGAGAATTTGCCGTTCTTCGTGAGATTCCATTGAAACTTATCTGGACCTTCCGACAAATGGATTGAATCCAATCGATGAGCAAAGCATTCCAAGATGCTTGTCGTGTTCCAAGTAAACTTCTTCTGAACGAAACATTTGGTGGGAAAGTATCCAACACCTTCGCGATCGTGTCACTTTTGTTTCGAACAATAGAATATAGAGCCGGATATTGTTCTTTGAGGGTAGATTGGCCAAGCCAAATATCCTCCCAGAAACGAATTTCCGATCCATCCCTAATTGAGAAAGAGCCATGTGGGAAAAGAACTTCTTTGTAGCCATGAGGCCTGCCCAGAAGTGTGAATCACCAGGTTTCCAAAGAACCTGGGAAACAGCTTGATCTCCGACATATTTTCTCCTAAGGAGGGTTTGCCAAACTCCATCTTCAGAAAGCCATTTACCTAGCAGCGCTCTGTTCTTGACCTCAAGGTCATGAACTCCGAGCCCTCCTTGGTCTTTAGGGCAGCAAACCACACTCCATTTAGTCAGTCGATATTTTTTCTTCTCACAATCCCCTTGCCAAAAGAATCTAGATCGGAAATAATCCAATCGTTTTAAGACCCCTTTTGGCAGTTGGAAGAATGAAATCATATACAGTACCATGTTCGTAAGTACCGAGTTTATGAGAACCAATCTTCCACCCAGAGATAGGAGTTTGCCTTTCCAGCTATTTAAACGTAATTGAAGCCTTTCCTCCACCCTTTTCCATTCAGCATTTGTAAGTCTCCGATAATGAATCGGGATACCCAAATAGTTGATAGGAAATTGTCCTTGCTCACAGCCAAAAAGCTCGGCATACAAGGCGGCGTTCTCTTGGGCCTCGCCAAAGCAAAACAATTCACTTTTATGGAAATTTATCTTAAGACCCGAAAGTTGCTCGAAAGCTGACAAAATCAACTTAAGGTTACGAGCTTTTTCGATATCGTGTTCCATAAAAAGGATTGTATCGTCGGCATATTGAAGAATCGATAGTCCACCATCGACAAGATGTGGAATCACTCCTTCAATCGACCCTCAGTTTTAGCGCGTTCGATCAGGATTGCCAGCATATCCGCCACTATGTTAAATAGTATTGGCGATAGCGGGTCACCCTGTCGGAGGCCTTTTTTCGTTTGGAAGTATCTGCCAGTGTCATCATTGACCTTAATGGCTACACTTCCTCCGGAAACAAAGCTACTAATTAACGCGCGCCACTCAGAGGAAAAGCCTTTCATCCTGAGAGTTTGCTGGATGAAAGACCACTTCACTTTATCATAGGCTTTCTCGAAATCAATTTTCAGGATTACCCCGTTCAACTTTTTCCTATGTAGTTCGTGGACTGTTTCATGTAGGACCGCGACTCCATCAAGGATGTTGCGACCTTGCATAAAAGCCGTCTGAGATGGGGAACCACATGATCTGCCACAGTGTTCAGTCGAATCGTAGCCTTTGGTGAATATTTTAAAACTAACGTTAAGGAGGCATATAGGTCTAAACTGCTGGATCCTTTCTGCCTCGTTAACCTTAGGTAATAAAATTATCTCACCAAAATTGAGACGAAACAACTCTAGTTGTCCATTGTGAAGACAAGCGAACAACTGAAGCAGATCGGCCTTGATAACATCCCAAAAGTTCTGGTAGAACTCAGCAGGAAATCCATCAGGACCAGGGCTGAATTATGTTTCATTTGGAAAACTGCTTTTCTCACTTCCTCCTCTGAATAGGGTTTAGTAAGTAGGCTATTTTCCTCCTCTGAAACCTGGGGTATATCCTCTGTTCGGGACTCATCCAAGGTGAAATTCCCCTCCTCAGGGTCACCGAACAGGCCTTTATAGTAATTTGTAATATACGACTTTAGTTGTTCCTGGCCCTCAATCGTTCCTTCATCCTGGACCAGAGAATGAATACGCTTTTTCCTGTGTCTGCCATTGGCAATACTATGGAAATAGCGAGTATTCGAGTCCCCTTCTAGAATGAATTGAGCTTTAGAACGTTGATACCATTTTAACTCCTCCTCGCGCAGTAGTTTCGCTATCTGTGCATTTGATTGGCTCTTTAGCTCAATTTCTTGCGCGGATAGTAATCGAACTTCTGCTAATGCTTCTAGAGCATCGATTATCGAGGAAAGTCGTACTTTTTCTTTTTTAAGTAGACCAGTAGTATGACGAGCCCAACCAACGAGGTGAGTACGTAAAGCACGTATCTTATTGTTCCACCGCTGGATAGGCGTATCACCCGCTACCGGTAAATCCCAGATTCTTTTAACCATGTCATGGAAGCCCTCGCGGTGTAACCAACCAAGCTCAAACTTGAACCGTGGTTTACATTGCGGTCTAGGCACTCCAGTGGTCAATAGAATGGGAGCATGATCCGACAAACCCTCAATACGTTCTAGAGCCCGTACCGACACCAATGGGAACCTAGCTTCCCAATCGGAATCCATCAGTACACGGTCTAGTTTCTCGTAAGTGGGTTCAGGGAGGGAATTAGCCCAGGTGAACTGTCTTCCCACCATCGTAATCTCTCTTAAATTCAAGCTGTCAATGACTGCATTGAATAAAAGAGGCCAACGGTTGTCGAACCGACCCTTACTTTTCTCGAACGGAAACCGTAGCAGGTTGAAATCCCCACCAATGATAATAGGGTGTGGGTTATCTTTTGCTAGGTTTACCAATTCAATGAGAAAAGAAGTCTTAGACGCTTCCTGAGCCGGCCCATACACGGCGACAAGACTCCAAATGAAATTATCGGATTTATTACGGATGTGCATTTTGATATGAAAATTGCCTTCCGTAACCTCCAATACTTCCATGGTATCAGTCCTGACGCCTAGTAAAATGCCACCGGAGCGTCCATGAGGAGGTCGCGAGTACCACTCAAACTCTATACCGCCCGATAGTCGGTTCAAAAGAGATTGTGGAAATTCACGTCTTCCCGTCTCAGAAATAGCTAAGAAATCCAAATTATGGTCCCGAATACAATCAGCGAAGTGCAAGTGTTTAGCCAAGTCACCAAGACCTTGCTATTTTTGAACATGCCATTCATCGGGAAACCGTGGGAGATTTGGATGACTTGGTCCGTTTCCGGGACTTGTTGGCTGTAGATTTAGATTTCCGAGCGGATGCTTTGAGCTCATATAATGAACTCAAGCCGTCGTCATCCAAACCACCATCCAACACTTCACCAATTAGATGAGAAAGAAGCTGACCATCTGATGTGGCAATCGCTTCATCCTCATCATCATAGGTGGCAGACAACCCAGTCGAGACTTTAGGAATAACCGTAAGACGGTCAAATTCCATATGCCTCAAGACCTTAGTTGAAACATGAACTTGAGATTGACTATTACCAAGATTAAAACATACACTACTGATACCCACAAGTATAGGGGATCGTTGAAATCTTCAATGTGTAAGTATTAGTATCGATCCCACGAGGAGTAGAAGGTATAAGTATTTATCCTCTCAAATAAGAGTGTCACTTCTCTTATTATCTATGAACTAGACAAACTAAAATGATTAAATGATGCAAGTGTTTTTGGGTTTTTGGTGTCGAGTTTGCAATAAAGTAAAAAGCTGAAAAATAAAATATGATGAGTGAAAGCTCTCAAAGAGAGAAAGCCCAATCCTCTATGCAGCAAGAGGACAAGCTTAAGTGGGTGTTTCTTATGCGTGGAAAACGTTCCCAAGGGCTACATGGATTTCATGGCATATATATTTCTAGAATAACAAGGTAAACATTTTGTCAAGTTTTAATCTTCTTTGGACGGAGCCATAATTAGGTGTAGCTAAATAAATAAACTAAACCCCTTATGATGGTTCTTATGGCCAAGTAAATGACTGCACAAGAGTTATTAAGACAAAGAGTCCCACCATAGCCATAAATTCTAAGGTCCCTGATATAAATCCCCTCCTAATGGTGCTTCATGTATTAGACCACAGGTTTACGTGTCCTCCCAGGTCCTACCCATTCCATCACATTAGTGTGATCACCTTCATGCATTATTCAACATATGTGCGCACCCATACGTTGTACAATAAGATAACCATAAAAGATAAAAACTTGACCAAATACTCAATACATGTTAAGTGCAAATCATTGCCAATCCATCCTATGCCCCCAGGAACATGAGAGAACTACTCACAACGCGAAGACATGATATGATTCAATGGTATAAGTGATACAACACAATCTGAAAATATAATCTCCCCACAAAACAATGACAAGTAGCAATTCACAAACATGTAGAATAATACTTAGACAATAGCTAGGGTTCGAACAATCTCAAACTATGAGGGGGGTGAAGTGGATCCCGAAGATGGTGATGGAGATGGTGCTGGTCTTGACGGTGGTGTTGATGGAGACTCCGGAGGGGGGATGGAGGAGCCTTCCGGAGGTGATCCGGCGGCGTTTCCCCCCTCCGATCTTCTATGGCGGCAGCCTTCTGACTCTCTGTTTCGTGGTTTTGTGTTTCTCTCCGCCGCCTCCTCGCGAAACTCCTCGGGGGACTATTTTTATAGTCGGTTTTAGGTCAAGACAAAGCCACGGAGACGAAAATGGACGGCACCAGAGCCACGAGGGGGGAGAGAGGGTGCCTCACGCGGCCAGATTCCCTGGCCACGTGGGACCACCCAATTCCCTCCTCGGACTTCCTTTTTCGCGGATCCTTGGCTCGTACGTCTTCTTCCTTCCAAATATTGGGCCCCGTAAAATCTTAGGTCATTTGGACGTCGTTTGATTCCCTGAAAGTCAAAAACATGGAAAAAGGGGTTTTCTGGTTCTGCAGGGTTAATTCCAAATAAATGGGGAAACAATGAAATATTCCCAAAATCAATATAAATCAATGATGTAACCCTTATATGATGCAAATATGATTGAAATATAAGTAATATAATGCAAAGTTCATGTATGCATTTTACATGCATCAACATCCCCAAGCTTAACCTATACTCGTCCTCGAGTATGAAGGTGATAAAACTAACATGGACTTTGCATTTTAATATTATCAAAGGATATCAAAGATGATTACTATTGCTACATAGTGTCAAATGATTCATTCTTCAAAGGAGTAGCAATATACAAGATATATTATGAAGTGATATCAAATATTCAATGTAAGGATGTTCAATGATAATTCACAAAGTGTAACATGGAAGAAAGTACTATGGACCAAATGTATGCATAATGAAAAGTAAAAACATCCTATAATGGTCATAGAGTATTCTTGTAAATCTGAATATAAAAGGTGGACACTTTGGAAAGATATATAAATGAGTAGTGGTAAAACATGAATAAGTTTCATCTAACTTCCAAATGCTTCTACTTAAGTTAATGTTTGCAATGTGGTATTCATTGGTGTCAAGTTCTCATTACCCCTATCATAGCATCTTGAATGGTTAAAGTTTAAAGTGAAAGCAAATATGAGTAGTATGCTTGACAAAGTATGGGTTGAATGTCTCATGCCCTGTGAATACGAGTACCTACACCACGGTGTTACTCAACTTGGGACACAAAAGCAAGTTCAAGTTAAGGTCATTGTAAGTAATATAATAGCGTCATCAAGAGCGTCAACTGGGGTACCTCTTGTCCCAAGACATGGAACAAGCCCATGTCAAAATGACAAGACAAACAAACAAAATGAACAATGTCCACACTCTTTTTATTTATTATTGGTATAGCTTTTTATTGTGGGGTGCATCACTGAAGGTTCACCATAGCATGTAAGTAAATTTCCACCATGAATGATGAATGGCTTAGATTAGCGGTCCAGGCGTCTCTCTAGCCATTTATACAAACTCATTAAACTTACTAAGTTTCTACATTTATTTGGCACCATGATAAGCATCCATAAACAAAAGTACATGATATCAACTAAATATAAAGAGCACGTTGAAAGCTTGCCATGTGACAGCACATATGAGCTAACTCCCAAGCAAGACTCTTGTCAAGCTCACAACTTCATCATTTTAATCACAATGGGTCATGTTTATTAAGTGCAATAAAAGTAAAGTGTACATCAAGTTCGTGAGAGCTCTTTAACAAACTTTTCCCATAACAATCAATAACATAAGCATTTTAATTCAGAAGTATAGACAATACAAAATAACATGATAAACATACTCGGAATAGCATAAAGCTAATAGGTAGATATGGTGGACTCACTGGAAAAACTTTGGTTGAAGGTGTTGGAAAACAAGTTTTTACTTGTTGGAATTTTTGGGCTAGCAAGAGGGAGAAAGTTGACCGTCTAAATGCATGCATAAGTGTCCATAGAACTAACCAATCCATGTTAAACAAAGTAAAGTAACATTCAACATCAAAATATGAATAAAAGATTGCTCTTGATAAAACACTTCCAAATTAATATTCATTAAAAGCATATGAATCATGCAACTATATGTATCTTTTTGAATCAACTCAAACATCCCTTTTGAAAGAGCATTGTCGCTCTTAATCATGTTTTGATGTTGATGATAATACAAAGTTTGCATCCAACAGTTTTATTCAAGTTTGAACAGGTCTTACGAATATTGTCATTGCATTCGCGCTTTGAATCTCTTCAGATTGCTGGAAATTGCCAGGAAGCGGTACTACCGCTGGGATAGGCGGTAGTACCGCCAGCTCCCAGGAAATTGCGCCGCAGTGGCAGCACCGCTGCGGGTACCGCCAGCGGTACCGCTATTTTCCAGTTCTGGCCGCATCAGCGGTACCTCCAGCGGTAACGCCAGCGGCACTGGCCGGTACCGCCCACGCGGAGCTGGTTGGCTCTGGATTTGGTACCGCTGCGGGTACCGCCGTTTTGGAGTTCTGGGTCGTTGTGCGGTACCTCCAGCGGTACCAAGGGCGGTACCAACTGGTACCGGGGGCGTGGGAAGCGTGAAGACCGAAGACGACCGTTGACTGCTCGAGTGGCTGAACTGAAGACCCCAGCGGTACCACCGCCTGTTCCAGCGGTAGTACCGCTGGCGTGGGTTTTCTGCCTTCCAACGGCCAGATTGAAGGAAGGGAGTATTTAAACCCCTTCACCTACCTTGGGAAATTTCGAGCTACTAGAATTGAATCCCCATTGTTGCAAAAGCTTCAAACTACTAGATCTCCCACTCCAACCACTCAATCGTCTTGATCCTTTGAGGAGTGCCATAGGAGGTCTAGATCTACATCTCCACCGAAGGAATTTCATTTCCCCCCACACTCTCCGTGTGAAACTTGCATCTTGGGTTGCTTGTAACCCTAGGTGCCTTTGTGAGTCTCGGAGGAAGTCCGAGGCATTGTTGGGAGGCTCCAACTCATTGTGGAGTTCCCAACCTTTGTGTACCGGCTTGGTCAACGCCATCAAGGTGACCTCATAGTGGAAGAGCCAAACCCCCACGGGTAAAGCTCACGGAGAATAGAGTGAGCACATCCGTGCTATTGGAGCGCCTAGGTGGCTCCACACTCCTCCAACGTAGACGTACTTCCCTTGGGAAGGAACTACGGGAAACATCTCCGTGTCTCCACTTTGCGGTTATTTCTATCCTTTACTTGTTGCTTCCGCTACGTTATTTACCTTGCTTGTATCACATAGGTTGCTATCACCTAGTGCACATCTAGTCAACCTTGTTATACTTTGCTCAAGCCCTAATTAATCGAAAAAGAATTAAAATTTGGTAGTCGCCTAATCACCCCCCCCCCTCTAGTCGACATATCGATCTTTCAATTGGTATCAGAGCCTCGGCTCTTATCTAAGGCTTCACCGCCTAAGAGAATATGTCGGACAACTTGGACCCAACCGCGTCGGTAACTAATGAACGCCTTGGTGAGGTTGTTAGTGATCTCAAGAGTGAGATGTCTAATCTCAATACCGAGATCACTACCAACCTCAACCTAAGCATGAAGGAATCGATGCGGGAGATGTTCAAGGAGTTTCTAGGGAAACCGGAACCTAAGATTGATTTACCCCCGCGGAAAAGGAGTCGGAGAAGGAGATGTTCTTCCTTCTTCGGTCCTAGTCAATGTGGACGGAAAGGCAAAAGCCAATCCCGAAACAACGAATGCCGCGGAGGGTAACTCAATCCCAAGGAAGCCGGGGGTGTATGCAAGTGTCCCACCGGGACAAGTGTATAACTCAATCCACCAACACGTCTCTCCGCCACACATCGCCAATATGGGCGCACCTCCTAAGCTTGATCCAAAAGACTTTCCTAATTGGCAATATGCTATGCGATCACACATGTCTAGTTGTTGTGTTTTCTTGATTGACATTTTAGAGCAAGGCTTCTATCCTCAAGACCCACTCAACATGACTTCAACGGAGAAGGCCAATCATCAACTCAACGCCACCGCCATGCACATGATCAAACGGCCGCCGGCCCAACTTATACCACTCATATCCGGATGTGCAAGACGGCAAAGCAATGTTGGGATAAACTCCATAACTTGTTCTTGGGGAATGAAAGCATTCAACTTTCCAAGTATGAAGCGGTTCAAGACGAAGCCGATGAGTTCGTGATGAATGAGGATGAGACACCCGAAGATCTCTATCGAAGGCTCACCGCTCTTTCCATCACCTTGAATGATTTTGGCTTCGAGAAGTTTGAAGATAATTGGATCAAGCGCAAGTTTCTCAAGGCAATCACTCCCTCAAATCAAGGCTTGGCTCAAACCATTCGATCAAGACCGGACTTCTCAACACTTGATTCCAACACCGTGCTCAACGAGTTTGTATCCATTGGAATGGTGGTCAAGAGCTCCATTCATGCTCATGCTCGGCAAAGAGGACTTGCGGGACACTCTCCAAATGTTGCTTTGAAGTCCACGGCCATCACTAGTGAAGAAGAGTATGAACATGGAGTTGAAGAGGAGGATTCGGAGGACACAAGCAAGACTATTATGAGCACATGGCCCTTGCTTCAAGAGCCTTTTGGGGCAACCGTTCCAAGAGATCTTCATCAAGACCTTTTGCTAAGAAGAACTTCGTTGCAAGACCAAGAGGAGACCGTCCAAAGACTTGCTATAATTGTAGTAATCTCAATCACTACATTGCCGATTGTCCTTGGGAGAATCGAGAGGACCACAATGGCAAGCTTGTGAGAAAAGACAAGTCCAAGGGCAACGGCAACAAGAACTACGTGAAGAAGAGGGTTCCAATGCCTTGTGTGTTCAAGATAGAAAAGTTTTGGAAGAATACATGTCCGGTGATGAAGATGAAGATGAAGTTGGAGCTACCGCTCGCATTGCCATAGCTACACCTTCCTCTACACCGTCATCCCTATTTGAATCCCCCAATGAGAATGAGTCCATTCCCTACACATGTCTCATGGCAAAAGCCACCTCGGTAACTCCTTCTACCAAACCTATTACCTCTACACCTCCTTCCTTATTGGATTGTGTAGAGAATGTTGTGAAGGAGCCCCAAAGTCCAAATGAGGTGGACTTGTGGCTAGCTAATCTTAAGGGAGAAGATAAAGTGAATGTTGATGCTCTTTTGGAGCAACTTGAGGAAACTAACTCTCTTGTAGATCAAAAGGAGGAGATCATTTCGGGCATGGCAAACCGTGAGGTTGACTATGCTAATGAGATAGCGGATTTCTCTATCGCTCTTGAAAAAGAGCAAACTCGTAGAAGGTCTCTTGAGGAGGCCCTATCTAATTCCGAGGAATCCTATGCTATTGACATGTCTAGAGTTAAAAAGGATCATGAACATGCTCTTGCTACTTCTAAAGTCTATAAGAATGAGAAGCTTGAGCTAGGCATTGAACATGCTAGACTTGAGAAGGAAAACAAGAGACTTGATGAGGAACTCAAAACCCTCAAAGAGTCTTTTGCCAAACTTGAGAAGTCTCATGATCAATTCCTAGGTCAACAAGTGAAAGAAGTTATTGCATCCACATCAAATGAAATTGTTGCTAAATCTATTATTGTTGTGAGCATGCTAATCTTGCTGAAGAGAATGCTAGGTTGAAATCTCAACTTGAGAAGGGCATTTTGGCTTGTGCCCAAGGAGAAAAGAATCTCAATGACCTTTTGAGTAATCAAAAGGATCAAATTGGGAAAGAAGGACTTGGTTTCTCTACCAAGTCAAAGAAGAAGAACAACAAGAAGAAGAAGCCTTCTCCCTCTTCAAAAGCTATTATCTTTGTGAAGGAGGGGGAGTTGGCTAAAGAGAAGGAGACCAACACCGTTGTGGGTAATGAGGTCACAAGGGACCTTCCTACCCATAATGACTTTGCCGGCAAATATAACCCATCTTATGTTCTTATGAAATCTAAAGATGGTCATGTTTATGCTAAATATGTTGGCACTTCTTATGGTGATGATTATCATTGGACTATTTGGGTTCCAAAGACCCTTGTGACTAACAAGAAAGGACCCATCGAAAAATGGGTACCTAAATCGAAGTCTTGATTCCTTGTAGGGTGTGGCGTCCGGTGCGGGTCGATGGACGGTGGATAGTGGCGCATCCCAACACATGACCGGACGCATTGACTTGGTGGATGATATTGAACCTCCTCTACCTCAATATTCACGAGTCAAAATTGGTGACAACCGCGAGCTTAAGGTATTGGGACGAGGCAAGGTCGTTGTTGCTAGAGAGGTCTCTATCAAGAATGTACTTGTCGTTGAGTCCCTTGGCTACAACTTACTCTCCGTCTATCAACTTACTAAAAGTGGTTATGGGTGTTACTTTGATGACGAGAGTGTGATCATCACCGTGAAGGGATCTCTTAAAGTAGTCTTTGTTGGACATGTCGAGTACGGCATGTATGTGCTTGATTTCTCGAAAGAGAGCATGTCGGCCGCGACTTGTCTAATGGCTAAAGTTGATGTGGGTTGGCTTTGGCATCGCCGACTAGCCCACACCAATATGAGAACACTCCATGATCTTCAAAGTGGTGATCACATTCTTGGACTAACCGATATTAAGTTTTCCAAAGATCGTGTGTGTAGATCATGCGTTCTAGGAAAGCAACATGGAGAAGCCCATCCATCAAAGACGAAGATGATTGCGGAGAGGAAGAACCGGTCTCTTATGGATGCGGCTAGGACCATGATTGCGGAGTATGCTTCTCCGTTCAACTTTTGGGCCGAAGCCATCTCCACCGCTTGTCATGCAACAAATCGGTTATATCTCCGCAAGCTCTTGAACAAGACCCCATATGAGATTCTTCTTGGGAAGAAACCGGATCTTTCTTATTTTCGTGTCTTTGGATGCAAGTGCTTCATTCGCAAGAAAGGTAACCGGCTATCTAAGTTCGAGACTAGATCTATAGAGGGCATCTTTGTTGGTTACTCCACAAACTCTCACGGCTATAGAGTCTACAACAAGACCACTGGTCAAGTTGAAGGATCTAGTGACGTGAAGTTTGATGAGGATAATGGCTCCCAAGTGGGGCAAGTTGACCCTAATGTTGTAGGTGATGTACCTATGGAGCTCGCTCGAAGAAGGATGGCAATTGGGGACATTCGTCCCATTGAAGAGGATCCTCCTCAAGTTCAAGATCCTCCTCGAGCTCCTCCTCAAGTCATACCATCACCAACTCAAGATCCTCCCCGTAACCAAGAACAAACTCCGAGCCCTCAAACAAGTGAGCAAGGTCAAGAACAAGATCAACCTAGTGGTTCCTCTCCACAACTTGATGTTCAAGACCAAGCTCTAGACGGTGCACATGACAATGATCAAGAACAAGATCAAGATGGTCCACATCAAGATCAAGATCAAGATCAAAACAATGCACATGACTCCGATGATGAAGGAAATGATCAAGTCATCTCTCAAGAAACTTCGGAGGAGACCAAGAAGAGAAGAGAATTGCGAAGAGAGCAAAAATTAACACGCTTAGAACATACATTGGACAAAGTTCTTGGAGGTGTCCAAAGCAAGGTCGTCACAAGAAGACAATTGGCGAGCTTTAGCACCAACCATGCTTTTTGTGTCCTTCATCGAGCCCAAGAAGGTGTATGAAGCTCTTGAAGATCATGATTGGATTGATGTCATGCATGAAGAACTCAATAACTTCAAGCGTAACAAGGTGTGGAAGTTGGTGCCAAGGCCAAATGGGTGCAAGAACGTCATCGGCACCAAGTGGGTCTTCAAGAACAAGCAAGATTCGAACGGCATTGTCATTCGAAACAAGGCAAGATTGGTGGCACAAGGCTACTCTCAAGTCGAAAGTGTTGACTTCGGTGAAACCTATGCCCCCGTTGCTCGTCTTGAATCTATTCGCATCTTGCTTGCATATGCATCTCATCATAACTTTAAATTGCAACAAATGGATGTTAAAAGTGCTTTCCTTAATGGTCCTATTAATGAGTTGGTATATGTTAAGCAACCTCCCGGGTTTGAGGATCCCAACCATCCGGACCATGTTTACAAGCTCGACAAGGCGCTCTATGGCCTTAAACAAGCCCCACGTGCGTGGTATGAGCACCTTCGAGAGTTTCTTGTGGACCGTGGATTCCAAGTTGGTGTTATTGACCCCACCCTCTTTACCAAGAAGGTGGGTGGCAATCTTTTCATATGCCAACTCTATGTAGATGACATCATTTTTGGTTCTACTAACAATGCTTTCAATGATGAGTTTGCAACGCTAATGACAAGCAAATTTGAGATGTCCATGATGGGGGAGTTGAAGTACTTCCTAGGATTTGAAGTGAAGCAATATAGGGAAGGTACCTTCGTCAATCAAGCCAAATATACCCAAGACATGCTCAAGAGGTTCAAGATGATGGAGCTCAAACCTTACAAGACACCCATGTCCACCTCCGTCGACCTCCACACCGACACCGATCAGACTGTAGCCTGAAAACTGTAAAACGCAGACTCAAGATCAGACTTGCGTTTTAAGAGATAAATCCAGCTGAAACGAGTGAAATCATCCAAAAAACTGACATAATAGCGAAAACCTCCAACAGATTTAACAGCCGGCCCCCACACGTCGGAGTGCACAAGCTCAAGAGGAGATGTTGTGGAATGTAAAGAACGAGAAAACAGTAACTGGTGAATTTTAGCCTGCTGACAGGCATCACACACGGAAGGTTCATGAGGACGTGCACAAGCTATTTTATTTGTCCTAAGGACAGACTCGACGACACTTATTTGGGATGACCTAAACGGCGATGCCAATGATCAACGGAGAGCTTGACAGCGGAGAGACCTTGATGAAAGGATCGTATGACACCTAGAGGGGGGGGGTGAATAGGTTCTAGTTCAATTTTAGTACTTTTTCAAATTAGGCTTGACACAAAAGGTAAATTCTTTAGATATGCAACTACGGTGAATTTACCTATATGACAAGCTAGCAACTAAGCAAGGTATACTAAGTAAAGATGGTAACAAGGATAGAAGTAACCGAAGTCAAAGCACGCGGAGACACAGATGTATTTCCGAGTTCCTCCTTTTTAGGGGAGTACGTCTCGTTGGAGAGGTGTGAACCAACACAATGGTTCAGCAGCCACAAAGGCTTCGCCTTCTTCTCCGATGAACCACACCACAAAGGTTTGGTTCACCTTCAACTATCGGAAACCTTCAAGGCGGAGTCCGGAGCCTTTACAACAACGATTTGGGGCACAACCCACAACGGGATTGGGGGCTCCCAAACAGCTACAATCTGTCACAAAGACAATAAGTGAGATCAACAAGAAGGTAGGTTTTCTCAATGAAAACCCTAGCAAAGGGGCCCTCAAGTGAATGAGGGGCAAATGAAAAACGGTTTGGTGAAGATGTAGATCCGGGCCTTCTCCTTCAATCCTCCAAAGATCAACGAGTTTGGGTGGAGGGATTGGGAGATCTAGCAAATTTTGAGCTTGCAATAATGGTGTCTTCAAGTTTTGGGCGAGCTACTTGGCTGGAGGTAGGTGGAGGGGTATAACCGTTGAAGACAGGCAGGCCGGATATTCCGGCCTAAGTCAATCCCGGAATATCCGGCCCCCCGGAATATTCCGGCCTCCTGGAAATCTCCGGCCCCAAATATCCGGGGAGTCCAGAGAGTCGCACACTTGGACGTCTTTCGTCCTTAGAAAATCTGGCCTCCATAAAAACTTGAGGGCCGGATATTCCGCCCCCACTGGGGCCGGAATATCCGGTCTGTCAAACTGAGAAATTCTTCAGGCCTTTTCTTCTCCTTTTTGGTGTTGATGCAATTAAGTATTATGTACCACTAAGACCTGCATCACTTAACACCTAGTCAAATGTTCACTAGTGTTGTTAACTAACACACAAAACACAAGGGACTAAAATATGCTCTTTGATATGGGGTACCTCCAACACATTAATCTTGGCCGACTGGAACAGCTCGGCAAACTTTACAAATACGTTCGCATCAATCGTGCAGGATGGAGAATCGGAGAGTTATGTTTTGTAGCCCGGGCTGCGTGTAGTCTTTTATTTTGGCTATTCGAAAAATAAATTTTATAGTTTCAAAAAAAATCTGAAAAAATACGTAGATGTAACCACGAATATATCCTACAAATGCGCAAAATCCCAATCCTAAATACGCTAGAAAAAACGACAAAATTATAGACCTGGGTGTGTGAATAGTACCCACCAAATCTTGTCAGAATTTGTCTTTTTTACATACCCCAAAATAAAATGAATTTCGGATTGCAACTTCGCACAACTATAGGATACAGTATTGCCTACCTCCAGATTTATTTTTAGATTTTTTTCGAAACTTGAAAATAAAGTGCTACATGTAGCCCGGGCTTCCATCTAAAAGTTTTTGTTGAATCTTACTTGCGAAAGAAAGAAATGAAACACCTATTACCCAACAACAAGTTTAATGCCAGAATTGTAAAACGGTGGACTTGTGTGCGGTTAATGATCGATCGGCAGGATGGAGTATCTCAGTGGCTAATCATTCCATTTTGCTATAGTACTACCTCCATTCCAAAATATAATGTGTATTTTGTTTTCTTTGACGAAGGCTTTGAACAAAGATTAGTCTATTAATATGTAACATATTTGACATAAAATTGATATCATTGTATTCCTATTCAAAAGTACTTTACTTATGATTATGAATTATATAACAAAAGTCGCATCTTAAATGCGTAATTTTTTGCTCAAAGCATCGATCAAAGGAAACGAAATACGCCTTATATTTTGGAATGGAGGGAGTATTGGTTTGTTCTTACAAGAACCAATTTTCAGCACAAATTTACTAGCTAATTGTACTTGTCAACTGATGCCAACAACCCGATTATTATTCTTTCTACCTAGGACACTGCTGATTTATTTATAAATTCATGATGTACTATTTACATTTTCCTTGCTTTTATTGTGTTGTAAAAACTAGCGCATTTTCTTAAGGGTATTGAATATGCTAATGAACTAAATTGGTGGTTTCATTGACACCGGAAAGACAAAAATCAAAATCATAACATTGTATAACTGTTGTAAATATTATGGTATATAAAATATCACATGCATCGAATCTATTAATTAACTGGAGAGTGGACGTTCTTGACATTTCTAGAAAGAATAGTGTCACAATTCTATAAGTTATTTTACTTTTAACTGTAGCTAGTGCTATTTTATTAGGTATTTTCTTTTTCCCGCCGCCCCCTATTATTCATTGTTGTATTCTCTCACTAACCCATATCTTTATTGTGATGTAACAATGAATACATGCACTTATAGTGCACATAGTTTCAAAAAAATTTACCAATCACTAATTTTACTTCGCATCACCCCCAAAAAATATTATTAATATTTTTAATTGCACTACAAACTCTAGCAAGAATGTTATTATTGCTCCTTGCAGCAACCCCATATCGTTCAATACTTAAGGTCATCTTTTTTATTCACCTCATTTGACTCTTCCTTGCTAAAACCACTTTTCAACCCAATAATTTTATTCTCTCGGGCACTTTTATTTATTGTTCATGAAGCATTAATTACTACGTTGTTATGGGCAACATTGTTTTGGCATCTTCATGAGTCTCATAATGATTTTTACATGTTTAATTCCTCGCTCACTTTTATTTATTGTTCATGAAGCATGACTATGCTGTTATGGACAACATTGTTTTTGCATCTTCATCAGTCTCATAAAGGTTTCTACATGTTCAATTACAATGATGTCTCCTATTAAAATTATTTAAAAAATCCAAAGAAACAAAAAAATAAGTGTACTCAATCGCAACATAGGTATTACGTTGAAGTAAGCTCATGAGATATTTCGATTGTGATGAGTTTAAGTCATATTACTAAATTTTATACACTTTAGGAAGATCTATTGGTTGGTAAAATTATCATAATCTATATTATCGTGATTTTCTTAAGTAGAATTGTGAAAATCTATTGACTTGTGATTTGTTGAAACACAATTATGATGATATGTTGGTTATAACTTCTCGTGTGTCTATATTTCGCTACAATATTGTGCTCTTGTACAATATTTTGATTTTGCAGTGAGCTTTCTTCTATCATATGAATCGTTAAAATTATGATGATGCATATAAAGAAGCTTCCCATTTAACTTTAGAATCCCTCTGCCTCGAACATGATCTCTGAATTTTCGCTTTCACTAAAAAGGAAAAAAATTTAATCTTTGTCAAGCTTCATTCACTCTTGACAACAGATACATGGTCTGAGAGGTAAATTAAAGAGGCACTAATAATTCACCTACATGTATTGTTTATATGTTATGTTAGAGTGTTCTCCGTGACAATGTTTTGGGTTGAGCTGGTGTCATACACAATGAAGCCTATTGCCTCGAATATTTTTATACGGGTAAAATATTTGATCACGTTTGCCTGACATTCGGATTTTTTTATCATTTTCTCAAATGCTAATCTTTTTTAATATCAGGTGCGCTAATACTCATGTGCACAAAAGGTCTTTCATATATGTATAGTGCTAGTGTGCTCATGTGTATATGTAGATCGTACTCAATATTTCTAAAAACAAAAGTGATCTTGTTATCATTTTTTTATTGTTCTCGATCTCAATTATGCACATATACATGAGTACACATTTGTCACTATGTTCTAGCTAGGGTACATAGTTTCCTATTTTTAATTGGGCGTAGCTTGTTTTTACAGATCGGTCTTTAATTCGAAGGAAAAAAGGAAGGGAAGAGTCACTTCTTGACACAATAGAATACGCTGAAATAAGCTAATTAATAAGTCTGATCAGTTTTTTTTTCTTGAGGAATCAAGTTTGTTGGACGTACGTGCGTGTTTTTCCTTTTAAGCAGTCCGAACAATTTTGTTTTTTGATGAATCAGGTTTGTTGGACGTACGTGACATGTTTATAACGTACTAATAGGATATGTCATACTTGTTACAAAAATCTGACGGTTTTGATTTAAAATCCTAGCAATAAAGATCAGATCCAACTATCAAAATAATTTAGGCATTGTGGTTGCTTTTAGTATATAATAGATGCAGGCAAACTAGTTAAGTACTCATTTGTTGATTTTCGTGCTAAAAGCAAGGAGGGGGCGGTATTTGTGTGCAATTCGCATGGATTGCTTTAATTAAGCGTGTTTTAACCGAAAGGGTGCTTTGTTTATTGAGATACCATAATTGTGATGCATGCTAATGCTAACCTAAACTGTGTGTGGATTTTTCTAAGATGTAGACTAAATTAGAACATAGCAAGTATGTGGTTAGAAATTTTTTATGTCACATAATAGCATGTTAGACTAGTAACCATTTTTGAGGGCCTAGTAACCTTTTTAAGATATACTATAAACTACTGAGAAAGCTAGCGGGCTCATCGTCCCAAGTACATGAAATTTGGTTAGAAAAGCAGAACCTAGCTGTCTCGTGAGCTGCTTCATTGGCTTCCTTGGACAGTGTTTGAACTCAACAGTTCCAATCCTGAACTAAATATTTACACATTCAGCAAAAACTGCAGTTGTTTTGCTCCACCATCCGTCCGGTCCCGAACATGCATCAATTACTTCTAGGGAATCAGCTTCGGCTTGTACTTTATGGCAACCCAACCTATCAGCGAGGGACGGGCCATGTTGCATGGCAAGAGCCTCCGCCATTATAGCATCTGCAACATAAGACTGCTCACACTCGGAAGTATCATATATGAAACTACTATATGTTACTAATTTTATAGTGGGAAGTAACATAAGTGTAGTATCATGTAACAACATATTTATTGGATTTGTAGACTTAATATGCATTAGAATGCGTTATGTTACAGTATCTACCTATGATACTACTACCTCCTCTCTTATCATTAATTACAGTGACACGTCAGATTTTTGCATGCATGGAGAATGCATGATACCACCTATGATATTTCCATTGTGGGTAGTCTAAGGAAGATACATTCCGCTGGCAGCAATAAAATTACCCTTAATTAACATCACGAATTACAGCAGCCACCGCCCCTGACCGAGTATCATCATGAATTCATGATACGCCGCATCCACATTCAGTTTCAAGAATACCTCGTAGGGTTTGGTCCGTGCGACAGAAATATATAGGTTTCTGCCTTGCTTCTTTGTTCTTAGCATGATTTGCCACAATCGCAAGAATCGAGAAAGCACATGATTTCATCGGGGAACACTTTCATCGTGCGTTTTTTGCCGCCTGATCTACCAAAGATACCAACAAGTAACAGAAACCAGTTGTTTCAGCTGTAGAGCGCCTGCTTCTTCTACTTGTTGTACTTGCCGACATATTTTTAGGTACTATTGACGGTTGTCTTGGCATTTCTCATGTGTTCTTAGAACTAGATGATTCCCCGCACGTTGCTGCGGAAACATCTGTAAACATGTACTTGAATGCATTTCATAATATGGACTATGAGAATGGCCATTGAAAATATGTGTTGCGACCATATATACAAAGTTACACAAACTCATGAGTAGGAATGTTAAAGGTTTTTATTATTGCAAGGAATGCCAACTTTAGTTGCATATGCAGAAAATTATTTTTTTGTAGTTAATATTGTAAAAATGAACAATTGCATACAAAATTCGAGTTGGGAGAATTAATAATGTATGCTTGCATATACCACTGCCTGAATAGTTGGTGCAAGATTTTTTTGTTCCACTCGTGGACGAAGACACAGGAAACAAAAAATTGGTTTTAGAGTAGCCATTGAGAGAACATGCAACTCTATAAACGTCTGAATCATATATGCGTAGATATTTGCATGCATTCGAAAGTATAATCTATGCCTCAGATTCTTTCCTGTCCGGACTAAATATTTTTCATTCCGCTCCGGGAAAAGGGGATCGCTCGAGGCGATCTTGGGGGCGACCGAGGGTCCCTTGCGCGCCGCCGGCGACGCCGCCGGTTCCCTTTCAATCCGTCGGCCGCACCGGCGGCGGGAGGGATGGGGAACCACGGTATGTGCGCTAGGCGGGTGTGTGGTAGGGTTAGGGTTGAGGGACACGCTGCCGAGGCCGTTGCGGTGGTGTCGCGTCGGAATAAATCTCTCCGGGCTCCGTTCGCGGTCAGGCGAGGCTTCTGCCTTCGTCTAGGAGCCAGCGGGGTGGGGATCCCCGGATCTTGTCGAGGTCGCGGGCTATGGTGTCTGGAGGTCCATTGGCACTGGCCGTTTGGGTCCTCAGATGGGTGATGGATGCATGGAGACGAAGACCCTTCTTCCTCCTTGTCGGTATGATTTGCTGCTGCTGTTCTTCTCCTTCCTCTGCGCTGATGCTGGAGGGAGATCCTGTTTTGCCCGGCGGATGGCCCGGCCGCGATGCTGGACCGGTCGGTTGACTCGAGTTCTCTTCCATCGTGAAGGGACACTTTTCGCGGTACTCAAAGCCAAAGATGGCGACGGCTGTTGCAGGTGTGTTGGATTGGTGTCCATGCCCTCTCGGTGCTGGTGTCAAGGAAGGAGGAAGCTGCGTGGCGGCAATTGTACCGTGGTCGAAGATGATGACCTGCTTGCGCTTGGTTGCAGATCTTTCTGCTGCAGGGGTCTTCTCTCAAGATTCTGGGATGATGACACAGGGCTCCGGAGATCTTCATGTGTCTATGGTTGTCTTAGGGTGTTCTAGGTGTTCATGGTCCTTTGGGATTGTGTTACAGTGTGCTTGTAAGGGTCAACAACTTTGTATTATTTCGTGATTTGAATGCAGAAGATTTCAAAAAAAAAAGTATAATCTATGCAGGGGATTCTTGCCTCTGTTAGAATTGGCTCGCTGATGTATATATGCACTATATCATGGCAACTAATGCATACTGCATGATAAAATCAGCATTTCCTTCCATCATAGATAAATAATATATTTGTTTATGACATGAAGAAGGTAAGCAATTATTCTAAATTTATTTTTTGCAAGCCTAGTCAAAATTCATTAGTTGGCATCAAGCTATCGACAGAAGAGCACCAAACCTACTTGTGCACAGACCAGAACTTACTATGCCAAGGCACATTGACCTTAACAAAGAATACATCCGTAGAGTGTTTCATTTCTTCTAAAATTATGTCCCAGAAAATGGTACCTTGCTGCTTTCTAAAGAAAAGGGTCCGACATAATTTGAAAAGCTTAAAAAATTCAGGGTATCCACTTGAGAACAACTGCTGAAAAATTAAGCTCGTAATATAAGCCTCCATGGATGAAATCTCGTACGGATTGATGACTTGGAGACGGACTCACACTTGGTGGACCTTTTTTAGATAAATACACTTGGTGGACCTGTAACTGATACTATATACACGTTGCAGAGTAGAAGAATTCTCTTAAACCATCTTCTCTCTTATCTGGATAAATTCAAGGTAAACCATTAAGCTCCTTCGTTGTGGTAAAGCGCTAAATCATACGAGAAAAAAGAAGGATCAAGGAAGTGATAGAGATGAGTCTCCCCCCCCTCATACGAGAAAAAAGAAGGATCAAGGAAGTGATAGAGATGAGTCTCCCCCCCCCCCCCCCCCCCCCCCACAAATGAACCTCACTTGTGTGATTTGCCCGTGCATATGCGACCTTGCGCGTCTAGGGGAACATCGTGTGTGACACGTCCGGAAGGGGTCGCGCTGAGAAGATCGAGCCGTTCCTTGGATGCAATTCAGATCTAAAAGAGAGCTCACATGAAGAGAGATGCCAGAAAGACGGAGCAGATTCAGAGTTGCAGTTGCTTTAAAAAAACATATCCGGATGGAGTTGCATTTTGGAATAGGAGATACCCTCCCGAGTGTAGTTGAGGCGATGCGTAGCAAGGTGCTTCAAAACTGCAGACCTGCAACGATCCTTCCACCAGTATTTGTAGTGTTCGCTTCATAGAGGAGAGGAAGAGGTATGAATAGGAAAGGTTTATTGAAGATACATCAGTCTCTTTGGTAATTTTGCTGTATCGAGGAGATAGTGGACTGCAGAAGATTAAGAGCTAAATGGGCAATAATGGAACGGAGACAAAGATGAGGAGATTTAAGCTGCGTACTTTAAATAATAGTTGTGTGGTTGTAACGTTGCACATGAGCAGTTTTTACGGTAGAATGAAGGAAATTAATTAGTGAGGGCATGCAGTTTGCTGATGTGGCAGAGAAAAATTATGAGGCAAAACGGAAGAAATTGGTGGATGGCTGGATGACGTGGACCAATCAAATTCTTCTTGCTGACGTGTGTAGCTTGCATGTTGAGAAAATTCACTTAGTGGGTTGCTCCTATTGAGATAGTATAGCTGACGTGTGTAGCTTGCATGTTGAGAAAATTCACTTAGTGGGTTGTTCCTATTTAGATAGTATAGATTTCTGCGCGATCAGAGGTTTTTCTACGGGAATGGTTCACCCCTGTGGCTTGGCCCGCTAAAATTTCGTCGAGAAGCCCAAAAAGGATAACCAGCCCACTGCCCATGTCCGCGTTTAGCGTTAACCCCTACGCTCGGTCCCGAGACAGCGCCGCCACACCGCCCCCATCCTCGCAGCACACTCGCCGGCGAACCCAGCCCCGCCGCCCGGTCTCCGTCGTTGGTCCGTTCTCACGCACGCGCTCCTCCGAGAACCGTCCACCGGCGCCACCGCTCGACAAACACCTCGCTAGACGGAGGGAGAATGAGGAAGCCCAAGGGCCACGAGAATAAGCTGCTGAAGAAGACCGAGTACAAGCGGGAGGACGGCCACCGCGAGGCCACCGTCACGCAGCGCTACAGCTTCATCGAGAGGGACGACTACAATAAGTAAGTATATACATACCCTCTCTCGCCTGACAAATCCACTTTCCTTCCGCTGCAACCATGGACCGATTTCGCAGCCTACTGCTCGTGTTTCATTTTGACAGTATCGTCGTGGTTAGATTCTACGTACGTGAGCATATTGTGTTGAGCGCTGTTCCGTAGTTAATGGTTGTGTGTCCCCGCAGGTACAATGAGATCTGCTGTATGGCGCAGAAGCTCGCGAAAATCATAAAGCAGATGGATCCGAGGGACCCTTTCAGAATCGAGATGACGGACATGCTCATCGATAAGCTGTAAGTTGTCCCAGACGATGTGTATGTGCTGACACAGTGGTTACTTAATTTTGCATGTTCGATGAAATAAGGGTAGCACGTGCTTTCTTAAACACTACATCTATCTTGTCTTGGAGTTGGTAAAACCGTAAAACTAAACCGCTTAAAATTTTGTTGTATATTTTTATATTGTATATTTTCTCTTCAGCTAAATACTACAGCATTGTTCTATCTAGCGATCCAGCAGTTTCTCACATGGTGTCCCAATCAAAATGTCTATTTCGATTTTATGAATCTGCAACAAGCTAGAGAGAATACTCTGAACTCTGAACTTGAATACTATATCACTGAACTATCACCACGTGTGTTCTTTCCGTGTCATTATTTAGACAGATCGGTTTTTTCCCATGTTATTAGGACTTGACTAGTTCAGAATTTATTTTTCATTATGCAAGTAGTATTCAGTTTGATCCAGGCTAAGTAACATTTAACTCATATGAGGTATCTGTCTTGGCCTATCATTCTTTTCCTTCAGATCTTTGGTCCACTTGACAAGGAATACAGCAGTTTTCCTACATTTATTTGGAAAATAATAGTTAAGTAATGAAGTGGTAGCAGTTACTTGCTAACCCTCTCGGTGATCATGGGCGTATTCTTCTTCTCCTGCTACTGTCCGAGTGTGCACTCGAATAATTAGTTATTTCAACATGGCAATGTATTGCTTTTGTTTGGTTACCCAAGTGTTGATAGTTGATATCCCCAGAGGCATTATGAAAGCGACATGAATACCGTATATACATCGTTCTGGTTCCGTGTGCAATCTTATCGTAAACATCCGGAGCCAATCATGTAATTCTTGCTTGTCACTTCCAGTTTTTCATCGATACTTTGCTTGCTTGCTCATTTGTACAATCTAAGGAAGTTTTCTTAAATTTCAGGTATAATATGGGTGTAATTCCATCAAAAAAGATGTTGGTCAGATGCGAATATCTTTCAGTGATAGCCTTCTACAGGTCCCTATTCTTCCCTGAGATAGAGCAACGATTTCCCTTCAATCATTGTTAGCCTCATTAAATTGTGCAATTTTATTTTTCTGTTTTAGAACTGTTTATTGCCATGAATCAATGGACAACCCTAGTAGGTGTAATGTATGAAGAAATATGACATATCGTATTCCACTTATTACCATATTGTTTGTTGAAACTACTGTAGGCGGCGACTGGCAATAGTTATGGTGAAGCTCAAGTTTGTGGAACACCTTAAAGAGGCCGTCGCCTACATCGAACAAGGGCACGTGCGTGTAGGCCCAGAGACGGTCACAGACCCAGCCTTTCTTGTAACCAGGCAAATGGAGGACTTCATCACCTGGGTGGATACCTCGAAGATCAAGAAAAAGTTCATGGAATATAAGGGGCCTTCGTGGGCTGCAGTGGGGTTGGGGCCACGCAGGCGCATGCGCATGCTCGGTTGCTTGTGAAGCAGGCGCCATTTTTTTTGAACCGAGGCAAAAGACTTGTCATTTTCATTAATTAAGAAGAAGTGGGAATTGGCCGGTTAATTAGCGGGAAACCGGCCTAAAACCGATACAACACTCTCGACGACCGTCATGGAACACGACCGTCGCGAGGGCACACACAGCCACCCTGGCTATCCACACATGCTGCTCACACACCACCGAAGCAAGAGCCGTCGTCGAGGTTGCCCTCCGTGTCATCGCCATCAAGCTGCACACCATGCAGCGACACCGACTTACCAATAAAACAACCAAGGAGACCATTGCCGAAATGGCGTCGAGTAGACCACGTCGGTCTATGCCAAATAGATGACTCTTCGCGCAGATGCTGGCAGCTCCGATTCTGAGGGAGAGCTCCGGTGAGGAGATGAGCAAGACCCGCGCCGACGAAGATCATCACAACTGACCGCCCCAAGCAGGTCATCATACGCCGCCCGCAGCAGCTCCGACTCCACACAGCGCACATGGTTCTAAGTTCTAACCTCTATCTTAGATAGGGGCATTCGACTGCGCTTGCATCGATATAAGAAGGGGAGCATCCTATGTGCTCATTAGCATCAGGGGCAGAATTGGCATCGTCGTCCATCATTAGGTAGAACATGAACTCATTGCCGCTATCCACAGTCTATAAATCGACAATGCAGCAACCAAACTACGAAAAATTACATCAAATTTATCTAGACAAGCTATTTAGAAGAAAATTTCTTATTCAAGGAAATGGTGGAACACGTTGCGTAGGAGGCGGGAGCATGGCAGGAGTGGTGAAGGGTCGGCCTGTGTGGTCACTTAGGAATCTAGGCGGCGACAAGTGGCAAAATGGGATGGTCGCGGACTGTACGAGACGGTGGGAAGAGGGAGAGAGTGTACACATGATAGAGGAAGGGATGGGGGAAACGGTCGGGTCGGTAGTATGTGGTGTCAGTCTGTCGAGCGTTTACAGGTCGGACAAGGGACGACATATAGTTTGTCGGGCTTTCTGGACATGTGGGGGTCTTTGTTGGTTGCCGTTTTTGTAGTCGTACCATATTGGGCCGATCGGGAGGCCTATCGGGGTGCCGATGGAGATGCTCTAAGAAACAATGCATTGGAAAAGGCCTCATGCATGACTTAGTCAAAAAAAAAACCCGGAAATTCTAACAAATAAGCACATACATACAATGCATGTGTGCCGATGGAGTCCAAATAGGATATGCTAGATCGGCATAAAAATGCCATGCACGATTTATATCAACAAATATCTTTTATTTTATTTTATTTTCAGTCATTACTAACAAAACCAATTCTAACATGTCCCGAAAATTTTGAAAGAAAATGTCACACTTATTGTGAGGTCCAGAATCACTCACGTCAATTGTAAGGTGGGTCACACACTAAAAGTGAGCTAAAAATGATAACTCCATGTCTATCTCTCTTCTTATACTATATATATGTGAGGTTCGTTCCTTGCGTATTATAGATATCTCCATATCATATATTCACTTTCTAATTTTCCTATAGTTATATTAAGATATTGGGGGAAGCCAAAAGCATCGGTTTTTGTTGGTGTTTTTATATTAAGATTAGGACAGTTGTTCTTCATGAAAGGGTTCGGTAAACTTTTCGAGGGGCTGGGAGGCATCGAACTGAGGTTTGGGGAGTCCTACTACCAGCTCCTTGGTAAAGGTGAAAAAAATCTGCTAGTGAACCTTCCTCTGGGCTGGGAGGCCGCCAAACGGGCCGCGAAGGCGATGTCTGAGTACGGCATCGACCCGAGCATCTCGGAGGAGGCCGTTAAGCTGGCGTGTGCAACGATGAGAGTGATGGGTCCATAAGCCATCAGGATTAACGACGTGAGGCTCAGAACCTGGACCAAGAGACGAGTGCAATGGATAGTCTCAAGCTAGGGCGCCATGTCGGTTGCATTCTTTTGCGATGGCAAAGAAGGGTGCATGACAACTAGCATCACAAGTGCAATGGATAGTCTCAAGCTAGCGAACATGCCTGAAAGGTTGGATGAGATCCTGGGGCCATGCTGAGGCCCCGCCGCATGGTGCCAGATGGAGGCTTCATTCCTTAACATGAAGAAATGATGACCGATCGTCAATACTAGTATGAGCCAGTACCACCTACTCTAGCGGTGCTTTTTTACTTTATGACGATGATTGTAATAAGCTTTATTTATTTATATATACATACTTGTCAATATGTATGTTACAGTATGCGAGACGACGCCTTCTCGTTCCCCTCCTCCATCTACAGTAGAGAGGGGCGAAACTTTTGAGCCTTCCTTCCGATCCACCTCGCTCGCCGGGAGGTCGTGGGATTCCTTCGTCTCCGTCGGCCGCTCTGGCGGCGGGAGGCGGAGGGATCCCCGATATGCGGCTTGTATATAGCGTAGAGTCGTTTAGGTTCTCCTCCGGCGGCGTCGGGGAGGCGGTGGCGCGGTCGGGCTGGAGGTTGGTGGCGGCGCTCTTCCCCTCAGCTGCTGTGGTTCCCCGGAGCTCGGTCGTGGGGCGCTCGTCGTTTTGGTGCTCGTGGAGCTTCGGCGTCCTCGAGCTTTTCAAGCCCTCGACGGATCTGAGTAGGTGGTGGATCCGGTTGTTGGTGTTGAAGCGGAAGGTGATGGGGAACCTCGCGACGGTGTCGAAGGACCAAGGTGCAGGCTCTCTGGAGCCATTGCTTGTCGACTTCCCGGCTGTGGAGGGGCCGCTCCGACTATCCAAGGCGTCAACAGGAGCGGTGGCAGCGGCGCGCCGGCGACTCGTCTTTGTCGCTGACCTCGTCGGGATCCAGAAGGACCCACGTGTAATTTTTGTTTTTCTTCTGGACTTTTCTGTAAGAACGGGGTTTTAATGTCATCTTCCCTTTCCCGCAAAAAAAAAATATGTATGTTACAGTATAACTGGTGGGTGATGTAGTAACATAAAGAATATGCAGGCTTTAAGTACAAATTTGCCTGCCATTTTTCCCCTGCTGTACCATCTCATCCTTGCTAGAGTACAAATTTCACAGTAAAAATCACTGACTCTAGGTCTAAAAATCAACTGATCCGACCGCCCCGATCCCCACACAAGCCTTGCAGGTCGAGTAGTTCGGACAAACTCAGTAGCTCACCCTCCCCTAGCTCGGTGCTGTGGCACCAGCAGGAATTCCGGCTGGGGACCTTTGAACAAATGCCAGGCACAGTCTCCTTACTTTCTCGACGCGACGACTGTAAATATACTCTCTCCGTCCGCGAGAATAAGTGTACTTCTAGGTTTTGTCCAAAATTAATTTTTTTTTACCAACATTATATAAAAGAATAGTAACATATATACGACATCAAATTATTATATTACGAATGTTCTCCGTGGTGTACTTTGTGGTGTCAATGCAAGGCTTCGCCTCTGGTGGCAACTCCGCCAGCTCCTCGCCGTCACCGGACGACCTCTTGCCGCTGCCGCAAGTGGGCAGGATATATATTGGCTAGCAGGTTCATGGCGCTGCCATCTACCGTGGCTTTCAGCGACAACATACCATTGGTGGTCACGTGGAACAGGAGTTATGCTTCGCGCGACATGCCAACGTTCCTGGCGGTGGCCAGGTTGCCGCCTGAAGTGTTGCGGCTCTACGGACGCGGGAGCTGAACAATTTTCGAAAATAGAAAAATAAATAAAAAGAAACAGAAACGAAGCGGAAAAAAGCATAAAAAGGAAACAAAGAAGAAAAAAATGGGCGTTTTATAGGATTTGCCGGCGTGCCCATCACACCAAAATTTGTTTTTGACTAACGCTACGCTGACTTTGAATGGAATGTCTGCACAACATAGCCGAAACACTTTCAGTTATGTGAGCAAGATGTTTATTAGATGCATCTGTAGTTAAAGTTATGCATTGATATATGCCACTTGATCATGATGCAATACAGGTAGGGAGCTCACATGATTAGCAGGGAAAATTAATTTAACAAAAGTAACGTCTAACTAGAAGTCATGGTCCACAAATTCACAATCAATGTCAGAGGTGATTTTCCATTTAGCAACGACAGACCAACCAACCAAGCCGTGATTAGAAGTAAAACATGGTTTGAGTTTGTAAAAAAACGAACCATCTGGATGATTTTTTCATAGTGATTTGGTTTCTAAAGTAGAATTAAGTCTAAACTATAATTAATTTTTTCATAGCAGCTTGGGCTGCAAGCTTTAAGACAAATGCTCTAGATCAGAAAGAGTGGTAGCCAATACCGCTTAAGGGTAATTTTTCTACACTCCTTAAGGATCACTACTGTTTACGCGTGCAAACCATGCTAACTCTGTACCAGCATAAATTAATATGTTTATGTGCATAACAAGATGGTGATGTTCTCTTAATTTAAAACCGAAATAAAGATATATGCTAAAGCAGAATTTCAAGACATGGTAAAGTTTATTTTGGAGTCTATTGATGGAGTCTATTGATCTAAATGAGACTGTAATTTAAGAAAACACACATCAATAGTAGTTCTAACCCACCCGCGTTCCCCTCCTTATCTCTACAGGAGAAAAGGCGATAAGGGAGGCGACCCTCGTGTTCCTCGTTCTCCGCCGCCGGAGTCGGTGGTTCCCCTCCCCTCCGCTCGTCGCCCCGGCGGCGGGAGGGTGGGGGAACCGCGGATCTCCTGGTTGGTGTGTGAATAGTAGGCGTAGGTGCTCTGCCGGCGGCGCTGTGGGGGTGGTGGCGGCGGCGGTGAGAATAAGGGTGGTCGAGCATCGTCCCCTCAGCGCCGGTGGTCCTCGGGGCTCTGGCGTGCTGCTCGCCCTTTTTGGTACTCCAGGATCTGCGGATCTCTGGAGGTCTTGGTCTCCCCGTGCGGATGGCGTGGCGGCGTCGGCATCCGCTCTTCGTGGGAGCTGTGTTCCTCCTCTCCTTCGTCGCTGGGTCGCCGTCTGCGGCGACTCGGGGAGGTTTGGGTGCTTCGTCTGGGTGAGCTTCTCCGTCTCTCTCTCTGGCTGGCCGAGGTGGCAGGGGGAGGTGGAGGTGGTGGTGCTTGCTCTGGTTTCGGTTTGGTGCGGTGGTTGGTGGTCCTCTGCGTCGTCTTTGCTCCGGCCGGCCGTGGTGGCGGGGGGAGCAGCGGCCGGAGGCGGGTGGGGGCTGTTGGTGGCTGGCCTGGGCAGTGCTTCGTCGGCTGGGTGTGCGGCGGTGCTGGGAAGGTGGAGTTGCGGCCGTGCTCGTTCAACGAGACTAGGTGACGTCGCGGCGCGGCGGACGACTCTTGCGGCCTTCTACGACATGTGGCGGCTCTTCTTCTCCAGCGGTTTGAGGTACGGCGACGACGGCGCTCTCTAGGTTCTTGGGAGCCGGCTTGTGGATCCGTTTGTTCTTCCTTCTTGTTGATCAAGATGCTTAGTGCTTGTTGCTGTAATCTGTAATCTGTACTGAGTGTTTTGAATATATGGAGCGGATCCTTCCTCAAAAAAAAAAAAAAAAAAAATGAGACTGTAATTTCTAATGTCTTTGTTAATGACGTCAATTAGTCTTTCGAGTTCAGTGAGAACACATTGGTGCGCTAACTAAAATGTAAAAAAAAAATATTTCGTACTACCAAGATTCACTTGATTAGTTTGTCCAATTATCATGGTCTCGCTTTCATGAAAGGCACAATAGAATATCTTGAGGAATGTCTTGGCATCATTAATTATGACCTGTCGTATTTTCCCCATAATTACTCATAAATGATTTTGGCTGTTCTGTCTAACAGGAACGTGCACTTGCAGAGCCGCACATTCGGTGGTGCTCTAAAACAAGTCGGGTCAATGAGTCTCTGTAAACCCCAAGACATTGCTTGGATGATGAGGACACCTCTCAAGTGATGTTGCCTTCTGCATCCGCGGACAAATATCAGCAGGCATGACTCTGCAAAGCTCATCCTCAGTTAGTCAGTTTCTTGCTGGCCTCTCATAATCAACTAACTGGTTCTTAATTAATTAGAGTCTCTTGTTCTGTTCAATCACCATGGATGCTGCATATATTTTGCTCCTCGTGCTCGCAACTACAGCACCGTTGCTCTCCATGGCGCAGCCATACTATAAAAATACAACTACAACGCCCAAACCATCGACGGTGTGGATCAACAACGCTGCCTCCTTATACAATTATGATATCTCCACCGTGAACTCAATACTCACCAGCTTTGTACGAACACGAACTTCTGGCTTGGTGTGCTGAGCTGGTGTGTCTGGGAGGAGTCTTACGCCGACGGCAATGCCGTCGGCGTAGGGATGACCATATGGTCCTCCAGCGTCGACGTGGCGCCATCCTGTGCGTCCCCACAGCATCCTACGCCGACAGCAATGCCGTCGGCGTATGTTAGACCATATTTTCAGTTTCTGAAACTTTTTGCTGCTGGTTTCTGGCGCATTTTAAATACAATTAAAATTGCACAAATTATAAAACATCACAGAAACATCAAATGAACATCACATACATATCCAAATGACACAAACATGATTCAAATTCATCCAAACTCAAAAATGACACAAACATAGTTCGAATTCACACACGCTACACCCGAACACATCCTACACCTCCCGAGAGCCCGAGGTATCCATTTCTGACAGCGTGAGAATAGGCGACCGACCGCGTGGGCCAGTCGAACCACACAAGGAATCCGGCGAGGCACGGGACGGTGTGGTCTCACGCGACGAACTCGGCGAGGCACCACCAGTGCCATGCTCCACGAGCGCGCGCGTCGAAGTCGGCGAGGCGGAAGCACGACCAAAGGGTGCAGTCCTCGAGTATTCCGATCCCTACATGTTTTGAGTCCAAGTTAGCAACTTGGAAAGCACAGCATGGCGGTAACAACTTGTTTGGCAAATAACTTACCGGAGTCGCTGGCTTGTATGTGCGAGCGACCGACTCCCTCGTTGGGCCGACGGGCATGATCCCCGGCCTAGGTGGACGCGTAGGCAGCTGCGACCGCTCTCCAGTGGCATGAAACTTCTCGTCAGCCTACAAGATAGTTTAGATGTCAGGAGTTGTAGAAAAAGAAGGTTCAAACTGAGGAAATGGGACTTGTCATATTTTGCAAATATAAAAGTTGAAACTTACAGCATCCCTCAACTCTGCCCACTCCTCATACTCCTGGCTCTTCTGTACCCACAACTGATACTGTCTCTCATAGTCGCGTAAGCGGCATCGAAGGCCGCCTCGAAATCAGCCTACAGTTTTAAAAGGGAACGCATCTCGTCAACTTAGCCACTTAGCTAGGAACGAATGTCGGAAAGAGAATGAAATTGAGAAAAACTTACATCGGGGCGAGCTCGGGAAGGCCGACGAGGCAGGACGGGAGGGTCGTCGGCGGTGAGGGTAGCCTTGACACGCGAGAGGCCCAACTCAGGAGTACGCGTGAGTACCGCACTAAGCATGAGAGGACGGCCATGCTCCCAACCGTTCCCGGCAAGGACCACCGCTCTCTCGTCGTGTCATGCTCAAGAGGGTTGTCCACCTCCGGATTTATACCCTTGAACGTCTCGACGTATGCCTTTAGCCCCTCCTTGGCAGTGCCGAAGTAATCGGGCTGCGAGGGCTGAGGCTCAGAAAAATTGGGCTTCTTCATCTTCATCCTCTCCCATGTTTGCATGTTCGTAAGAGGCTCCCCGAGATCGGCCTCCTGCAATGCCAAAGAAGTGTCATGCGTATCAAGTAGGAACATGAGGGGAAATAAATGAAGATTGTTTCATGTATATATATACCAGCTTTGCCTTGAAGCGATCATGGTTGCGGGCACCCGCACAATGTGTCCCCCCGCTCCCTCGGTTTAACTTGTTTCGCTCGCTCAAGGCCTTGAACGCGGGGTCCTCCCCAGCCCACCTAGACACCAACGCCCTCCACGCGTCATCCTTGCCATAGGCCCATGAGGGCTTAAACTGAAAAAACAATACTCATGTGAAGAACGGATAATGCAATTGCAACTTAGCAGCAACATGTAATCTCATTAACAATCTACTTACCGCCATGTAGTCATCTACGGTCACCTCAAGTGGGTTCTCCACAATCTCATGCTTCACCGCCGTCTTGCCTAACGTCTCAGTACTGAAATGATTGATCATGGTATGCTTTGCATTGTAGAACTGCTGTCGTGTCAACTTCCTACAAGCCCCCTCCAAAGTCTTGTCCGCATCGCCCCGCTGCTCAGGAAGTACCCTATAGAACTTCTTTAATCATGCACAAAAAACAAATTGTGAGAGCATGGTGGGGACATCAAGTATGAACGAAATTCGAAAAGTTCAACTTACCCAAAACTTGTTGATCACGGCGTCAGAACATTTCCCGCCGCTCGCGTAATTGGCGGCCTGATAGTCTACCCAATGGGTGGCTAGCTTCGTCGCGCCGTTGGGGACGGTACTGTACAAGCCCGGCCAAAACTTCCTAATCAAAGCTCCAATCAGGGTGTTAGGCACACGGGCTCCCGCAGGATGTATCCAGTTGCTGCACAATAATTAAACATTAGTACATGTCAAATTGTCCTGACCACAATGAAGTTACCATGTTCAAAATTAGTATATATAGTCACTTACTCTTTCCCATTAGGCGTAATGAGGATCTTCTCCTCCTCGGTAGCAGGTTCCTTGTCCTCATCAGGGACCTGGGATTCCCCTCGAATCCTTGGCTTCTTCGCGGCGCGGAGGGCCCCGCCTCCAAGTCCGTGGAGGGGCCCGCCCCCACGTCCGTGGAGGGGCCCGTCTCCTCCGAACCCTCGTCGACAGAAGCAGAGGGTATGTCCGAAGACACGTCGCCCCCACCTCGCCCTCGTCCTCCCTCACCTCGCCCTCGTCCTCCACCTCGCCCTCGTCCTCGTCCTGCACCTCGTCCCCTCGGAGGAACTGGAGCATCGGCACCTCCCCCTCCTCCAGCATCTCCACCCTCACCTGCATTGAGAAAGGGTGAACAATTAAGCATAAAGACATGAACAAATTAAGAATTGCATCACCTCTACTCTCACCACTGTCAGACAGGTAACGCGGGTTCGGAATAGGTTCTCTTCCACTTTTAGTAACTTTCTTCTGGCGTATCTTCTTCAGCAAGGAGGCCGATGATTCCTTGCCTTGGCTCATCTTGGTCAATCACCTGCATTGAGAAAGGGTAAACTTTTAAGCATAAAAGACATGATCCAATTAAGAAGCATGAAGACGTAATGCAATTAATAAGCATGTTAAAAGACATGATCTTTTGAAACTTTTGAATCTCCTTTTGAAAGTTTAGAAGTTTTTGAAAAATCTGAAATTTAAAAACACACGTTTATAACATATACATAACATATACACATACAAGACTTAAGAGGATTCATATGATATATATATCAATAAGAACTTGAGTAGCACAAGGGTAGGTGAAGTTGGTGGAACTTAGAAGTTAAGCGTGCTGGGGTTGGAGCAATTTGAGGATGGGTGACCTAGCGGAAAGGTATCAGTTCAAAAAATTCAAAAAATCTGAAAATAATTCCAATAATTAGGATTTTTCATATTTTGATTTTTCTGATTTTTTTTTAAACTTTTTAATTTTTTTTGCAGTTTTTGAATTTTTTCAGAATTCTGTGGCGCACCAGCCAGGTGCGCCACAGAAATGTGGATTTCTGTGGCGCACCAGGCCAGGTGCGCCACAGAAAGTGGATTTCTGTGGCGCACGCCCATGGTCGTCGGCGGTGAGGGTAGCCTTGACACGCGAGAGGCCCAACTCAGGAGTACGCGTGAGTACCGCACTAAGCATGAGAGGACGGCCATGCTCCCAACCGTTCCCGGCAAGGACCACCGCTCTCTCGTCGGTGTCATGCTGAAGAGGGTTGTCCACCTCCGGATTTATACCCTTGAACGTCTCGACGTATGCCGTTAGCCCCTCCTCGACAGTGCCGAAGTAATCGGGCTGCGAGGGATGAGGCTCAGAAAAATTGGGCTTCTTCAACTTCATCCTCTCCCATGTTTGCATGTTCGTAAGTGGCTGCCCGAGATCGGCCTCCTGCAATGCCAAAGAAGTGTCATGCGTATCAAGTAGGAACATGAGGGGAAATAAATGAAGATTGTTTCATGTATATATATACCAGCTTTGCCTTGAAGCGATCATGGTTGCGGGCACCCGCACAATGTGTCCCCCCGCTCCCGCGGTTTAACTTGTTTCGCTCGCTCAAGGCCTTGAACGCGGGGTCCTCCCCAGCCCACCTAGACACCAACGCCCTCCACGCGTCATCCTTGCCATAGGCCCATGAGGGCTTAAACTGAAAAAACAATACTCATGTGAAGAACGGATAATGCAATTGCAACTTAGCAGCAACATGTAATCTCATTAACAATCTACTTACCGCCATGTAGTCATCTACGGTCACCTCAAGTGGGTTCTCCACAATCTCATGCTTCACCGCCGTCTTGCCTAACGTCTCAGTACTGAAATGATTGATCATGGTATGCTTTGCATTGTAGAACTGTTGTCGTGTCAACTTCCTACAAGCCCCCTCCAAAGTCTTGTCCGCATCGCCCCGCTGCTCAGGAAGTACCCTATAGAACTTCTTTAATCATGCACAAAAAACAAATTGTGAGAGCATGGTGGGGACATCAAGTATGAACGAAATTCGAAAAGTTCAACTTACCCAAAACTTGTTGATCACGGCGTCAGAACATTTCCCACCGCTCGCGTAATTGGCGGCCTGATAGTCTACCCAATGGGTGGCTAGCTTCGTCGCGCCATTGGGGACGGTACTGTACAAGCCCGGCCAAAACTTCCTAATCAAAGCTCCAATCAGGGTGTTAGGCACACGGGCTCCCGCAGGATGTATCCAGTTGCTGCACAATAATTAAACATTAGTACATGTCATATTGTCCTGACCACAATGAAGTTACCATGTTCAAAATTAGTATATATAGTCACTTACTCTTTCCCATTAGGCGTAATGAGGATCTTCTCCTCCTCGGTAGCAGGTTCCTTGTCCTCATCAGGGTCCTGGGATTCCCCTCGAATCCTTGGCTTCTTCGGCGGCGCGGAGGACCCCGCCTCCAAGTCCGTGGAGGGGCCCGCCCCCACGTCCGTGGAGGGGCCCGTCTCCTCCGAACCCTCGTCGACAGAAGCAGAGGGTATGTCCGAAGACACGTCACCCCCACCTCGCCCTCGTCCTCCCTCACCTCGCCCTCGTCCTCGTCCTGCACCTCGTCCCCTCGGAGGAACTGGAGCATCGGCACCTCCCCCTCCTCCAGCATCTCCACCTTCACCTGCATTGAGAAAGGGTGAACAATTAAGCATAAAGACATGAACAAATTAAGAATTGCATCACCTCTACTCTCACCACTGTCAGACAGGTAACGCGGGCTCGGAATAGGTTCTCTTCCACTTTTAGTAACTTTCTTCTGGTGTATCTTCTTCAGCAAGGAGGCCGATGATTCCTTGCCTTGGCTCATCTTGGTCAATCACCTGCATTGAGAAAGGGTAAACTTTTAAGCATAAAAGACATGATCCAATTAAGAAGCATGAAGACGTAATGCAATTAATAAGCATGTTAAAAGACATGATCCAATTAAGAACAAATTTTTATCTAGAGTGCACCAAATGCAGTAGCATCAAATAATCAACAATCAAATTCATCTCAAATTCATGTAATTATCATCAGTCGGTCTCGCATCATTCCTGGAGCCTCCCATTTCCACTAAGATACGTTAAATGATACTCCTAGACATAGATCAGGTCGGGGAAAATATGAGTTTGGAAGGCTGAATAGATAGACGGCAGATCTAAGGAAGTTTTTATTTTCTCTCATTTGTTTTAGGCTACACGGTTCTTCACCATATTCTCCTTGGTGATAAAACACCTGCTTTTTTCTTTAATTTGTAGTGAAAGAGCTACCATACAACTGGATCTTCTATTTATAATGGACAATGTAACCGACTAGGGAAAAAAGTAGGTGAGGATTGTTAAATGTCATCCAAGCCTCTAGCTTCAACTAGGAGGGGGAGCAAGAGCATTTAGCATCAAGATGTCTACGGGTACTACACTAGATAAAAATCATCTTTTAAGAGGTGCACACACGGTGTTGTGTTGTAAAGACAAAAATCATACACGATGTGTCGTGCAACCCCTAGCTACTTGCAGATACGCCCCTGGCTTCAACACATTATTATTACCCAGTGTTCATAGTAGAAGGGTAATTAAGCTCTGATAACCCGGGCGTTGCAGCGGGATTCCTGAAATTGGGTTAATTGTGGTTTTGCGATAAAACTACACTTCGTTATGGTTTTGACTTCCGTGTAACTAACCATAATATTCGTGATACTTGCTCGTTAATCAACCTAGCTAGTGCCCGAGTTCGCCAAGGAAATGGGACGGTGTCATACCTTGTCTTCGACGGCGATTCCGGCAGGGAGGTGGTCGGGCGACGGGAGCACGGCGGGGATGAGGACGGCAGGGAGAAGCTTTGCCGTCGGCATATGGTTTTGCTTTTTTTTTTTAAAGAAATCAATTATTCTTTTAATTTTTTAAATTTTTTTCAATTCTTCTATTATTTTCTATTTTTTCATTTTTTTTGACTCACTGGTCCCTTTATCCTTCGGATCAGAGACTACCTCTTCGTTCTAGGCTCTTCTTTCGCCATTTATATGCGCAGACGGTCTGCTAGCTGCTTCTTCCGTATAGTGCCTCCAGCGGTCCAGCGCAACCAAAAATTTTCATTTTGCTACCCCCTTTCGACTACTTTTCACATTGATATTAAACAAACCCTGCAAATTACATTGACAACATATATTACACAGAGAAGAAAATATTGGTAGTAGCGAGAACACAACATAAATTCATCTACCATCGACGCAGCCTCCCGCATCACTCCTGCCTTTCGACGACGCAACACCCTTGCCCTTCGACGACGCAGCACCCTTGTCCTTCGACTACCTAAATTAACCATGCCCCTTTCAGAACCACGTCGGATCGAAGTTGCCTACCTTCTCCAGTGGCCACTCTGACCGGCAAATCGGCAAATCATCGCGTGGTCGTGAGACGGCAGATCGGCCTTCGATCCAAGCAGCGGTAAGACGTCTCTGATGATCTACAACCGTCCGGCAAGACATCTCTGATGATCTGCAACCGTTTGGAACGGTCGCAGGTCATCAGAGACGTCTTGGCGCTGGCTGCCCAAAGATGCCTCTCCGAGTGACGCTGGAATGTTTTGTGTTCGAGCGCCACTTCGATCCAAGCAGCGGTAAGACGTCTCTGATGATCTACAACCGTCCGGCAAGACATCTCTGATGCTCTGCAACCGTTTGGAACGGTCGCAGGTCATCAGAGACGTCTTGCCGCTGGTTGCCCAAAGATGCCTCTCCGAGTGACGCTGGAATGTTTTGTGTGAGTGAGTAACCTGTCTGAGGAGGTGGGCTATATATAGGGTCGCATGGCTTACGAAGTGGTCGTGATAGTGCTGATCCGACGGCTCAGAAGCGCTCAAAAGAAACACACCGCTGATCCAACGGCTCACAAGCGCTGGAAGGAAGCACACGATCCGTGTGCTTCTTCCTGATTGGGCATACTACAGCTCACAAGCCCTGAAAAGAAACACACACCGCTGATCCAACGGCTCACAAGCGCTCGAAAGAAACACACCGCTGATCCAACGGCTCACAAGTGCTGGAAGGAAACACACGATCCGTGTGCTTCTTCCTGATTGGGCATACTACAGCTCACAAGCCCTGAAAAGAAACACACACCGCTGATCCAACGGCTCACAAGCGCTCGAAAGAAACACACCGCTGATCCAACGACTCACAAGCGCTGGAAGGAAGCACACGATCCGTGTGCTTCTTCCTGATTGGGCATACAACAGCTCACAAGCCCTGAAAAGAAACACACACCGCTGATCCAACGGCTCCCAAGCGCTCGAAAGAAACACACCGCTGATCCAACGGCTCACAAGCGCTGGAAGGAAGCACACGATCCGTGTGCTTCTTCCCGCCATTTCTCACTATATATATGTATTCATGGCCTCCATTGGCATAGCACATCTAAACTCATATCTGCAACCTCATCACTCTCCCATGGCTTCCACCGTACCCACTCTAACCTACTCGGTGGCGGAGGCGCTTTGCGCCTCGAACTACCCCTGCCCACCCGGCTACAACGTCCCCGCCGGCTGGAGGCTGAGCACCGGAGGCGTGCCGGTCCCTCCTGTCCCTCAAGGTTTGGCGCGCCGGGCGGCCATCACGAACCACTACTACCTCGTGCTCACTCCGGAGCAGCGGATGGATTCCCGCTGGCAGCCAGGTACGAGGAGGACCGCCCGCGTCCTTCGAACTTCATCGAAAGGCGTGAGAAGGCGCTCGCCAGGTACGAGGAGGACCGCCCGCGTCCTTCGAACTTCAACGAGGCCGGCGGTCGGCTGTGGTGGGCCGGCCGGACTCTCAAGAGGGTCATGGACTACATCACGGCCGGCGATAACCCCCGCCTGCGCTACCCTCAATTACAGTCCAGGCGACAACCCCCGTCAACGACTACATCACGGCCGTCCGACGACAGCGACGACGACGACGGCGACTACGACGACTACACCCACGAGTATTATAGGCCTAGGCAAGAGTATGACTAACCTGAGCCACATCATTGGTTAGGACAAAATGGTTTGTTGTCATTCGTCTATGTACCCAAGTTTGTTGTCATTCGTCTATGTACTCAAAGTTTGTTATCATTCGTCTATGTACCCAAGTTTTTGTTGTCATTCGTCTATGTACCCAAGTTTGTTGTTATTCGTCTATGTACCCAAGTTTGTTGTCATTCGTCTATGCATCACTTTCTCTCTAGTGAGTTTCTGCACTTAGAGGTGAAAACTCCCCTTCCGGGCGAACCGAATGGAATCTTGTGTTGATTTGGGGTAGACCTTGGTTTCTTACCTTCCTATGGCCTAACCTAACACAACCAAGCAAAAAAGTCCACTGGCCTACCCCCTTTCGACGCACGTCTATGGGGGTAGACGAAAACGTTAGGGTTTTTCCAGCGGATTCAGGGTTTCGCCGAAGCGGGGCCCCAGAGCGTCGGAACCCCACCCAAACCTAGGTTTTGCCATACCATGTGTATACAAGTGTGTTGGGTGTTGTGGATGTCCAAGTTCCCACTCCGGGATGTGAGCGGGTTCACCGGCATCACTTTCTCTCTAGTGAGTTTCTGCACTGAGAGGTGAAAACTCCCCTTCCGGGCGAACCGGATGGAATCTTGTGTTGATTTGGGGTAGACCTTGGTTTCTCACCTTCCTATGGCCTAACCTAACACAACCAAGCAAAAAAGTCCACTGGCCTACCCCCTTTCGACGCACGTCTATGGGGGTAGACGAAAACGTTAGGGTTTTTCCAGCGGATTCAGGGTTTCGCCGAAGCGGGGCCCCAGAGCGTCGGAACCCCACCCAAACCTAGGTTTTGCCATACCATGTGTATACAAGTGTGTTGGGTGCTGTGGATGTCCAAGTTCCCACTCCGGGATGTGAGCGGGTTCTGGCCGTTGGCACAGTCGGCACAGGTGTTTATTTATTTTACATGTATATGTTGTAGGGTCGGGTTCCGGAAAACTCAAACCGTTATTTTATGCGGGTGGGATACCGAAATTGTGAGGGAAATTATATAGTCTAATTTATATATAAATTATACCTACATTAAATATTATATAGAGAAATAAATTAATAAATTTTATATAGAGAAATAAATAAAAAAGGAACATATATACGCCGAAGGCTTTGCCGTCGGCGTATTATATCAGCGGAAACGTCCGCTCCGCTCCGTCATGGCGGGATTGGGTACGCCGACGGCCACGGGTACGCCGACGGCGGCCGTCGGGCCCTATGTGGCTACGCCGACGGCCACTGGTACGCCGACGGCCTGTTGCGCGGCTGCCCTAGCACGGTTTGTACGCCGACGGCCACGACATTTGGCCGTCGGCGTACCAGCCGGCCGTCGGCGTTTTGACGCATTCCCGTAGTGGATGCTGCATATATTTTGCTCCTCGTGCTCGCAACTACAGCACCGTTGCTCTCCATGGCGCAGCCATACTATAAAAATACAACTACAACGGCCAAACCATCGACGGTGTGGATCAACAACGCTGCCTCCTTATACAATTATGATATCTCCACCGTGAACTCAATACTCACCAGCTTTGTACGAACACGAACTTCTGGCTTGGTATTTGCATTTACCGCAGGGTTCACATGTGCTTCTACATCCAGCGCCACATGTAATGCGTACTTCTTTGCTGTCTTCATTGTCAGTGTCAAAGATGGCTCATTGGGCCTGGTTTCTCCTGGAAGGATCGTTTGGTCTGCGAACCGGGCTCACCCTGTCAGAGAGAACACCACACTTGAGTTTACCTCAGATGGGAACCTAGTACTCTGTGATGCTGATCGTAGCACTGTCTGGTCAAGCAGCAGCTCGGGGCGGTCTGTATCTGGCATGATGATCACCGAGGCCGGGAATCTTCTATTGTTCGATCAAAGGAACGCAACAGTGTGGCAGTCATTTAATCATCCTACTGACACACTGGTTCCTGGTCAGTCACTTCTGCAAGGTATGAGGCTCATTGCAAATACCTCCCCATCAAATTGGACTGAGAATCAGTTGTATATAGCTGCACTTTCAAGACGGTTATATGCTTACATTGAATCCACACCACCACAACTCTATTGTTTCTACCCGTACTTGATTGCACTAGTGGGAAAACCCTTATAGGTAGGTTACATTCTGTGGCGCACCCTTAATTGGTGCGCCACAGAAAGTCATATTTTTGTGGCGCACCTAGCCATGTGCGCCACAGAAATGTGACTTTCTGTGGCGCACCAGGCGCGCCACAGAAAGTCACATTTCTGTGGCGCACATGGCCAGGTGCGCCACAGAAGGTTATCCGGGGGCGGGTTAAAATTTGAAAAAAATAATTCTGTGGCGCACCTGGCACGTGTGCCACGGAAAGTTGACATTGTGCGCCACAGAAAGGTGACATTCTGTGGCGCACCAAGCTTGGTGCGCCACAGAATTATTTTTTTCAAATCCCAAACCCTCGGTGGATCGCCTTTTTTGTCTTGCAGGAAGTAAAAGAAAATGATAAAAAATTCAATAAATAAAATCCTTCGACATGTAGTTAGGTATGAGTGTCTAGTAGGTATAGAAATTTTGAAATATGAATTTTGACCTTTTCTGCAACAAATGAAAAAAAAACTTGTAACGGCCATAACTTTTGCATACGACGTCGAAATAACGCGTTTTATGTGCCAAAAAAAACTAGAGAAAAATTGGAGTTCGATTTCACTCGGGTTTACCCGGTCAGCAATTCACAGATTACTCAAATTCCAAAAGAAAAAAAAGTTATTTCAAACAGACGATTTTTCGCAGCAAATAAAAAATTTAAAAAATTCAAAAAAATTCAAAAATTCAAAAATTCCAAAAAAGACACAGAAATGTATAACAAAGAAGATTGATGACTTTTCTTGACTTTTTTTGGATTTTTTTTATTTTTTTTTATTTTTTAGATTTTTTGATTTTTTTTGAATTTTTTGGATTTTTTTGGATTTTTTTGATTTTTTTGGATTTTTTGGATTTTGTGACATTTTTTGAAAATTTTTGGATCTTTTGAAACTTTTGAATCTCTTTTTGAAAGTTTAGAAGTTTTTGAAAAATCTGAAATTTAAAAACACACGTTTATAACATATACATAACATAAACACATACAAGACTTAAGAGGATTCATATGATATATATATCAATAAGAACTTGAGTAGCACAAGGGTAGGTGAAGTGGGTGGAACTTAGAAGTTAAGCGTGCTAGGGTTGGAGCAATTTGAGGATGGGTGACATAGCGGGAAGGTATGAGTTCAAAAAATTCAAAAAATCTGAAAATAATTCCAATAATTAGGATTTTTCATATTTTGATTTTTCTGATTTCTTTTTAAACTTTTTAAATTTTTTTTGCAGTTTTTGAATTTTTTGAATTTTTTCATAATTCTGTGGCGCACCAGCCAGGTGCGCCACAGAAATGTGGATTTCTGTGGCGCACCAGGCCAGGTGCGCCACAGAAAGTGGATTTCTGTGGCGCACGCCCATGGTGCGCCACAGGAAAAAAATTTAGTGGCGAGGATTCTGTGGCGCACCCAGCAATTCTGGGGTGCGCCACAGAATCCTAATTTGGTGCGCCACTGATAGTTGTTTTCCTACTAGTGTTGACCAGAAGTTAGGTAATGATTCTCATTTAACAAAGGTAACCTTTATGATTGGAAACCTCGAGCTATTTGGGCAACCAGGCAAACCTCGTTTAAACATCTCATTTCCAGCATCTGGATACACCCAATACATGAGACTAGTCAGATGGACACTTGAGGCTGTATGGATTGTCTGAAGGAGAAGTACCCATTGTATTGTCTGATGCAATGAACCTAAATGATTGTTCTTATCCAACAGTCTGCGGGGAGTACGGCATATGCACCGGGGGCCAATGTGCTTGTCCACTTCAGGATAACTCTATTTCAGGCTACTTCAAGCCAGTGGATGAACAGATGCCAAACCTTGGTTGCACACCAATTACTCCAATCTCTTGTGAACAAATGCACCTCCATCAACTCTTGACAGTTACAGACATTTCTTACTTTGATAAAAGCTATGACGTTGATAGTGAGCACACGGGCTTAAAATTATATGCAATGAACATAGATGACTGTAAGAAAGCCTGCTTGGAGAACTGCTCCTGCATGGCCGTATTTTCCAGAGCTGGTGTATGTGTGTGGTTGACAAAGGTCTTCTCCTTGCAATCAATAAAAACTGAACATGGTGGCTACAACTCCACTGTTTACCTCAAGGTGCAGCTCAATCCCTCCGATGGAAACAAAAATAAAGTTATTGTAGGTGCTACACTTGGAGCTGTTACTACTGTTGCATTGATTGTAATTGTTGTCAGTCTTTATCTACATAGGAGGAGGAAGTACGAAGCAAAAGGTGAAGAATTTGATTTTGATCAATTACCTGGAATGCCGACGAGGTTTTCATTTCACAAGTTGAGAGAATGCACTGAAGGATTTGGCAACTAGGTGATGACAGAGTTGCAGTGAAATGTTTGGAAGGTGCTAGACAAGGAAAGAAAGAATTATTTGCAGAGGTAGAGACTATTGGTAGCATTGAACACATTAATCTTGTCAGGCTAATTGGCTTTTGTGTGGAGATGTCTTAGAGGCTTTTGGTATATGAATACATGTCAAGAGGGTCACTTGATAGGTGGATTTATTACGGCCATAATAGTGCCCCTCTCGATTGGTGCACCCGTTGTAGGATCATGTTAGCGATATAGTTTGGATCGTATCGCATGTATATCGGTAGCTACCTTGTATAGGAGATACTAACAGATTGTAACGATCAGATCTTGATCTGATCTCATGTATACTTGTTGTACAAGTTGATTCACTATTATATAAAGAGAGAGGGAGCCCTAGGGCTTATCACGGCAAAACATTACTTTTAACTTGGTATCAGAGCTTGATCCAATCTACCCCTCTCTCTCCCACCATCGCCATGGCGACTAGCCCCGCCACCTCTCCCGCTCTCTCCACCACCATCGTCGCTGCTCCAAGCGCAACTGTTTCCATGACCTCCCTCACCGGGATGATCACCATGCACCTGAATAGGGAGAACTTTCTCCTGTGGAAAACTCAGGCTGCCCCAGCTCTCCGTGCGGCGCATCTCTTCGGCTATGTCGACGGACAATCAAGGCGCCTGCTGCAACCGTGACCCAAGGCACCGGGGACGCTGCCGTCGTCATCCCCAACCCCGAGTACCTCAAGTGGTTCCAATAGGACCAGACCGTGATGATCGCGCTGCTGGCCTCCATGTCCGAGGACATCCTCGGGCAGATGAAAAGCTACACCAACGCCTGTCAGGTATGGGAAGCATTGCACTCCATGTTCTCTTCCCAGAGTCGTCCGTGTATGGTGCAGCTGCAGTACCAGCTCTCCAACCTCAAGAAGAAGTACATGAGCGCCTCCGAGTACTTCAATAGGATGAAGGCGCTCGCCGACACCATGGAGTCCATCGGCACCACCCTGTTCGAGGAGGATCCTCGGCTACATGCTCGCCGGGCTAGGCCCGGAGTACGAGCCGCTCGTCGCGTCCCTCACCTCACGGGACGATGCGGTCAGCCTCAATAGCTTCAACGCCTTCTTCCTCAGCGCCGAGCTCCGCATCGAGCAGAACGCTGCATCCGGGGAGATCTACTCCTCCGCCAACGCCGTGACTCGCTACCACGACGTCGCGGCTCAGTATCATGGTGGTGGTCGCGGTGGCGGCCGTGGTGGCCAGCAGCCGCCACAACAGCAGCATGGCAGTCAAGGCGGCGGCCGGAACTACCGCGGTGGTCGCGTTCAGGGCCGTGGCCGCGGCAACGGAAGTGGTGGCGGCGGCAACAAGCCGACCTGCCAGGTCTGCCGCAAGTATGGACACGACGCTCTCCACTGCCGCAACCGCTTCAACCACGCCTATCAGCCCGAGGAGCCACGTGAGCATGTCACAAATGCTGCGAACACCCAGGGAGGTGTCTACACCGTGGATCCCAACTGGATCATGGACTCGGGCGCGACGGACCACCTGACGAGCGACCTCGAGCATCTTCACTTCCACGAGCGCTACTCCGGCAAGGATCACGTCCAGGTTGCCAACGGAGCAGGTTTGCATATTACCCACATTGGTCAATCTAAAATTCCTGGCTCATCTCGATCTCTTGATCTTAAAAATGTTCTATGTGTTCCAAATATCCATAAAAACCTTATGTCTGTCAACAAACTAGTTACCGATAATGATGCTTTCACGGAATATCATCCTAATTTCTTTCTTGTAAAGGACCGAGCAACGAAGGCAGTTCTTCTGGAAGGTAGATGCGTTGGAGGTCTCTATCCCGTGCCAAGCAGCTCAAGTTTGCAGTCTTCATCAAGTCATCAAGTGAAAGAGCATATTTAGTCCCTTGTGTTTTGTGTGTTAGTTAACAACACTAGTGAACATTTGACTAGGTGTTAAGTGATGCAGGTCTTAGTGGTACATAATACTTAATTGCATCAACACCAAAAAGGAGAAGAAAAGGCCTGAATAATTTCTCAGTTTGACAGACCGGATATTCCGGCCCCAGTGGGGGCGGAATATCCGGCCCTCAAGTTTTTATCGAGGCCAGATTTTCTAAGGACGAAAGACATCCAAGTGTGCGACTCTCTGGACTCCCCCGGATATTTGGGGCCGGAGATTTCCAGGAGGCCGGAATATTTCGGGGGGGGGGGGCGGATATTCCGGGGTTGACTTAGGCCGGAATATCCGGCCTGCCTGTCTTCAACGGTTACTTTTGTTGGAGGGTATAAATACCCCTCCACCTACCTCCAGCCAAGTAGCTCGCCCAAAACTTGAAGACACCATTATTGCAAGCTCAAAATTTGCTAGATCTCCCAATCCCTCCACCCAAACTCGTTGTTCTTTGGAGGATTGAAGGAGAAGGCCCGGATCTACATCTTCACCAAGACGTTTTTCATTTGCCCCTCATTCACTTGAGGGCCCCTTTTCTAGGATTTCCATTGGGAAAACCTAGCTTCTTGTTGATCTCACTTATTGTCTTTGTGACAGATTGTAGCTGTTTGGGAGCCCCTAATCCCGTTGTGGGTTGTGCTCCGAATCGTTGTTGTAAAGGCTCCGGACTCCGCCTTGAAGGTTTCCGATAGTTGAAGGTGAACCAAACCTTTGTGGTGCGGTTCATCGGAGAAGAAGGTGAAGCCTTTGTGGCTGTTGAACCATTGTGTTGGTTCACACCTCTCCAACGAGACGTACTCCCCTAAAAAGGAGGAACTCGGAAATACATCCGTGTCTCCGCGTGCTTTGACTTCGGTTACTTCTATCCTTGTTACCATCTTTACTTAGTGTACCTTGCTTAGTTGCTAGCTTGTCATATAGGTAAATTCACCGTAGTTGCATATCTAGAGAATTTACCTTTTGTGTCAAGCCTAATTTGAAAAAGTACTAAAATTGAAGTAGCACCTATTCATCCCCCCCCCCCCTCTAGGTGTCATACGATCCTTTCAATTGGTATCGGAGCCTCGGCTCTCATGTTGGGCTTAACCGCCTAAGAGAAGTATGACACAAAGTGATGAAGATTCCGCGAAGGAACAAGCCACTCCGGCATCCATGGCCGATCTCAAAACGATGGAAACATCATTGAAATCGTCCATGGATACCCAATTTGCTGAGATGCGTGACTTGCTCAAGCAACTCGCCAGTGGCAAGGTTCCTACGGAGACCATCCCACTAGAGGACTCCGCTAACTCCAATGACGGTGATACCGAGGAGGAAAAAGAGAAAAAGAAAAGGGTTGAAAACTCCGACCTTAAGAACTCCTCTCCATCCACAACCAAGCCGGAAAGTAGGAAGCCCGAGTACCATGAGGTCTCTCATCATGGTGTCTACTCTCCCGACCCACTTATCCCTCATCCTCGCATAAATACCTTAGGTCCTCCACCTAAGCTTAATGCATTGGCTTTTACTAGTTGGCAACACTCAATGAAATCTCATGTCAACAGTGCCTCTATCGAGCTCTGGAGGATCATACGAGTGGGATTCAAGGCCGTGGATCCAAACAACTTGACAAGAAGAGAGGTGGTTGATGCTCAACTCAATGTCTCCGCTCTTCACATGCTTGAACTTGCCGTTGGAGAAAATGGTATGCATCACATTCAACATGTCTCTACCGCCAAAGAAGCTTGGGATTGCCTTGAGGTGGCATTTCTTGGAAATGAAAGCATGAAGAGGAATAGATTTGATGCCTTGAGCAATGAGGCCGAAGGTTTCTACATGCTTGATAATGAAACTCATGAGGAGATGTATGGAAGACTCAAGATTCTTGCCAAAGCCTTTTATAATGTGGGGGCAACCTATGTGGATGATGCTTGGATCAAGAGGAAGTATGTGAATGCTCTCATGCCCTTCGAGCCCATTGAATTGAAGGCCATACAAGGAAGACACAACTATCTTCTTAAGTCATCTAATGAAGTCATGCAAGAAGTGCAAGCCTCCAAGGTTGCCACCAAGAATGCTCTAGACAACCGTGCTAGGGCCATGGGAATGAAACAAGGTCCCTCACTTGCTTTGAAGGCCAAGGTTGTGAGTCTTGATGATAGTGTGGAAATTGAAGCATGCCCAAGCAACATTCTCCCCGATGATCTTGAAAAAGTCTACCATGATCACGTGGCTCTTGCCACAAGAGCTTTTTGGCGTGACCCGGCCAAGGCAAAGGCTCAAGTTGATCTAAAGAACAATCCAAGTGGGAAGAAGGAGTTTGCTATAAGGACGAAGACTTGCTACAATTGTCATGACAAGCATCACTTCATCAAAGATTGCCCGTATGAGAACCGAGAACAACATGGTGGAAAGCTTGTCCCAAAGGATCACTCAAAGTTGATTCAAAAGAAGCCTTTTATCAAGAGGAAGCCATTCTTCAAGAAGGCACCGATAATTGTGTTTGTGGCTCAAGAAGAGTGTCCTTCTGAAGATTCCGAAGGAGAAGATGAACCCACTAACGAGGTGGCCGCATTGGCTATTGTCTCAACTTCATCATCTTCTCTCTTTGAATCCCCCAATGAAAATCTCTCCATCAACAACGCTCGTTGCCTCATGGCTCATGTTACCGAGGTATCATCTTCTACACCCAAGTCCATGCATGAAATGGATGATAAAGCTAGTCTTGCGATTAAGAAAGAACTTGTTTCTTTCGATACTTTTGCGACTAACTTGCAAGGTGATGCTAAGAAACATGTTGAGTATCTCATGAGACAACTTGGTGCGGCCGAAGAACTCCTTGAGGACAAGGGAAAAATTGAGAGAGAGGACTCTCTCACCATAGCATCCTTGAATGCTTCCATAGAATCCTTGAATGCTTCTCTTGAAGAAGAGAGTGAATATAGAACCACTCTTGAGGAAAGACTTGAGTCTCTTGATGATAAAAATGATGAAATAATTGCTAAAATCATTAAGGATAGAGATCATGTCTTTGCTAAATATAAAGTGATTAAAAAGGAGAAAGTCGAATTTGTGGTTGCTAATGCTAGACTTCTTTAGGATTTGGAGAAGCTTGACAAGGCTCACAAGGCCTTGGAAAGTGATCACTCCAACCTTGTCAAGTCTCATGAGCAACTTCAAACTCAACTTTCTAAATCTACTTCACCTAGTACCTCTACTCCCTCTTGTGAGCATGCAAATGTTACTGAGGAAAATGCTAGGTTGAAGGTGGATCTTTCTATATTTTGATGTTTCAGGGACCCAAACGACGTCCAAACGACCTAATAATTTACGAGCATCAGTTTTTGGAAGGAACGAAGCGTGGGAGCGAAGGAAGTGAACAAATGGAGGCCCGAGGGCCAGAAGAGGGTGGCCCACGCGGCCAGATTCCCTGGCCGCGTGGGACCCACCATCTGGGGCCTCGGAGCTCCGTTGTCGTCGATCTTTTTTCCCGAGCCTCCGTCTTGACCTAAAAACGACTATAAAAATAGTCCCCGACCCTTCGGAAAGGAGCGCCGCCGAAACACAGAAACCACGAAACAGAGACCTGGAGTTGCAGATTGGAGGGGGAAAACTCCGGCGGGGCGCTGCCGGCGTGGTCTCCAGGTTCTCCAACGACTGCTCCACCGTCTCGATGCTGAAGAGGAGTAGTCCACCCCTGGACTATGGGTTTGTGGAAGAAACTTATGTATCTCTCCTCTCTTGAGCTTCACTAATTAGTACCGTATGAGCTGCTGAACATGATTATGGTCATCTATGTAATACCTTTGTGGTGGATCTTTTTATGAGTTAATATATGTTTGAGATTGCAATAGTTTTGTTTCAGTTATGAAAGTAGATGCATATTATGTACCCCGTTCTTGTGTACTTGTTATGATCAAGCATGTGTATGAGAGCGTGTGAGGGGGAACGTGTGCATTAGTTAGAGTAACGGAGGGTGGCCAGTGCGGTGAACGTGAGAGAAAGTTCCGCGATCCACTTGGGTTTTTACCTTACTTTGTTGCCTCACTAGGGATAAAGAAAAATACCTTGCTACCGGAGATGTGGGTGTGACCATTGCCACTACTCCATGACTAGATCTAGCATGTTCTTATTTTAACTTCATGTCATGAAACTTAATGCTATGCTCTTATTTATCTTAATTACTAAGGTGTTATGATTTAGTTCGCATCTTGGTGGAGTATAAGAGAGATTAATAAACAAAAGATCTCTATGTTAGGACGTGATGCCCCTATAATTAGTAACTTGTCATGAAACATTTTTGTTGCAATCTCATATGTCAATTCTAGTGTTCCATTATCTATCACTTTATTAAAGAGAGAGTGCATTTGTGAAACCATGAACCCCGGTCCATTTTAATCATAAGAAATACCTTTCCAACAACTTTTATCCACTTTACATTTTATGGCATTTAAAAATCCGAAAATATAAAAACACTTTTACATCTTGCATTCACAATACAAAACCCAAAAATATCATCCATCATTGTTTCCACCATCCTTGCATATTTATTTATCATCATTGCATATTTATTTACTGTTTTGCATTCATTTTATTTTGATATCATTCTCACACCTTGTGCTTGACAACCACTAGGTGAGGTTGAGGGCACAAACAATTTACTTTGTTTTGTAGGTTTTCAAGAGAAGGATAAGAAGATAAATCTTTCACTACTGATTCCCCGAGAGTTCGATATTAAACCCTCGAGTCACCCCTCGTGGGGAAAACCGTCTTTCCTATACTATACACTCTGCACTTGGAGTCTCAACCTAACCCATATTCTTTTGACGCATGTAACTACGTCAAGGGCCATCAGACCCTTATGAATATGGCGAGGTCTATGTTGGCGGAGTTTAAGTCTCCACTTTTCTTATGGGCCGAAGCTATCTCCACGGCGTGTCATTCATCAAACCGGCTATTCTTTCGCGTAGGCAAGAAGTTTACACCTTATGAGATGCTCACTGGCAACAAGCTCAATGGCTCCTACTACCGAGTATTTGGTTGTATGTGTTTCTATAAGATCAAAGGTGCTCGTTTGTCTAAATTTGAATCTAAAACTTTAGAGGGTGTTTTTGTTGGGTACGGTGCCGAATCTCACACCTATAGAGTCTATGACAAAACCGTTGGGAAACTCATAGAATCTTGTGATATGAGGTTCGATGAGAATGACGGCTCCCAAGTGGCGCAATTTCATGTTTGTGATGTAGATAATGAGGAGACTCAAGATGCAATAAGAAGAATGGGCATTGGTTTCCATCACCCCATTGAGATTCATTGTGATCCTCCTCAAGCAAGTCCAAGCTCCACTCATGTGGAAACTTCATCACCATCACAAGTTGAACCGGCACCCACTATGGAAGCAAATGATGCACCAACCCAAGAACAAGTTCAAGACCCTCCTCATGTTGACCAAGTTGCTATGCAAGAACCAAGTTCTCCTATTGTTGATGCTAGCCAAGGTCATGACCAAGATCAACCCTCTCCTTCCATTGTTGAAGATGTGCATCAAGATGATCAAGGTCAACATTCCGGTCAAGACGGGGACTCAAATGATCAAGATGATCAAGAGATATCGAAGCCCGTCGTAAAGCAAGAGTTGCAAGGACCTTGGAATTAGGAAGCCATAAGCTAGAAGAGGTTCTTGGTAATATGAAGAGCAAGGTGACCACAAGGGGTCAATTGGCAAGCTTTAGTGAACATCAAGCACATATCTCTATGGTAGAACCAAAGAAAGTGTTTGAATCTCTTGAAGGCCCGGATTGGTTGGAAGCTATGCATGAAGAGCTAAACAACTTCAAGCGCAACAAAGTGTGGAATTTAGTTGAGAAGCCAAATGATTGCCGCAATGTTATAGGCACTAAGTGGATTTTCAAGAACAAGCAAGATGTACATGGAATGGTTGTGAGGAACAAGGCAAGATTGGTTACACAGGGGTACTCTCAAGTTGAAGGCAATGATTTTGGAGAGACTTATGCACCCGTGGCTCGCCTTGAGTCCATCCGTATCCTTCTTGCATATGCATCACATCATAACTTTAAATTGCAACAAATGGATGTGAAAAGTGCTTTTCTTAATGGTCCTTTAAAGGAGTTGGTATATGTTAAGCAACCACCGGAATATTTCATTGTTTCCCTATTTTTCTGGAATTAACCCTGCACAGGCAGAAAACCCTATTTTCTATATTTTGATGTTTCAGGGACCCAAACGACGTCCAAACGACCTAATAATTTACGAGCATCAGTTCTTGGAAGGAACGAAGCGTGGGAGCGAAGGAAGTGAACAAATGGAGGCCCGAGGGCCAGAAGAGGGTGGCCCACCTGGCCGCGTGGGACCCACCATCTGGGGCCTCGGAGCTCCGTTGTCGTCGATCTTTTTTCCCGAGCCTCCGTCTTGACCTAAAAACGACTATAAAAATAGTCCCCGACGCCCTTCGGAAAGGAGCGCCGCCGAAACACAGAAACCACGAAACAGAGACCTGGAGTTGCAGATTGGAGGGGGAAAACTCCGGCGGGGCGCTGCCGGCGTGGTCTCCAGGTTCTCCAACGACTGCTCCACCGTCTCGATGCTGAAGAGGGAGTAGTCCACCCCTGGACTATGGGTTTGTGGAAGAAACTTATGTATCTCTCCTCTCTTGAGCTTCACTAATTAGTACCGTATGAGCTGCTGAACATGATTATGGTCATCTATGTAGTACCTTTGTGGTGGATCTTTTTATGAGTTAATATATGTTTGAGATTGCAATAGTTTTGTTTCAGTTATGAAAGTAGATGCATATTATGTACCCCGTTCTTGTGTACTTGTTATGATCAAGCATGTGTATGAGAGCGTGTGAGGGGGAACGTGTGCATTAGTTAGAGTAACGGAGGGTGGCCAGTGCGGTGAACGTGAGAGAAAGTTCCGCGATCCACTTGGGTTTTTACCTTACTTTGTTGCCTCACTAGGGATAAAGAAAAATACCTTGCTACCGGAGATGTGGGTGTGACCATTGCCACTACTCCATGACTAGATCTAGCATGTTCTTATTTTAACTTCATGTCATGAAACTTAATGCTATGCTCTTATTTATCTTAATTACTAAGGTGTTATGATTTAGTTCGCATCTTGGTGGAGTATAAGAGAGATTAATAAACAAAAGATCTCTATGTTAGGACGTGATGCCCCTATAATTAGTAACTTGTCATGAAACCTTTTTGTTGCAATCTCATATGTCAATTCTAGTGTTCCATTATCTATCACTTTATTAAAGAGAGAGTGCATTTGTGAAACCATGAACCCCGGTCCATTTTAATCATAAGAAACACCTTTCCAACAACTTTTATCCACTTTACATCTTGCATTCACAATACAAAAATCCGAAAATACATCCATTATCTATCTGCCATTTAAAAATCCGAAAATACAAAAACACTTTTACATCTTGCATTCACAATACAAAACCCAAAAATATCATCCATCATTGTTTCCACCATCCTTGCATATTTATTTATCATCATTGCATATTTATTTACTGTTTTGCATTCATTTTATTTTGATATCATTCTCACACCTTGTGCTTGACAACCACTAGGTGAGGTTGAGGGCACAAACAATTTACTTCGTTTTGTAGGTTTTCAAGAGAAGGATAAGAAGATAAATCTTTCACTACTGATTCCCCGAGAGTTCGATATTAAACCCTCGAGTCCCCTCATGGGGAAAACCGCCTTTTCTATACTATACACTCTGCACTTGGAGTCTCAACCTAACCCATATTCTTTTGACGCAGGTAACTACGTCAAGGGCCATCAAGACAATTTTCTGGCGCCGTTGCCGGGGAACATTGCTGTAAAGATTTGTCCAAGGGCAGCTTGTCACAATGAAGTCAACTTCATCACCAACTTGTGCAAACACCTAAGCTTGGGGAGGTTGCACCTACGTGAGCATCATCTTATCCATCTTTACCTTCAAATCATTTTATTTTGTTTTGTTATTGTCTTGCATATTTCGGTTTGCATATTTTTTTTCAGTTTTGCATTTTGTGTTGCATTTGTTATTTCGGTTTGCATTGTTTAGTATCATTTTATTTTCAGTTTTCATCTAAAAACATAAAACCCATAAAAACTAGTGTTGTTTTTAATATGTATGCTAAGCTATGGAGAAAGGTTATGTCAAAACTATGGGAGCTTACTATGAATACCGATCAACCAAAGAAGGAAATAGAATGCTTGAATTGCTTGAACATCTCAATGATATGGCCACTGAGTTTTGTGAATTACATAATATAACTTGCTGCTTTAGAAAAGACTATAAACACTCTCTCTATCAATGTAAGTATAATAGTGATCCTATTATTGCTTCTTATCAAGAGTGTAAATTTGCATGCCATGATATAGAACAAGTTGAGAAATATATTGCTTATGTTGCAGCCCATGAGATAGACTTTCTTATTGATAATTTTTTTGCAACTAGTCATGAAGCTCGTGTAATGAAAGGACACATTTCTATTCTTCTCCAACTTTGCAAAAAGGAATTTAGTGATAATGTTTATGTTAAAGAAAGAATTCTTGCTTCCATGGAAAGTACTAATATTTTGCAGGAAGAGGATGATGAAAACATAAGCTTGGAAGAGGAAGTATGTGAAGAGGAGATTGAAATGGATATGTTCCAACCTAAGCTTGGGGAAGAGTTGGATCTCCCAACTTCACCATCAACAATGATAGTAGCACTCAAACTCAAAAATCTTTTGTTATTTATGAGAATCCATGTTATGATGAGTGTGAAACTGAAAATTCTATGGTCCTATATGATAACCCATGCTATTATGATGAAACTAATAATGCTCCTTTACTTTTTAATAATGCTACTAGTGAACTTATTGATGATAATGAGGAGTGTTGCTTAAATATGCTATATGATAATGCTTTAGATGATGGTCCTATGCTTATTGATAATCCTCCATGTTTAGTTGTTACTTATTATGTGAGGATAAAAATGATATACTTGCTGTTTGTGATAGTACTCTTACTCATGAGAGTCCTACTTTGTTTTTGATCTCCTAATTACACCATAGAGGAGAAATTTGCTTATGTTGAGAAATACTTATGTGGTTTGCAATTATCTTTAGTTCCAAATCTTTTTGCAACATGATATTAAACTTGATATTGATCTTAATAACTATTTTGAAAGAGGGAAGCATGCTAATGAATTCCAAAATAAATTTAATGATCCTCTTTATGTGCCTAAATTATCTAAGTTGAATGATTCTTGTGGTTATATGGTTGAAATTTTTCTACTACTTGCAACTATTATGAAAGAGGAGGTGATAAGAACCCTCTTTATGTTACTAATAATTATAGCTGCAAGAAATACTATTAATATGCATTGGAAAATTTATATTTATTGTGATTCATTCATATACAAAATGCCAATGCATAGAAAGAAAGTTAGACTTCGTTGTTATTACTTTTGTGTTTTGTTTTTCTCTCAACTAGGTTCAACTTGTATTATTTTGATTGGATTGAGAACACCATGGGACCCTGGTATTATGCATGAACACTTCCAAGGAAGAGGGACACACCAAAGTTCAAGCTCCCTCATGAGCTTCGTCCACAATAAATATCAAGTAAGAAGCCTAGCTACATGGCTATAAAGAAAGCGCTTTACGGGAGGCAACCCGGTTGTTTTTATTTTTGATTTTCTTTGTGTCCTCTTGCTGTAACAAGAGACTTAGTTTTTAGTTTTGTTTCTGGAATTTTTAATAAAGTGCCAAGTTTTACCTATTTTGGTTTGAAAAAGTTGCTATTTGCATTCGGAGATTTTATTCCAGCACGAATCTGTGCACGGTATGATTTTTAATTCCTATTCTGTAACTCCGAATGAGCTGATATTTGAACTGTAGTTGCAACTTTTCATCCTCTGTAAGCATGAATTTTTCAGAATTTTTCGACATATTTAAGTAGGGTAGAAAAATACGTTTTGCTGCTGCTGTTTTTCTGGACAGATTCTGTCCCATTTTGTTTGATGCATTCTTTGAACTTTTAACTTGAATCTTTTTGATCCAATTGAGTTTATAAGTAGGCATACAACATTATACACTTTCTGGACATTCATATGAATTTTTGTTTAAGGATTTATGCAGCAAGAATTCATTTGTCTATCACTACTAATGTCACCCCACAGAAAAGAAATGGGAGAAACGGTGTTTTGAAGTTTTTTCACAGGGATTAGAGGAGATGCACCAAGAGCTATCCAAGGATGGTGAAGACCATAAGCTTGGGGATGTGAAGACAACCCCACTGGACCAACACACTCTCGGTTTGCACACGTCTAACTTCTGTTTTTCGATCAATGCACTTTATCGCATAAACTTGGAGCGTCTTTTATTTGCTTTTTATTTCGGTTTGATTTTTTTTCTTGAGACCACCACTATCATTTATATATGAGAGAGCTACTGGAAATTTGGGTTGAATTAAGTTGGATGCTATTAAAAAGATTGGGAAAGGGATGTTTGAGTTGATTCAAAAAGATACATATAGTTGCATGATTCATGTGCTTTTAATGAGTATTAATTTGCAAGTGTTTTATCAAGAGCTATCTTTTATTCATGTTTTGATGCTGAATGTTACTTTACTTTGTTTAACATGGATTGGTTAGTTCTATGGACACTTATGCATGCATTTAGACGGTCAACTTTCTCCCTCTTGCTAGCCCAAAAATTCCAACAAGTAAAAACTTGTTTTCCAACACCTTCAACCAAAGTTTTTCCAGTGAGTCCACCATATCTACCTATTAGCTTTATGCTATTCCGAGTATGTTTATCATGTTATTTTGTATTATCTATACTTCTGAATTAAAATGCTTATGTTATTGATTGTTATGGGAAAAGTTGGTTAAAGAGCTCTCACGAACTTGATGCACACCTTACTTTTATTGCACTTAATAAACATGACCCATTGTGATTAAAATTATGAAGTTGTGAGCTTGACAAGAGTCTTGGTTGGGAGTTAGCTCATATGTGCTGTCACATGGCAAGCTTTCAACGTGCTCTTTATATTTAGTTGATATCATGTACTTTTGTTTATGGATGCTTATCATGGTGCCAAATAAATGCGGAAACTTAGTAAGTTTAATGAGTTTGTATAAATGGCTAGAGAGACGCCTGGGCCGCTAATCTAAGCCATGCATCATTCATGGTGGAAATTTACTTACATGCTATGGTGAACCTTCAGTGATGCACCCCACAATAAAAAGCTATACCAATAGTAAATAAAAAGGGTGTGGAGATTGTTCATTTTGTTTGTTTGTCTTGTCATTTTGACATGGGCTTGTTCCATGTCCTGGGACAAGAGGTACCCCAGTTGACGCTCTTGATGACGCTATTATATTACTTACAATGACCTTAACTTGAACTTGCTTTGTGTCCCAAGTTGAGTAACACCGTGGTGTAGGTACTCGTATTCACGGGGCATGAGACATTCAACCCATACTTTGTCAAGCATACTACTCATATTTGCTTTCACTTTAAACTTTAACCATTCAAGATGCTATGATAGGGGTAATGAGAGCTTGACACCAATGAATACCACATTGCAAACATTAACTTAAGTAGAAGCATTTGGAAGTTAGATGAAACTTATTCATGTTTTACCTCTACTCATTATATATCTTTCCAAAGTGTCCACCTTTTATATTCAGATTTACAAGAATACTCTATGACCATTATAGGATGTTTTTACTTTTCATTATGCATACATTTGGTCCATAGTACTTTCTTCTATGTTACACTTTGTGAATTATCATTGAACATCCTTACATTGAATATTTGATATCACTTCATAATCTATCTTGTATATTGCTACTCCTTTGAAGAATGAATCATTTGACTCTATGTAGCAATAGTAATCATCTTTGATATCCATTGATAGTATTAAATTGCAAAGTCCATGTTAGTTTTATCACCTTCATACTCGAGGACGAGTATAGGTTAAGCTTGGGGATGTTGATGCATGTAAAATGCATACATGAACTTTGCATTATATTACTTATATTTCAATCATATTTGCATCATATAAGGGTTATATCATTGTTTATATTGATTTTGGGAATATTTCATTGTTTCCCTATTTTTCTGGAATTAACCCTGCACAGGCAGAAAACCCTATTTTCTATATTTTGATGTTTCAGGGACCCAAACGACGTCCAAATGACCTAATAATTTACGAGCATCAGTTTTTGGAAGGAACAAGCGTGGGAGCGAAGGAAGCGAACAAAGGAGGCCCGAGGGCCAGAAGAGGGTGGCCCACGCGGCCAGATTCCCTGGCCGCGTGGGACCCACCATCTGGGGCCTCGGAGCTCCGTTGCCGTCGATCTTTTTTCCCGAGCCTCCGTCTTGACCTAAAAACGACTATAAAAATAGTCCCCGACGCCTTCGGAAAGGAGCGCCGCAGAAACACAGAAACCACGAAACAGAGACCTGGAGTTGCAGATTGGAGGGGGAAAACTCCGGCGGGGCGCTGCCGGCGTGGTCTCCATTCTCCAACGACTTCTCCACCGTCTCGATGATGAAGAGGGAGTAGTCCACCCCTGGACTATGGGTTTGTGGAAGTAACTTATGTATCTCTCCTCTCTTGAGCTTCACTAATTAGTACCGTATGAGCTGCTGAACATGATTACGGTCATCTATGTAATACCTTTGTGGTGGATCTTTTTATGAGTTAATATATGTTTGAGATTGCAATAGTTTTGTTTCAGTTATGAAAGTAGATGCATATTATGTACCCCGTTCTTGTTACTTGTTATGATCAAGCATGTGTATGAGAGCGTGTGAGGGGGAACGTGTGCATTAGTTGGAGTAACGGGGGTGGCTAGTGCGGTGAACGTGAGAGAAAGTTCCGCGATCCACTTGGGTTTTTACCTTACTTTGTTGCCTCACTAGGGATAAAGAAAAATACCTTGCTACCGGAGATGTGGGTGTGACCATTGCCACTACTCCATGACTAGATCTAGCATGTTCTTATTTTAACTTCATGTCATGAACTTAATGCTATGCTCTGATTTATCTTAATTACTAAGGTGTTATGATTTAGTTCGCATCTTGGTGGAGTATAAGAGAGATTAATAAACAAAAGATCTCTATGTTAGGACGTGATGCCCATATAATTAGTAACTTGTCATGAAACCTTTTTGTTGCAATCTCATATGTCAATTCTAGTGTTCCATTATCTACCACTTTATTAAAGAGAGAGTGCATTTGTGAAACCATGAACCCCGGTCCATTTTTAATCATAAGAAACACCTTTCCAACAACTTTTATCCACTTTACATTTTCTGCCATTTAAAAATCCGAAAATACAAAAACACTTTTACATCTTGCATTCACAATACAAAACCCAAAAATATCATCCATCATTGTTTCCACCATCCTTGCATATTTATTTACATCATTGCATATTTATTTACTGTTTTGCATTCATTTTATTTTGATATCATTCTCACACCTTGTGCTTGACAACCACTAGGTGAGGTTGAGGGCACAAACAATTTACTTTGTTTTGTAGGTTTTCAAGAGAAGGATAAGAAGATAAATCTTTCACTACTGATTCCCCGAGAGTTCGATATTAAACCCTCGAGTCACCCCTCGTGGGGAAAACCGTCTTTCCTATACTATACACTCTGCACTTGGAGTCTCAACCTAACCCATATTCTTTTGACGCATGTAACTACGTCAAGGGCCATCAAACCCTTATGGATATGGCGAGGTCTATGTTGGCGGAGTTTAAGTCTCCACTTTTCTTATGGGCCGAAGCTATCTCCACGGCGTGTCATTCATCAAACCGGCTATTCTTTCGCGTAGGCAAGAAGTTTACACCTTATGAGATGCTCACCGGCAACAAGCCCAATGGCTCCTACTACCGAGTATTTGGTTGTATGTGTTTCTATAAGATCAAAGGTGCTCGTTTGTCTAAATTTGAATCTAAAACTTGAGAGGGTGTTTTTGTTGGGTACGGTGCCGAATCTCACACCTATAGAGTCTATGACAAAACCGTTGGGAAACTCATAGAATCTTGTGATATGAGGTTCGATGAGAATGACGGCTCCCAAGTGGCGCAATTTCATGTTTGTGATGTAGATAATGAGGAGACTCAAGATGCAATAAGAAGAATGGGCATTGGTTTCCATCACCCCATTGAGATTCATTGTGATCCTCCTCAAGCAAGTCCAAGCTCCACTCATGTGGAAACTTCATCACCATCACAAGTTGAACCGGCACCCACTATGGAAGCAAATGATGCACCAACCCAAGAACAAGTTCAAGACCCTCCTCATGTTGACCAAGTTGCTATGCAAGAACCAAGTTCTCCTATTGTTGATGCTAGCCAAGGTCATGACCAAGATCAACCCTCTCCTTCCATTGTTGAAGATGTGCATCAAGATGATCAAGGTCAACATTCCGGTCAAGACGGGGACTCAAATGATCAAGATGATCAAGAGATATCGAAGCCCGTCGTAAAGCAAGAGTTGCAAGGACCTTGGAATTAGGAAGCCATAAGCTAGAAGAGGTTCTTGGTAATATGAAGAGCAAGGTGACCACAAGGGTCAATTGGCAAGCTTTAGTGAACATCAAGCACATATCTCTATGGTAGAACCAAAGAAAGTGTTTGAATCTCTTGAAGGCCCGGATTGGTTGGAAGCTATGCATGAAGAGCTAAACAACTTCAAGCGCAACAAAGTGTGGAATTTAGTTGAGAAGCCAAATGATTGCCGCAATGTTATAGGCACTAAGTGGATTTTCAAGAACAAGCAAGATGTACATGGAATGGTTGTGAGGAACAAGGCAAGATTGGTTACACAGGGGTACTCTCAAGTTGAAGGCAATGATTTTGGAGAGACTTATGCACCCGTGGCTCGCCTTGAGTCCATCCGTATCCTTCTTGCATATGCATCACATCATAACTTTAAATTGCAACAAATGGATGTGAAAAGTGCTTTTCTTAATGGTCCTTTAAAGGAGTTGGTATATGTTAAGCAACCACCGGGATTTGAGGACCCAAAATTTCCTAACCATGTCTACAAGCTTGATAAGGCGCTCAATGGTCTCAAACAAGCACCTCGTGCTTGGTATGAGCACCTAAGAGAGCTATTGTTAGACCGTGGATTTGAAGTGGGGCAAATCGATCCCACCCTCTTCACCAAGAGGGTTAAAGGGGAGCTTTTCATATGCCAACTTTATGTGGATGATATTATCTTTGGCTCATCTAACAAAGCTTTTAATGATGAATTTTCAAAGCTTATAGTCCATGATAAGAGAGTTGAAGTTCTTCCTTGGTTTTGAGATCAAGCAATTGAGTGGAGGGACTTTTATTTCTCAAGCCAAGTACACCCAAGACATGCTCAAGAGGTTCAATATGCAAGATGCTAAAGAGAAGAGGTTTCCTATGGACACCAAATGTCATCTTGAACTTAATCCAAAGGGTAACGATGTTGATCAAAAACTTTATCGCTCTATAATTGGTTCTTTGCTTTATCTTTGTGCATCTAGACCCGATATTGTGTTGAGTGTAAGGGTGTGTGGTCAATAGAATCCTTCGATATTTGGTTCATACCCCAAGGTTTGGTTTGTGGTATCCTAAGGACACAAATTTCTCGCTTGCCAGGTACACGGATTCGGATTGGGCTGGTTGTAAGGATGATAGGAAATCAACTTTCGAGGCATGCCAATTCCTTGGTAGGTCCTTGGTGAGTTGGTCTTCTAAGAAGCAAAATTGTATATCTCTCTCCACCACCGAAGCCGAGTATGTGGCAGCCGCTAGTGCTTGCACTCAATTGCTATGGATGAGGCAAACTTTAAAGGAATACAGTGTCCATTGTGACAAAGTGCCTCTTTTATGTGACAATGAAAGTGCTATCAAGATTGGTCACAACCCGATGGAACACTCAAGAACGAAGCATATTGAGATTCATTATCACTTTATTCGTGATCACATTACCCGGGGTGACATTGAGCTTGGCTATATTCCAACCAAGAACCAACTTGCCGATATGTTCACGAAGCCACTTGATGAAGCAAGATTCACTTATTTGAGGCATGAGCTAAATATCTTGGATTCAAGGAGCGTGGCTTGACTATCTTGCATACACACCTATATTTTGACTATCTATTTGGTTTAGGTGTAGGCATGGACATAGGGGGAGTGCGGCCCTAATTCATTGGACCATCCCTGCCCCCATTATGCCGACAATAAGAAATCATTTGCCTCTCTACTTTCATTTGTTGAAATTGTGAGCTTAAAATGACGAGTAGTGGTTGTGAACCCTAGATATATCTTCGCGGTGTCACGCCACAAACTCATACATGGTGGCCTAGGCCACCGCCCTCTTCTTTGCGAAGAGTTGGTTCTTTCGGATGTTTATTGAATTTTGATCTTATTTGCTCGTCCGTCGGTTCTTCATGGAAAACACATTCAATCTTGGCATTTTTAGTTGTTTGATTCTTGCAAGTTTGATGTGAAGTATTGATGCATGTAAAATGCATACATGAACTTTACATTTTATTACTTGATATTCCAACTTATTTGCATCATATATGGGTTATATTTATGTTTTATAATGATTTTAGGGGATAATTCACAGTTTCCCCATTTATTTGGAATTAACCCTGCAGAACCAGAAAACCCCTTTTTCCATCTTTTTGACTTTCAGGGACCCAAACGACGTCCAAATGACCTAATATTTCACGGGCGTCAATTTTTGGAAGGAACGAAGCGTAGGAGCGAAGGAAGCGAACAAACGGAAACCCGAGGGCCGAAAGAGGTGGGCCCACGCGGTCAGATTCCTTGACCGCGTGGGACCCCCTATTCTGGGCCTCGAGCCTCCGATGCCGTCGATCTTCGTCCCCGTGCCTTCGTCTTGACCTAAAAACGACTATAAAAATAGTCCCCCGAGGAGTTTCGGGGAGGCGGCGGAGAAACACAAAAACCACGAAACAGGAGACAGAAGGCTGCCGCCGGAGAGGATCGGAGGGGGAAACGCCGCCGGAATCACCTCCGGAAGGCTCCTCCATCCCCCCTCCGGAGTCTCCATCAACACCACCGTCAAGACCAGCACCATCTCCATCACCATCTTCGTGATCCACTTCATCCCCCTCATAGTTTGAGATTGTTGAACCCTAGCTATTGTCTAAGTACTATTCTACATGTTTGTGAATTGCTACTTGTCATTGTTTTGTGGGGAGATTATATTCTCAGATTGTGTTGTATCACTTATGCCATTGAATCATATCATGTCTTCGCGTTGTGAGTAGTTCTCTCATGTTCCTGGGGGCATAGGATGGATTGGCAATGATTTATTTATGACATGTGTTGGTATTTTGTCTAGTGTTTATCTTTTTATGTAATTCTATGATGGTGTTGTGCGAACGTCGACTGCACATCACTTCACCTATATGGGCTCATAGGAGAACACCGTAGTGTAATGGAGTGAGGGAGACTTGGGAGGACATGTAAACCTGAGACCGAGTCATGAAGTTGCATTATGAGGGTATTAGTATCGGGGACCTTAGAGTTTAAGGCTATGGTGGGACTCTATGTCTTAATAACTCTTGTGCAGTCATTTACTTGGCCATAAGAACCATCATAAGGGGGTTTAGTTTATTTATTTAGCTTTCCCTAATTATGGCTCCGTCCAAAAGAAGATTAAAACTTGACAAAATGCTTACCTTGTTGTTCTAGAAATATTTATGCCATGAAGTCTAGGTAGCCCTTGGGAACGTTCTCCACTTATAAGAAACACACACTTGAGCTTGTCCTCTCGCTGCATAGAGGATTGGGCTTTCTCTCTTTGAGAGCTTTCACTTGTCATATTTTATTTTCAGCTTTTTACTTTATTGCAAACTCTACGCCAAAAACCCAAAAACACTTGCATCATTTAATCATTTTAGTTTGTCTAGTGCATAGATAATAAGAGAAGTGACACTCTTATTTGAGAGGATAAATACTTATACCTTCTACTCCTCGTGGGATCGATACTATACTTACACATTGAAGATTTCAACGATCCCCTATACTTGTGGGTATCAAGACATTTTCTGGCGCCGTTGCCGGGGAGTGTAGCGCTTAAGTTTTTATTCTTGTTTGCACTAGATATTTATTTTCAGTTTTGCATATACTCTAGTTTACTTTCAGTTTTGCATTTAGTTTAGTTTTACTTTCAGTTATATATATCAAAAAACAAAAAAATAGAAAATGAAAAATACCAAAAAAACTCGTGTTATGGGCATAAGTATGGATATAAATGATGCTTTGTTTAGACACTTGAATGCTGCTAAGATTGCCAAGGAATATAGAGAATCAAAGGAAGGGAAAATACTAAAAGGTTTCATGATGGAATTAAATTATATTGCTGAGGAGTTGCTTTTACACCATGATGTAACTTGTATTTTTTGCTCTGAACAAAAAGATAAACATTTTGAATTTCAATGTAGGTTCCATGAAGAATGTGTTATTGCATCTTACCATACTGGTGATTATGCTTATTTAGGAATGGAACAAGTAGAGGAATTTGTTACTTTCAAGGCATCTTTTGAATTGCAAACCTTCATTCATGAAAATAAAACTTGCCCTATAGCTAATAAATTTGGAAGAGAGATAGATTTTATTCTTGAATATTGCATAGACAACTTCTCTCAAAATATTTATGTTGTTGAATATAATGAGGCTCCCCAAGAGAGCACTGATGTTTTGCAGGAAGAGGAGGATAAAAACCTAAGCTTGGGGATGCCCGTGCAACCCCAAGAAGATGTTGAAAATGATGAACAACTAGAGAATGAAGAGAGGAAACTTCCACCTTCACCACCTATGGATGAGGGTAACACTCAAGATTTTGTTGATGATAAACTTTGTTTTTTTATTCTGATGATGAGGAGGACTATCAACCTATGCCTAATGAGAACATTATTGATAATAATTTTAAAAATGATGAGGAGTATGGTTTAGACATGTTTTATGATAGTACTCTAGATGATGATCCTATTTTGCTTGATGATCCTCCATGTTTAGAACTTGTTACTACTTTATGTGAGGATAAAAATGATATACTTGCTGTGTGTGAAAATACTCTTACTTATGAGAGTCCTACTTTATTTTTGAACTCTCCTATTCACACCATGGAGGAGAAGCTTTTATATGTTGAAAAGTACTTATGTGGGCTGAAATTATCTTACACTAATAACCATTTCACCCATAACCATCATGTTTATGGTGCTTCTTGCAATTATTTTGAGAGAGGAAAACACACTAATAGCTCACATGATAGTTTTAATAATCCTCTATATGTTCCTAAGTTTGCAAAGTTGCACCAATCTAATAGTTCTTTTGTCAAATTTGTTTCCACTACTTGTAACTATTATGAGAGAGGAAGAAAGACTTATCTTTATGCTTCTATGTTATTTAAAATGCAACCTACTGATCATTACATGCATTGGTTACCACAAAATTGCTGCTATTTATTCATATATAAAATGCCAATGCATAGGAAAGGAGTTAGACTTAAAAGTTAATGGTTTAATGTTTTATGGTGTGCTCTTTATGCTTTTATTTCCTATTCTGTTTAGGCACACCTTCATATCTTGAAAACATGTGAAATAACTTTACCTACTGTTTTCTGATTGCTAGTTTAAGATTTTCACTTTATATAAAATTTGGGAAAGTAAATGAGAAGGATGAGTAATGGAGATGTTGGGGTCGACCTTGAACATGTGTTGTTCATGCCAATGGAACCATTGCAAAGTCTCTATCATTAAAACTTTTCCCAAAGCTAAAACCAAATAAAAAGAGTGTTTATGTTGTATATATTTGCTTCTTCTTTTGCCTTTTTACTAAATCAAAAACAACAAAAATATTTTCTTTCTTCTTTGTTTGTTTCTCTTGATTCTTTCTTGGTTCATTTTGTTTCTTTTTTATTTTTATCTTCAGTTTAAGTTTTGGTTTTTGAGTCAAGGTGCTTGTTTACTACTGTAACATCACCTTTGTATCTTATTTTTCATCTTTATGGCAAGAATAACCTCTTTTGAGAGGTGGGATCAGACAATAGTGATTTGCTGTCCAGAAAACAGATTCCTAAGCTTCACTGCGAAAAATGTTAAAAATCACAGAAGAGGAATTTTGACCTGAAATTTTACGACAGCAATATTCAGGTATTATTACACATTTCATTAGTTAAAAGTTTTCTGATTTGAGCAACGTAAGTGCCTCTGAAAATTCACTCTTTGCGGGCTGTTCAGTTTTTGACAGATTCTGTCTTTATTTTGCATTAGCCTCATTACTTGTGTTTTGTGTGGTTCTTTTGATCAATGAACAATACGCAACCATAGTAACAGTAGTTAATGTTTAGAATCAACTCATGATATGTCTTTGCTATACCTATGTGGATTTAATTTATGGAGACACTAACCCTCTAATCAAGTTTTATGATGAGTTTTGTGTAAAGAGAATTTTCAAGTGGAAGAGTTGAGGGTGATGAACAAAGATCAAGAGGGACAAACACTCAAGCTTGGGGATGTTACCCCTGGGCTCACCCTACATATTTCGAATAAGTACAAGAATTCAAGCTTGGGGATGCCAAGCCACCTCACTCCAACCATCTTGATACCAAGTAAGTAAGCCTAGCTATATGGCTATAAAGAAAGCGCTTTACGGGAGGCAACCCGGTTGTTTTTATTTTTGATTTTCTTTGTGTCCTCTTGCTGTAACAAGAGACTTAGTTTTTAGTTTTGTTTCTGGAATTTTTAATAAAGTGCCAAGTTTTACCCATTTTGGTTGAAAAAGTTGCTTATTGTATTCGGAGATTTTATTCCAGCACGAATCTGTGCACGGTATGATTTTTATTCCTATTCTGTAACTCCGAATGAGCTGAAATTTGAACTGTAGTTGCAACTTTTCATCCTCTGTAAGCATGAATTTTTCAGATTTTTCGACATATTAAGTAGGGTAGAAAAATACGTTTTGCTGCTGCTGTTTTTCTGGACAGATTCTGTCCCATTTTGTTTGATGCATTCTTTGAACTTTTAACTTGAATCTTTTTGATCCAATTGAGTTTATAAGTAGGCATACAACATTATACACTTTCTGGACATTCTTTTTGTTTAAGGATTTTATGCAGCAAGCAATTCATTTGTCTATCACTACTAATGTCACCCCACAGAAAAGAAATGGGAGAAACGGTGTTTTGAAGTTTTTTCACAGGGATTAGAGGAGATGCACCAAGAGCTATCCAAGGATGGTGAAGACCATAAGCTTGGGGATGTGAGACAACCCCACTGGACCAACACACTCTCGGTTTGCACACGTCTAACTTCTGTTTTTCGATCAATGCACTTTATCGCATAAACTTGGAGCGTCTTTTATTTTTTTTTATTTCGGTTTGTTTTTTTTTTGAGACCACCACTATCATTTATATATGAGAGAGCTACTGGAAATTTGGGTTGAATTAAGTTGGATGCTATTAAAAAGATTGGGAAAGGGATGTTTGAGTTGATTCAAAAAGATACATATAGTTGCATGATTCATGTGCTTTTTAATGAGTATTAATTTGCAAGTGTTTTATCAAGAGCTATCTTTTATTCATGTTTTGATGCTGAATGTTACTTTACTTTGTTTAACATGGATTGGTTAGTTCTATGGACACTTATGCATGCATTTAGACGGTCAACTTTCTCCCTCTTGCTAACCCAAAAATTCCAACAAGTAAAAACTTGTTTTCCAACACCTTCAACCAAAGTTTTTCCAGTGAGTCCACCATATCTACCTATTAGCTTTATGCTATTCCGAGTATGTTTATCATGTTATATTGTATTATCTATACTTCTGAATTAAAATGCTTATGTTATTGATTGTTATGGGAAAAGTTGGTTAAAAAGCTCTCACGAACTTGATGCACACTTTACTTTTATTGCACTTAATAAACATGAACCATTGTGATTAAAATTATGAAGTTGTGAGCTTGACAAGAGTCTTGGTTGGGAGTTAGCTCATATGTGCTGTCACATGGCAAGCTTTCAACGTGCTCTTATATTAGTTGATATCATGTACTTTTGTTTATGGATGCTTATCATGGTGCCAAATAAATGCGGAAACTTAGTAAGTTTGAGGAGTTTGTATAAATGGCTAGAGAGACGCCTGGGCCGCTAACCTAAGCCATGCATCATTCATGGTGGAAATTTACAGCGCACCAAAGTGAACATTCAGTGATGCACGTCATAATAAAAAGCTATACAAATAGTAAATAAAAGAGTGCTGAGATTGTTCATTGTCTGTTTGTCTTGTCATTTTGACATGGGCTAGTTTCCATGTCCTGAGGCAAGAGGTACCCCAGTTGACGCTCTTGATGACGCTATTATATTACTTACAATGACTTTAACTTGAACTTGCTTTGTGGCCCGAGTTGAGTAACACCGTGGTGTAGGTACTCGTATTCACGGGGCATGAGGCATTCAACCCATACTTTGTCAAGCACATTACTCATATTTGCTTTCACTTTAAACTTTAACCATTCAAGATGCTATGATAGGGGTAATGAGAGCTCCACACCAATGAATACCACATTGCAAACATTAACTTAAGTAGAAGCATTTGGAAGCTAGATGAAACTTATTCATGTTTTACCTCTACTTATTTATCTATCTTTCCAAAGTGTCCACTTTTATATTCAGATTTTACAAGATTACTCTATGACCATTATAGGATGTTTTTACTTTTCATTATGCGTACATTTGTTCCATAGTACTTTCTTCTATGTTACACTTTGTGAATTATCATTGAACATCCTTTCATTGAATATTTGATATCACTTTATAATCTATCTTGTATATTGCTACTCCTTTGAGAATGAATCATTTGACTTTATGTAGCAATAGTAATCATCTTTGATATCCATTGATAGTATTAAAATGCAAAGTCCATGTTAGTTTTATCACCTTCATACTCGAGGACGAGCATTGGTTAAGCTTGGGGATGTTGATGCATGTAAAATGCATACATGAACTTTACATTTTATTACTTGATATTCCAACTTATTTGCATCATATATGGGTTATATTTATGTTTTATAATGATTTTAGGGGATAATTCACAGTTTCCCCATTTATTTGGAATTAACCCTGCAGAACCAGAAAACCCCTTTTTCCATCTTTTTGACTTTCAGGGACCCAAACGACGTCCAAATGACCTAATATTTCACGGGCGTCAATTTTTGGAAGGAACGAAGCGTAGGAGCGAAGGAAGCGAACAAACGGAAACCCGAGGGCCGAAAGAGGTGGGCCCACGCGGTCAGATTCCTTGACCGCGTGGGACCCCCTATTCTGGGCCTCGAGCCTCCGATGCCGTCGATCTTCGTCCCCGTGCCTTCGTCTTGACCTAAAAACGACTATAAAAATAGTCCCCCGAGGAGTTTCGGGGAGGCGGCGGAGAAACACAAAAACCACGAAACAGGAGACAGAAGGCTGCCGCCGGAGAGGATCGGAGGGGGGAAACGCCGCCGGAATCACCTCCGGAAGGCTCCTCCATCCCCCCTCCGGAGTCTCCATCAACACCACCGTCAAGACCAGCACCATCTCCATCACCATCTTCGTGATCCACTTCATCCCCCTCATAGTTTGAGATTGTTGAACCCTAGCTATTGTCTAAGTACTATTCTACATGTTTGTGAATTGCTACTTGTCATTGTTTTGTGGGGAGATTATATTCTCAGATTGTGTTGTATCACTTATGCCATTGAATCATATCATGTCTTCGCGTTGTGAGTAGTTCTCTCATGTTCCTGGGGGCATAGGATGGATTGGCAATGATTTATTTATGACATGTGTTGGTATTTTGTCTAGTGTTTATCTTTTTATGTAATTCTATGATGGTGTTGTGCGAACGTCGACTGCACATCACTTCACCTATATGGGCTCATAGGAGAACACCGTAGTGTAATGGAGTGAGGGAGACTTGGGAGGACATGTAAACCTGAGACCGAGTCATGAAGTTGCATTATGAGGGTATTAGTATCGGGGACCTTAGAGTTTAAGGCTATGGTGGGACTCTATGTCTTAATAACTCTTGTGCAGTCATTTACTTGGCCATAAGAACCATCATAAGGGGGTTTAGTTTATTTATTTAGCTTTCCCTAATTATGGCTCCGTCCAAAAGAAGATTAAAACTTGACAAAATGCTTACCTTGTTGTTCTAGAAATATTTATGCCATGAAGTCTAGGTAGCCCTTGGGAACGTTCTCCACTTATAAGAAACACACACTTGAGCTTGTCCTCTCGCTGCATAGAGGATTGGGCTTTCTCTCTTTGAGAGCTTTCACTTGTCATATTTTATTTTCAGCTTTTTACTTTATTGCAAACTCTACGCCAAAAACCCAAAAACACTTGCATCATTTAATCATTTTAGTTTGTCTAGTGCATAGATAATAAGAGAAGTGACACTCTTATTTGAGAGGATAAATACTTATACCTTCTACTCCTCGTGGGATCGATACTATACTTACACATTGAAGATTTCAACGATCCCCTATACTTGTGGGTATCAAGTACCATTGTCAGTTTGGCTATCTTAATCCATGCCTTTCCCTTCTAAAACCTTTTCTCTCTAAAGCACAAGTCACCTTTTGTCTCTAGGAAGTGTGGTTTTGCAGGCTAAATTTTCAGTGCTTTGCACTGAAAATTTTCAGGCCGGAATATCCGGCCCAAGTTGGGGCCGGAATATCCGCCCTTGCGGTTAGTCCTTTTTTATTTAGGGAGAGGGCACGGGGTGAAGGGCTCACTCGAGCCTTGCTTCCACCTCCGTCCCTTCTCTCTCCAGCCGCCGCCGCCTGCTCGACCCGCCTCCTCCGGTGCCTCCAACCGCCGGTTCCTTCGGCCCTTGGCCGGATCTGGACCTCCTCCTCCGCGGGAACCTTTCTCTCCACGCCATTTCCTCCATGGATGAGGGTAACGTCCTCCTTCTCAAACCCTAGGTGGTGACCACCTATTTTTTGTTGAAAATGTTTCCCCTGATGATTCCTTGGAGTTTTATGGTGCCTTTTGTTCCCTCCTACTGCTAAACACACTAGGCTAGCCCCTTTGTTATCAATCTAGTTTTAGATCTAGGTTAAATCATTGTACTGCTGTCAACTTCGTCAGGCCGGAATATCCGGTCCTTCCTGGACCGGAATATCCGGCCCCTGTTTTTTTTCAGCAGTATTGTGACTTGGCTCGTACTAACTAGCATTGATCCTTTGGTGCTTTCCTATTGTATCTAGTAGTGCTTCCAGTTCTCATTTCCATGGTGGCTTGTGTATCCTTATCTTTTGCTCCCACCTATTGCTTTACCTCACAGGTGTGACTCAAGCTTGGCTCCTCCGAAGAAGCAGTATAACCGCTAGAGATATCTTCACCACAATGCGGACGGAGTGCTTGTGGATGAGGTTGTGCTCCGGCAGCAAAAGATGGAGCAAGCCCGAAAAAATGAAGCAACAAACAAAAGAAAAGGGCAATGATTCCTCGTCTAAGAAGCGGAAGGGCAAGGAACAAAGGCCAAACTTCAAAGATATGCCCAGCCATGATTACACCATGATTAGGCAAGGGGATTGGTACTCTGCTGCCCCCCAAGATGAAGAAATTGAAGATACTAGCTTTTGGTGCATGGAGCTAATGCATATCCACCGGGACATATTTCTCACCTTCAAATATCCCATTCGCCCGATGCAACCCATTAAGTTGCAGTATCTCAAGTCCAAGGAGGCTTTTGCTCAAACTGTGCAAGTGATGAAGCATCTCGGGATAGTTCGTCTCATGGAGTTTCAGTGTGCCTACAGTGCTCCCCTCGTGATGCAGTTTTTCTCCACTCTTGTGATGAAAGCGGATGATGCCAAGACACTCAAATGGATGTCCGGATCAACCTATTGTGAGGCAAACTTATATGACTTTGCTCGAGCCCTTGGCTATGGCTACAATGGCCTCACTCCCGTTGGTCGCCGCCTCCACTCCCCTGACAAACCCAACAAGAACAAGCTAGCCGCTTTGTATGGCCATGGTGGCAAAATTGGGTTCAAGACTGGATTGCTCCCTCTTTATGATCAGCTTGTGTTCATCTTCCGGGAGAACATTGCTCCAAGTGGAGGAAACAATGATGTCATTCGTTCCGGACTTGTCAACTTGCTCTGTCTTGCTTATGATTTTGTTACAAATGAAGACCCGGACAAAGTGTTCAAGATTGATGTCATGGATTTTATCTACAATGAAATGTATCAGGCTTTGGTGGGTCGGTACTCTATTCCTTATGCTCCATACATCATGGCGCTCATCAAGGCCACCTTGGCAAAGAAAGGGCAAGAACTAAGTGATGATGATTGTGAGGCTCACGACTAAGAGAATCTATGTCAAGAAATATGTGGTTGCCCCTTCCCCTATCGCTGCACCTAGTTTCATGGGAAATGCTCATGCTAGTGGACACACTCGTCAGCCCATCTCTTGTGACCCGCACATCAAGAAATTGAATTGGTTCCAACAGAAGATCCTTTGCATGAAGGTGGATATTCGCAAGGAACAATATGATGCCTACCGTGAGAGACAGCTTATCCTCTCCCGTCTTCCTAGTGCACCCGGTGACCCTCCCGTTGCAGCCCCTCTTGCTTATGATAAGTGGAATGCCGGTGCTCATACCAACTGGGTTCAGATGGAGAAGGATCTTCTTGCGACAGCTGCTGCAGCCCCCTCCTATCCCACCTACTCTCCTGCTCCTGATTATGGCAACGAATAGTTTGATGAAGATGGTGACTCTGATGATGAGGATGAGGTCGAGGATTCCGAGGAGGAGCCCGAAGCTTCCCGTTGAGTCTTTTGGGATGTAGCATCGCTTTTTCTCTCTTTTGGTGTCTCGATGCCAAAGGGGGAGAATAAGTTCTATTAGGTTGCGGGATTTGCATGGGTTCGTGCACAAGCATATGCGTCTACCATTTCTTGAGAGCTTGTGTCCATTTATCTTTCTTTGTCGAACTTGTTGCTATTTGTGTCATGAACTTTGTGTGGTTATGGTATGTATGAGACTATGGATTTCGGATTTATCTATGTATGAGACTATGGACTTCGGATTTATCTATGGTTGAGATTGTATTGTATTGTGCATGGTTATATATGCTACATCTCTCGGCACAAGGTATAATCTCAAAATCTCAATCTATTTGGATATGACTCATTTTGTGCAATTATGTCATTGCTTATATCATGTTGGATATATTTTGTTGGACGGTTCCCCTTCTTATGTGTGTATTTGCATTCCAAGGCAAATAAAATGATATGCACACATGTAGGGGGAGATCCCTCCAATTTTGTTGTGAACATGCTAGTGTTGTGAATTTTATTGCAAATCCTAGTGTTGTCATCTAACACCAAAAATGGGGAGATTGAAAGAGCATATTTTAGTCCCTTGTGTTTTGTGTGTTAGTTAACAACACTAGTGAACATTTGACTAGGTGTTAAGTGATGCAGGTCTTAGTGGTACATAATACTTAATTGCATCAACACCAAAAAGGAGAAGAAAAGGCCTGAAGAATTTCTCAGTTTGACAGACCGGATATTCCGGCCCCAGTGGGGGCAGAATATCCGGCCCTCAAGTTTTTATCGAGGCCAGATTTTCTAAGGACGGAAGACGTCCAAGTGTGCGACTCTCTGGACTCCCCCGGATATTTGGGGCCGGAGATTTCCAGGAGGCCGGAATATTCCGGGGGGCGGATATTCCGGGGTTGACTTAGGCCGGAATATCCGGCCTGCCTGTCTTCAACGGTTACTTTTGTTGGAGGGGTATAAATACCCCTCCACCTACCTCCAGCCAAGTAGCTCGCCCAAAACTTGAAGACACCATTATTGCAAGCTCAAGATTTGCTAGATCTCCCAATCCCTCCACCCAAACTCGTTGATCCTTGGAGGATTGAAGGAGAAGGCCCGGATCTACATCTTCACCAAGCCGTTTTTCATTTGCCCCTCATTCACTTGAGGGCCTCTTTGCTAGGGTTTCCATTGGGAAAACCTAGCTTCTTGTTGATCTCACTTATTGTCTTTGTGACAGATTGTAGCTGTTTGGGAGCCCCCAATCCCCTTGTGGGTTGTGCCCCGAATCGTTGTTGTAAAGGCTCTCCGGACTCCGCCTTGAAGGTTTCTGATAGTTGAAGATGAACCAAACCTTTGTGGTGCGGTTCATCGGAGAAGAAGGTGAAGCCTTTGTGGCTGTTGAACCATTGTGTTGGTTCACACCTCTCCAACGAGACGTACTCCCCTAAAAAGGAGGAACTCGGAAATACATCCGTGTCTCCGCGTGCTTTGACTTCGGTTACTTCTATCCTTGTTACCATCTTTACTTAGTGTACCTTGCTTAGTTGCTAGCTTGTCATATAGGTAAATTCACCGTAGTTGCATATCTAGAGAATTTACCTTTTGTGTCAAGCCTAATTTGAAAAAGTACTAAAATTGAAGTAGCACCTATTCATCCCCCCCCCCCCCCCCCCCTCTAGGTGTCATACGATCCTTTCACCATACCCGTGCACTTCCTGTAAGCACATCATTTTACCATGTTCATAATTACACCTTTGATTGTCACCACTCATATTTATGTTTTGTCTCTAGTAATCTGGCATGACGGTTGTCATCTCTTGTTTTTCCCGTGTGGACCACGTGTCGTAACTTCGAGTTGGCCACCAAACCCTTTATTCAAGTTGTGAAGCATTGAAGCTTCAGAAATTTCAATGAAAGAGCAAATTAGTCGCCACATTCTTCCTACTGTTGGCCACTACAGATAATGAGTGGCTTTCATTTGGTGGAACAACCTATGATGAAACCAAACCAAACCATGTTATATAAGAGATGTCACAAAGCAAGCATAACAGGTAGCTAGTTATGTGCAGTGTTTGACAAAAAAATGTCATGCAAAGTGAATGCATGAATGGAGGATACAGTTTTGCATAACACAAATATGAAAAGGGCAGAAAGGGAGGTAGACAAAGTTGGGCTTGAGAGAAGTCAGGAACTCGGTTATTACTTTGAAACAAGTTGACTGTGTAGTGGAACCATGTGATTCTACTTGTCTTCTGCTTGTTTCATACTCCATACCTGGTTGGCTTACTTGTTCGTATTATCAAGCTGAGATGCAGATGTTGTTGCTTCTTCGTTGTACTCGACGTCTAGGACGAGCCGCAAGTGACCTGGATGCGGACTAACTGTAGTGCTAAGATCAATGCAGGCGTGATGGTTGGTCCTTGTTGCATCTTGCTAATAGCTATCTATCTAGCTTAAAGATGTACGTACAGTGGCTAATTCGACACGTTAATAACATAAGTTACTGCAAATAAGCAGGCACACATGTTAGTTGCTTTTTATAATTAGTGTACTCGGAACTACTAGTTCATTTATTAGTCATTTTACTCCTCTAAAGGATATAGGAGATCGGTTAGGTGCGCGTTGTGGAAAAAAAACATGATTCATACTCCTCTAACTAATTATTAGAGATCGGCTAGAGATGTCCTAAGTGGTGTCACGACTTAACACACCCAATTTTGTTTCTGTAGATTAATGGCTTTATACAACCACTTCTATCTGTTTTTATAAGTTTTGAAGAAAATTTGATAGGCCAAAAGATAACCCTCCTAATATCAAAACTGGAAATAAGTTTTTGTATATAAAATTTAAAAAATGTTTTGAAATTACAATTCAAAGTTCAAAAATAAGCTATAGATTCAGTTGCATATTACTTTCTTGTAGGATAATGACAAGTTGCATATTACAAGCCTTTGTTTGTCCTTTTGACTGATTAATAGTAGGATAATGACTAGTGGTCTAGTGGAGATGAAGGAACACATAGTATTTGTATAATATAGTCTGGTGTGGTTTAATCGTTCCAGAATGGCCATGATTAATTTGTCGAAGGTACCCGTGAGCTCATCATATCCACGTCATTACCGTTCTCAGTTCACTGATTTCACCATCTTGTGTCCGTATTTTCTTCAAAGTAATGTGGCGCGCCGGTTGTCCTTTTCTAGTGTGGACCACATGTGTTGTAAGTTTGAACATTATATTATGATCACATGGTATGGTATACCTTCGAAAAATGTGTTCTGAACCTTTATTGTTGCTGCCTAGCACTGAAGCTTCAAACTTTTATATAGAAGAACAAGAATAAAATTTTGTCCTCCCAAATTCTTTTCTTCTCTTGGGCACGATAAATAATCCATGTCCTTCATTTGATGGAACATTGCAAGATGCAGCGAAACCATGATGTAGATGGAACGAAACAAACTTGATAAATAGCCTAGCCGGTAGCTAGTTTTGCGAAGTGTTTGCCAAGAATAAGTTGTGCAAAATAGAAGGGGATGAAGGAGATAATTTTCCAAAATGAAAACATTAGTAGAGAAGCAAGGACGGAAGATAAAGGATGGCTTGAGAGACGTCGGGAACTCCACGATTACCCAGCAGAATGTTGCCCCTCTAATGGAACTGTCGGTTGCTACATATCCTGTAGAAACATCTGAAACGGACCAGCATGCGACGTGCTCCAAGACATAGAGCACTCCCTCCTCGAAATAGGATTATGTCCCGCTATATTAATATAGCAACCACCCGTACAACTGTGAGACCACTGTTGGGACAATTAGCATAAGTAAGTCCAAGAAAAACAACAAGAGAAATAAAAGAGAAATTAATGCCAACAACGTTTGATTGACGAAAACCCAACCGCGCGGGCACAGCCTCCCTCCGTGACAAGAATCACCGGCAACCAGCACCACGGGGAATCCGACGGCGGAAATTGCTCGCTCGACCGTGTCCAAATCAAGCCGCCTCCGATGACCACCACCGCCATGCTCGACTGGCTCCGTTGCTCCGCTTGCTGGGCCGCTGGTGATTCGTTCCGTCGGTCGCGGCCGACCCTCCCAAGCCCAACTCGACTCCGCATCCATCCATCAACGGTACACGTGGAATCTGAATCCCCTCCTGTTCTCTAATTTCCGCGACTGGCTTCCTCCGTTCATAGATTGATTAGTGATTACTAGTGGCTGAGCTGATTGAAATCAATTGTTTGGTTACATCTGAGCGACTGAGCAGAGCAGAGATACGAGTCTGTTTTTTAGAAAAGGGGCAGCTCGTTTCAACACATTCAGTTAAGTGTCGTGATGCACAGAGCTTTTTATGGTTTCAGATCAGTCTGTATTGTGCTTGGCTCTGACACAGACTGATCAGTACCTATTCACCATCATTCTTAAGAGCTGTTCCGCAAGACAAGCAATGGCGTTGCACTGCACCTAAGCATGCCCTCCACCAGAGAGAAATGACAGAAAAAATGAAAAAGAGATGCACACGTTGTCTGATTTTAATCAATCCAGATAGAGGAGATACATAAGGAGGATTTGGAATACAAGGCAATTTATATTCCATACCGTGAAGGAGAGTTACCTATTCTGGTCGCTATTACTGAAGTTCATTTCAGTGTATGTTTTAACCAATTTTCCCATGTATGACAGCGTTAGAGGTACACGGTATTACTACTTCCGCTGCTTCTTTGACACTGAATGTTCTTGGATCACCTTCATTGTGACCTTAATGGTCTTAAGAAAACAGCTCCTTCTACCCTGATGAAATATACAGAACTCACTGATTCAGTCCTCCTGGATTAGTGAACTCTAGTATTTTTTTTGTTCCATGCGCTAGATGCTATACCGTGGCATTGTACCACATTGGTAGCAGTAGGAGGGTTGTGTGAGTAAGGTTCGATGTTCTTTCATGATACGTAAGCTGTTTTTCTTGATTTTTCCTATGCAGCTGTCCTGATCCTGGGTCCTGACCTGTTGTATTTTTTTTATTGAATTAGTAAACAGTGTAGAACGATAGAGAGGGATATGCGGAATATGTTGGATGTTTTATTGATCCTCGGGGGCGAGTATATATAGGCGTACATGGGGTCATCTTGGAGTGCAAGACAAGACACGAGATCTATCTCTATCCTAGACGTCCGTTTATACGTACACGGAATATATCTCTAACACTCCCCCGCAGTCGTAGCGGGAGCGTCGTGAACAACATGAACGACGTGGACGGTCAGACTGGAGATAAACCGAAGTAGACCCAGAAGGCTGACACCCCCCCGCAGTCGTAGCAGGAGCGTCGTGGTCGATGTCGCGGCGCGGATGCTTGGACTGGAGAGGAAGCTGGTGAGAGCTCAGGCGAGGTGGTAGCCCTTGTGCCGATGTCGAGGGAGCCGAGAGCGTGCACTACAAGAAATATGCTATCCTATGACCTTTTATAGTGACGCCCAAAATATTGGTCATAGATATATGACCATTTTGAACCAGTTGGTCATACGCTGTTATTGAGGGTGTAAACCCCACAAAATTATGACCAATTTTCTCAGAAAGGTCATGACCTCCTTACATGAATTGGTCATAATCCATCAAGCACTAGCCCATGACCTTATTTTCTGGATGGCTACGACCAATTTAAATGGTCATTCACATTTGTTAAAAGCCAACTCAGCAGTGTTGCCTACGTGTCAGTGTTTAGGTGTCATTTTCGCTTACGTGTCACTCTGACTGGACAGCCAACTCACCAATCTCGTCTACGTGTCAATGACGTATTCGCTTATGTGTCGATGTGACATGTAGGGCCCATTTGTCAGCACTAGCATGCACATTGACTAACCTACCTGACACGTGGGTCCCACCCGCCACTGACATGTGGGTCCCACACCCACCCGCCAATGACATGTGGGTCCCACACCCACCCTACCTGACACGTGGGTCCCACCCGCCACTGACATGTGGGTCCGACACCCACCCTACCCAACACGTGGGTCCCACCATACCTGACATGTGGGTCCCGCCCCAAGCCACTGACAAGTGGAACCCGCCCAACCAGGCCCTGACATGTGGGACCCATCGAGCTGACATATAGGTCCCGCCCCACAACTGTGTAATATACTGCATAATAATTGGCAAAAATGCCGACGCTGGGACTCGAACCCGCGCCCTCTTCTCACTCCGCTGCCCCTCCAACCATTAGGCCAACAGCAAGTTCGTGACATAAGGCCGCGCTGGATCTTTTTATCCTATAGATTGTGTCCCTAGGCCTGTTTCGGGCGGGCCGGTGTGGTGACGATAACGAGCCGACTCGGCTTAGCTGCTGGGCTGGCCAACACGGCAGAGCGAGTTCTGTTTTTTTTGTTCTTTCTTTTTTTCTTTTTCTTTTTCTTTTTTCTTTTATAACTTTTGATTTTGAGCTTTAATTTTGACCAAATAAAATTTCAAACTTCTGTATAAGTTTCCTATGTCATTATATACTATTAGGTACTGTTTTTAAAATTCGTGTGGTCTACTTTTGCAACATATTTGTGCTAGGTGCTTCACAAAAAACCCCACTTTTGGCGTTCAAATAATAGAAAATGATTTTTTGTGCAAAGAAAAAAGAAAACTTCCTTCGGCAACATTGTTATCCATTCCAAGATGCACGCTTGTGCACATTATGGAAACATTTGAACAAACTATGTCATGAATGTGGCCAAAACATTGCTCCTCCATCTTGAAAGCTATGAATGTTCGTTCGTGATAGCAAGTTTCTGAGAACACTTTTGCAGTAAAAGTTCCACAATGCAAGTTTTTTTTTTTTTTGGTAACTAGGTCACATATCATGACGCTACGCGAAGGTTTTCCATTTCTTTGATTTTTTTTGAATTTCGTGTGCTCATTTGAAAATCTAGTCGAAGTCGCTGCGGTGACCGTTTGTGTCTAGTGTTTGAATCATGTGTATATTTTGATGTATCTCTGATGAAATGGATAGTTGTGAATCTAAAAATGAAATTTCGGAAAAATAACGGGCAAGCTATTTGGCAGCTGCAGTTCAAAATCTAGACGTTTCCTGCTGAATCGGCAGGAAGCCGTATAAATGGCTGGAAATAGGCAGAGAGCTCGGAAATGCATGCCTTTTGGTGATTGTACATGAAATGATGTCTACTATGTGAATAAAATGTATCGGTGCCATTTTGGACGACTTTCTCGGTAGGCGCTTCACAAAAAACGCTATTTTAAGCACTTGAAAAATGGAAAGTGGTTTTTTTGTGAAACATGTCGAAATCTTTGGTCGGCAACATTGCTTACCATCCCACAATGAACACATGTGCCAAATTCGGGCACATTTCGACAAACTATGTCATGAATGTGGCCAAAACATTGCTCCTCCATCTTGAAAGCTATGAATGTTCGTTCGTGATAGCAAGTTTCTGAGAACACTTTTGCAGTAAAAGTTCCACAATGCAAGTTTATATATTTTTTTGGTAACTAGGTCACATATCATGATGCTACGCGAAGGTTTTCCATTTCTTTGATTTTTTTTGAATTTCGTGTGCTCATTTGAAAATCTAGTCGAAGTCGCTGCGGTGACCGTTTGTGTCTAGTGTTTGAATCATGTGTATATTTTGATGTATCTCTGATGAAATGGATAGTTGTGAATCTAAAAATGAAATTTCGGAAAAATAACGGGCAAGCTATTTGGCAGCTGCGGTTCAAAATCTAGACGTTTCCTGCTGAATCGGCAGGAAGCCGTATAAATGGCTGGAAATAGGCAGAGAGCTCGGAAATGCATGCCTTTTGGTGATTGTACATGAAATTATGTCTACTATGTGAAGAAAATGTATCGGTGCCATTTTGGACGACTTTCTCGGTAGGCGCTTCACAAAAAACGCTATTTTAAGCACTTGAAAAATGGAAAGTGGTTTTTTTTGTGAAACATGTCGAAATCTTTGGTCGGCAACATTGCTTGCCATCCCACAATGAACACATGTGCCAAATTCGGGCACATTTCGACAAACTATGTCATGAATGTGGCCAAAACATTGCTCCTTCATCTTGAAAGCTATGAATGTTCGTTCGTGATAGCAAGTTTCTGAGAACACTTTTGCAGTAAAAGTTCCACAATGCAAGTTTATATTTTTTGTGGTAACTAGGTCACATATCATGACGCTACGTGAAGGTATTGCATTTTTTTGATTTTTTTTAATTTCGTGTGCTCATTTGAAAATCTAGTCGAATTCGTGGCCGTGACCGTTCGTGTCTAGTGTTTGAATCATGTGGATATTTTGATTTATCTATGATGAAATGGATACTTGTGAAGCTAAAAATGAAATTTCGGAAAAATAACGGGCAAGCTATTTGGCAGCTGCAGTTCAAAATCTAGCCGTTTCCTGCTGAATCGACGGGAAGCCGTTTAAATGGCCGGAAATAGGCAGAGAGCTCAGAAATGCATGCCTTTCGGTGATTGTACATGAAATGATGTCTACTATGTGAAGAAAATGTATCGGTGCCATTTTGGACGACTTTCTCGGTATCCGCTTCACAAAAAACGCTATTTTAAGCACTTGAAAAATGGAAAGTGGGTTTTTTTTACCTTGGTGTATCTCTGATAAAATACATACTTTTGTACCTAAATATGATTTTTTTGTAAAAATCATTAGCAAACTACACAGCACATGCAGTTCAATTTTGAGCAAAAAATATGCCCTAAAAGTTATTTATGTCAACCAAAAGTTTTTTTCTGTAAAAAATTATGCCGAACTGGGCCGAAACTGGCCCAGCCTCTGATCGCCTCCCCGGCCTTAGGCCCGTTGGACCGGTGCAGGATCACCACGACCGTCCGATGTCTATCCGACGGCGGGGAGCGCTCTTTTCCAGCATTTAAGCAGCGCATCGCCGTAGTCCCGCGGAAACCCTAACCCCTTTCTTCGCCACCGCACCGCGCATCTCTCTCTCCACCAGTCCACCTCGATCCCGTTTCTTCGCCGCCGCCGCTCTGAGCTGCTCCTCGCCGGCCACCCAACTCACTACACGCCGCTCCTGTCGCTCCTCATCCCCTCCCGTCGCTCCCCCTCCAGTCGCTCCTCATCCCCTCCCGTCGCGGTCCCGATTCAAAACCTCCGCCGTCCATCTGCTCTCCTCCCTGCGCAAAACCGACCTTCTCTCGCGACGACCTTGTCGTCGTGGAGGCCGGGGTCGTCGGGCTCGCGGCCGTGATGGACGGGGCCTCTCGATGTGGCCTCGCGGTCGCCGGATCTGTCAAAGGGGTCGCCGCTCGCCGGATCTGCCCTCCTCTTCCTATTTCCCTTCTCCATCTATAGAGAAACACCATGTCTAGGTCTCTCTCAGTATCTCTCTTTCTGCAGGCAACTCCGGACGCGAGCTTGGACGAGAGGTGGAGCCCTGCACGGATGTTGGAGCGGCGTCAGCAGGCGCGGCTTGGCCAGGAGATGGCGACGCTTGTGATTTGCGTTTCCTCGACCAGTTCCTCCGAGAGGCACTGGAGAAGCCCCGCGAGCGGCTCTCAGGTAAAATTCCACCCACTAGCTTTGTCTGTTTTGAGCCCTTTGTGGAGACAGGTCATGTGCATCCATGGCTAGTGCTAGCTTTGTGTTCTGCCGGGCCTTGTGCTGCTGCTGGAAACTGTGGTCTGATTAAGCCTCTTCTGTTGGATCTTTAGCTAAAAAAATACTTGTCTGATGTACCCCATGACTGCTGCCTTGTCCGTGTCTTTCTTATTTATAACTGCAGAATTCAAATGGGATGAATGTTTAAATTACAAGCACCAGGAGAATTACCTTGATTGATGTAGTAGTAGGTATTGGTGGTAAGCTTGATTGATGTCAGTATTTGATCTATACAAACAACTGTGTACCATCTCATCATAGTTCACAAGTTCTTAAAAGAAATATTGGCCAAGCATTTCATAAGTTGTATGAAGTTTAAGTCCCAGTTTTTTTCTTGTAAATTCTCTTGCCTTTTATTTCATATGACCTAAACAATTTACATGTTAATAATGACTGTCCTAGTGTTATTTTGGAGCATCTTTACATGTCTTCAATCTTGACGCTAGTTTTCCAGCCTCTTCGACAAGGAAGGAGATGCAAGGCACTGCCTCTACCTTACTAGGGTATCGTTCGATGTAGGCTCCAGCCGCCGCCATGGCTCGCCATAGATCAGGAGGTAGCCATCCTCGGCGGCCTCACCTGATCGCCATATGACATTAGTTGCCTTAATCTAATCTGCACAATTAGTTGAGTTCACTGTTGTTGCATGTGCAGCGAGTACTTAGTTGGTCATATAGTCACCTGGTTTGGAATGTGATCAATTATTTTAGAGAAATGTTGTTGTATTGCCTAGTTTCTGTGATAAGAAATGTATCTGCATGCTTTGCTTGTAAGAACAATTACCTGGCTGTATGAGCAAGAAGGATTATATTTCTTTAGTTCCTTTCTTTGCTACAATGGTCCAGTCAAGTTTCTTACCAACATTTTCTTTATATGCAGATGGAGGTGCAGACATCCATGACAAAGCAAGCCTCACCTCCACAAGAAGAATGAGAGAGGTAAGAACTGATAGATGAATAGTCTATATCGAATGTGCAGAGTTACATTTTTACCTTCTTTGTCTGTTTTCCTGTTAAACATTCGTAATGCAGCTTACAAGTCTCTTTCCTGACAAAGTTATCTGTTGCTTGAGTCATATATGAATTGCACTAAGATCCTTCCTTTCCTTGAATAGGCAAGGAATGTTGACATACTGGACAGTGTGACCATCCGGCCTTCCGAGAACGCCAAGGACGAGTTATTCCTTGATTGCAATGACTTCAAGCTTCTCTCGCGCTCCCCTGCAATGATCAAACAGGTTAGAGTCTGTGCCGTTGCCTTTTTTTGAAGTTGCTTATTTCTAAAACAGGTGAAACTAGTCTGTGTCCTAGAATGTGCATGATTTATCTATATCTGTACTTGTTTGTGTCCTAGAATGTGCTTGCATTTTTGTCTCTAGGTTAAACAAGTCTTATTTTGAGCTATGATACTAAAATGGTGTTAATGTATGTTTGGTCCATAGGTATCTAAGTAATTTTGTTTCTCATATGTATCTATTCTATATGGCGATATCCTTGTCACTCATATATTCAAATCTATTCATAATGGCGATATCTTTGTCACTCATATATTCAAATCTGTTCGTAATGGAAATCTGTTTGTTGCTGGTACCTTCATGATCTAATAGTTTCTGCTGATAAAACTGTACAGGATTGAAGTATATGGAATAGCACGGAGGATGCAAGTGGAAAAGTGAACATAATTTTTTACTGCTATAGATTGTGTTGGTGACACTCTTTTGGGTTTCCTGATCAGAATGATCATTCTGTAGAGTAGCATGTTGTATACTGTAATTATAGGCATATCTGGTTGTAATAGATTGTAGAGATCTCTATATTGTAATAGCAGTTTTACTGTTATTTGGACGAAGATCATCTGTTATTTCTGTTTTGTTTGAAATATTGACTGAAAACCTGTGAAACGTGTTCTGATTTAAATATTGTTTATTTATTTTCTGGAATATTGAAATCTGAAGAATGTGACACTGAAAACAAGGACCCACTAATCAGAACCTGACATCAAGGACCCGCTACCTGACAGCTATGACCCACTTTGCTTAACCTGACAAGTGGGGCCTATCTCAAAATATACGGGCCGTGACCCAGAAAATTATATGGGCCAAATTGTTGGGCTTGGCCCATCTAACCGTCCAAAATTAACAGAGAAAAAAAAATAAAAAGGCTGAATTATTGGGCCAGCCCATGTAGATGGTTGAACTGGATTGGGCTGAATCTGGTCTATGACCATCTAATTTGGTCACAGATTTGCCACGTCAGCTTTGCCACGTTGGATTTGACGTGGCGTGGCCAGATTGCCCGTGACCAAAATATTGGTCATAAAATCTGTGACCTTTTCTTTTGGTCATAGAGGTCTATGACCAATCCCCAAAAAAGGTCATATTGGCTAGTTAGTGACGCTCATAACGTGACCAAGTGTTTTTGGTCACAAAAAGGTCACAAATTAAAATATGTGACCATTCAGTGACCAATATTGAGGGTCATAGAGTAGCATGTTTCTTGTAGTGGTGAGGCGGTGCCGAGGTCGAGGTAGCCGTTGCGAGGGGACGCCGTGGTCGATGTCGTGGTCGGAGATGCCGGTGTCGAGGTAGCCGCACGTGAAGCCGCGGGCGCGAAGAAGGCGCCATGGTGATGATGACGGAGACGCGTCGAGGGCAGTCGTCGAGGATGTCGGTGCCGAGGTCGATGCAGTCCGAACCGTCGAGGATGATGTGCAGCCATAGTTGTGCCAGAACTAGGCGCACGCCGGGGGCGTAGGCATACTACGGTTTTGCCAGAACCGGGTATGCAAGAAGAATCGTCGTGGACGCGGTCGAGGCAGTCGTAGGAGTCGATGCCGAAGAAGACGTTGTCGATGCCGATGAAGACGAGGCGCCGATCCGAGCTTGCCAGGCACGGGGACGCGTCGGGGATGAAGGCACGCAGCGGTGTTGCCAGCACCGAGCATGCGTAGAGCGGGACCAGTACGGTGTCGTGCCATGTCGGTGATAGACTAGCAGAGAAGGCTCCCGGACGGTTGCGAGGCGCAGAGCGGCGAAGACGGGGAAGAGCCGATGCAGTCCGCGGTTGTCGGAGTAGACGCGAGGGTGGACGATGGCGATGCCGAGGAGGCGGCGTAGCCGGGGTGCAGGCGCTGCCGAGGAGGCGTTGCCAGGCGGTGGCGATGACGTTGGCGACGAAGTTGTACTGGACGAGGACGAAGGTGTAGGCGGCGAAACCAGCGGCGGCGAAGGCCGTGCAGGTTACGTGAGGAGGCGCGGCGGCGGTACACGAACGTGGCGATGAAGAGCCGACAGCTTGACGAAGACCATGCGCGGACGGCGGCGACCCGCGTCGTGGGAGCGACGCGGTGTTAGCCTGAGACGTCGGTGCGCGGGGACGGCGAGGTAGACCGCGTGTAGCAGCCCTACGGTCCGGGGGGACGACGTAGCTGCAGTGCGCGAGTTGGTGCAGCGGCTTGAGGCCACCGGCGACGTACGCACCAGGGAAGGCGCGCTCGAGGCCGGAGGGTGGACCAAGGCGGCGGCGCTGCGGCCCGAAGGGGCGACGCAACGGCAGCCCATTGCTCGATCGGTGGTAGGCGTGCGTACTCGATGACGATCTTCACGGGATCCTGCGGAGGCGCGTGCAAACGGCGGATCAGGCCGGTCGCGTGGCCAGTGTGGCGACGTATCGCAGGCGAGCGGGTGATCAATCCGATCGCCCGCAAAGTCGGGGACGCTGCTTGATGAGGTCGAAGGCGCAGCAGACCAAGGCGATGACGAACATGGTGCAGAAGTCCCGATCGGAGCAGGCGGCGATGGTCGGCGCCGGGTGACGGGCGGGCAGATGCGCGACAACGGCCATGCAGGCCGCCGCGTCGCGCTAGACCGCCATGTCGGAGAAGACGCCTTGTGATCGCGCCGGTGTCGGAGTAGAGGCGCGCGAGGATCGACTGGCGGTGGGCGACGCAATCCGATCTATGATCGGTAAACCAAAAGAGAAAACCGATCAAGAGATCGGAGGAAAAGACTTACATGGCAGCCGATCACGGATCGGCGGACGAACCATGCGTACGGGGTGCGCAGCCCCCGGCGGAGATCATGGAGATCGACCTCCCCGGGGGCAGCGCGGCGGAAGCGTGTCGACGGCGCCTAGCACGGCGCCATGAGGGCGACGGCGCTAGGGTTTGGGAGTAGCGGCGGCGGTGCTAGGGCTAGGCGGCGGCTGCTCTAGTGTAGGATCTAATTAGTCTGATACCATGTAGAACGATAGAGAGGGATATGCGGAATATGTTGGATGTTTTATTGATCCTTGGGGGCGAGTATATATAGGCGTACATGGGGTCATCTTGGAGTGCAAGACAAGACACGAGATCTATCTCTATCCTAGACGTCCGTTTATACGTACACGGAATATATCTCTAACAAACAGTTAACTGAGGCAAGGGTCACAAGTGGAGTATGACCCTCCATGGAGCTCCTTCATTACTCTCAGGTTTAAAGTTACAAAATCATGTTGTACAAACTATCAAATATGTATATTCGCTAGAAAGTTCTTGTGGTGCAATTTCACACATACCTTCCAAGTTACAAATATAATATGATACAAATGCCAATGTGCATACTTTGAATTTCTTCCACTCATTACATGCCCGTTTCACCTTGGACCAGATAATATGGACTCTTGAGTTGGAACTGAATATGCCGATGGATTATCTTGAACAAACATGAGTGAATTTGCATCAAAAGTTTTTACGCTGATCGCACCTTCCAATACCTTTATCACGGTTGACATTGAAGGTCTTTGAATGCTGTCATGTTGCAGGCACCATGTTGCGAGCTTCATCATCTGAATCACTTCCTCCTGGTGTGAGGCCATATCATCACTATTTTTGTCAATCAGATCAATCAATTGGTTGTCTTGAGTTTTTTCTCGTAACAGATTTATGAGCTGAACATTCTTTTCGGGCTGAGAGTTGTCAATATTTCTTCTTCCACTTATTATTTCCATGATGACAACTCCAAAGCTGTAGACATCAACTTTTTCAGTGATCCGAGACGTCAACCATTCAGGCGCCAAATACCCAGGTGTTCCTCTCATTCTAGTCATTACATTGCTTTGGTCCCTATCAATTAGCTTGCATAGTCCAAAATCAGCCACTTTGGCATTAAAGTTATCATCCAAGAGAATATTTTGTGGTTTGATATCCAAGTGAGCAATTTTCCGCCTGCAGTCTTCATGAAGATAGCACAGGCCCTTTGCAATATCCAGAATGATCCTACTACGGGTGCACCAATCAAGAGGGGCACTATTATGGCCGTAATAAATCCACTTGTCAAGTGACCCTCTTGACATGTATTCATATACCAAAAGCCTCTCAGACTTCTCTACACAAAATCCAATAAGCCTGACAAGATTGATGTGTTCAATGCTACCAATAGTGTCTACCTCTGCAAAGAATTCTTTCTTTCCTTGTCTAGCACATTCCAAACGTTTCACTGCAACTCTGTCATCACCTAATTTCCCTTCAAAAACTGACCCAAACCCTCCTTCTCCGAGTTTTGTGCCAAATCCTTCAGTGCATTCTCTCAACTTCTGAAATGAAAACCTCGTCGGCATTCCAGGTAATTGATCAAAATCAAATTATTCAGCTTTCGCTTCATACTTCCTCCTCCTATGTAGATAAAGAATGACAGCAATTACAATCAATGCAAGAGTAGCAGCAGCTCCAAGTGTAGCACCTACAGTAACTTTCTTTTTGTTTCCATTGGAGGGATTGAGCTGCACCTTGAGGTAAACAGTGGAGTTGTAGCCACCATTTTCAGGTTTTATTGATTGCAAGGAGAAGACCTTTGTCACCCACACGCATACACCAGCTCTGGAAAAAACGGCCATGCAGGAGCAGTTCTTCAAGCAGGCTTTCTTACAGTCATCTATGTTCATTGCATATAAATTTAAGCCCGTGTGCTTACTATCAACGTCATAGCTTTTATCAAAGTAAGAAATGTCTGTAACTGTCAAGAGTTGATGGAGGTGCATTTGTTCACAAGAGATTGGAGTTATTGGTGCGCATCCAAGGTTTGGCATCCGTTCATCCACTGGCTTGAAGTAGCCTGAAATAGAGTTATCCTGAAGTGGACAAGCACATTGGCCCCCGGTGCATATGCCGTACTCCCCACAGACTGTTGGATAAGCACACTCATTTAGATTCATTGCATCAGACAATACAATGGGTACTTCTCCTTCAGACAATCCATACAGCCTTAAGTGTCCATCTGACTCTAGTCTCATGTACTGGGTGTATCCAGATGCTGGAAATGAGATGTTTAAACGAGGTTTGCCTGGTTGCCCAAATAGCTCGAGGCTTCCAATCATAAAGGTTACCTTTGTTAAATGAGAATCATTTCCTAACTTCTGGTCAATCAAGTATATGGTGGTGACCTGACCTGACGATGGAGCAATGCTACCAACCACCATGGGAAGCTCTAGCCATGGTGACTCTAGAGCTTCAGCGGCCGGTGGACGTGAAACCGGCAGATCCGAGGGGGTATGTGTAGGATGATTTGGGGTTCTGTGTGAGAAGGATGTGTGCTGTTCGTGGAGAGGAAGAACAGGGGAGTGACAGGAGGAGACAGGTAGAAGAAGCAAGGGAGGGGAGTGAAGATGGGATTGGCAGGAAATTAAGGAGAAGGGTACAAAGATTATTTTGCGTGTACAGTGGGCATCGTTCCACTTGGAAATCAATACTAGCAGGGTCCATCTTGCAAGAGATGTGGAGCCTGACAATTACTACCGTTGCGAGGCCGGGGTTTGCTCATGTGGCCACAGGCAAGACACGGATTGTTGACTAATCTCTCGATGACAGCCAACTCGTTTGAGGCGAGCCTCGTCGAGTTCTGCACCGCCATGGTCAGACCAGCACCGCAGCGTCGGCGAGGTGGTAGCCAGTATACTGCTACTTCTGGCCGATCCTGCTCCGTGTGGGCGGCAGCAGCTTAGCAGCAGCTCATGGTGTTCAGTACTCCCGGTCAGACCTCCGTCTAGTAGCTAGCAGCTTAGCAGAAGCACATGAGGTTCAGGGTTCCAGCACGGCGGCAAGGACGACAGCGTGAAGCTTGGTTGACGGAGAATTTGCGCCTGTCGTGCCCGCCCTCGCCCCTATGCCGCGGCCGTCAAGCAAAGCAAGGATAAGAAGCAACAACTTCAAGTCGCTGCTCGCAGAATGCACCACGCGCCGACGTCCCGTCGGAACCAGTTCCGCCGCGGCGGCCTCCGCAGCCTGCATCTTCTTGTCGCCGTGTCGTCGTCGTCGAGACCTTGCATGCAGGCTGCAGAGGCGACCGCGTCTCTTCTTCTATTTTGTCTCTTCTTCAAACGGATTTTTTTAGTTTGTTAATCGGAGTAAATAGATTTTTGTAGGGAATAGGATATGCGTTTGTTTCCTGGGCTTGGCATGGCAATAAAGGCCCATACTGGTACATCCAGGATTAGACCGTACTGCCCATAAAAACCACTACATCCACGGCAAAAGAAATGAAAGATCACGTAGCAGATTTGTTGCACAGAGTATCGTTTTAGAACCCGGGCACCATGGAGTCCGGTATTTTGATAAATAAATAAATATGGTATTTGTACGTTTCAAAAAAAAAGTATGTTCTAGATAAGTTTTACTAAAATATATTGACAATTTTAGGCTACAAAATATGATAAATTTGTGTGTCGAAAAAGGAAAAAAATAGTTTTGATACACGGATAATTTTTGTGTATATATTTCGACAAAACTTGTGTCGTACAAACCATGGAATGAAGATGTAGTCATATGAATTTTTAAAAGGTTATTTCAGCTTTGAAATGTGGCTGTCCAAACTTTTTTTTCTGATTTGGCAACTATGGCCGCTACTACATGGTTAGGAGCGTCTCCGCACCGGGCATGAACTCCGCCTCCGCTTTGGATGGGAGGCAAAGCCGAGGGCATGGGGGAACAGGGACATTGCCCCCAACTACGCGCCGACGTCCCGTCGGAACCAGTTGTGCGGCGGCCTTGGCAGTCTCAGCCTGCACCTTCTTGTCCCGGGCGTTGTCGTGGTGGTGCCTGGGGCGTTGACATGGTTGTGGCGGCCCACGCCGTTCTGTCGTCGTCGCGGCGCTCAGGCGCATGCAGGCTGCTGCGACGACGGCGTCTCGTCAACTATTTTGTGCGGCGGCGGCAGGTTTCTAGTCCAATCTGTGGGTTTCCCTGTGAAAGTGATCGGGTCAAACAGAGTAAAAAAAACATAGGAACGTCAAACCGAGTTTTTTTTTAGTTTGTAGGTGATGCGTTTGTTTCCTGGGCTTGGCATGGCAATCAAGGCCCATACTGCCTATAAAACCCATTACATCAATGTCAAAAATACAAATAAAAGAAGGTCACATAGCAGGTTTGTTGTAGATAGTGTCGTTTTGGAACCCGGGCTCCATGGAGTCCAGTATTTTGCAAGAGAAAGATGGTATTTATACGTTTTATAAAAGTATGGTTTGGATGAGTTTTACTAAAATATATTGAAAATTTTAGGCTACAAAATAAGACAATTTTGTGGGTTCAAAAAGAAAAAAAAAAGTTTTAATACACGGATCTTTTTGTGTAGATCACGTATAATAGTATGTTTCGACTAAACTTGCGTCGTACAAACCAGGAATGTGGATCTAGTCGTATGAATTTTTTAAATATTATTTTGATATTTGAAAATGTGGTTTTCTAATTTTATTTTTTGAGATTTGACAGCTATAGCCGCTACTGCTTGGTATAGGAGCGCCGCCGCATGGGGATTGAACTTCGCCTCCGCTTTGGATGGGAGGCGAAGCCGAGGGTGTGGGGGAAGGGGACATTGGCCCCAGCTACTTCCGCGTGTGGGGAAGGATGCATTTGCCTTCGACAAAGGGACGTCACACTGCTTCTTGGATAGAGAAGGAAAAGATATTGAGACAAAGGTAGATGGCATGTGTGCAATTTTTTTTCATTGTGAGGGAGAGATGGGTTGACCGTGGCCACGTCATCAACCCCGATTTTCAAAATGACATAAAGGAAAATTATGATGGGAAGCATGAGTTCAAGGTGCTAATTCCTAGGACCAAGAGTTTGAGGTTAGATTTCATCACCCTCTACAAACTTAGGGTTTAAAGAGACTTTACACATTCTATTATTAGGCTACGGCAATCACATTGGTTGAGCATATCTCGAGCAAGCATCTCCAAATGGTAGCACACATGTTTCAGATAGTCCCGCCATCTTCATAGGGTTAAGATAATAACATAAGAGACATACGGATCCATTGGGTGCCCTTAAGAACAACCTGCAAGAAATGAAAACTTTTGATGTTTTACAAATACCATCAATCTGACAAATTCATATTTCCCATACTAAAGTCATGTCAAGCAAGAAAATCTTTTTTCTTCGGAAAGATAAAAAATAGGAAGAATAGATGTTGTTCTTCACCTATTCCTTCAAGGTTAATCGAGCTTCCTGAACCACACAAGTCACAATGTTTCATCTTCGTTGTGGAGGCAATATTTTTATTTCGATTCCAATGATGTTTGCGAGATTCTCCTTCGTCTGAAGTACATTATATATAATAAATATACAAATAAAAAAATTAGAGTTGTTTGTAGCTCCCGAATATATTCTTGAAGAAATCTAGTGTTCCTATCCATAGGATCCGCATACATCGATTTTACAGTAGAAGTACTAGAAATAGTCAACCTCCACTTAAGTACATCTTGCTCGGAAGATAAGTTAACCCTATCAACCGTTATACTAATGCAAGCAAGATATCCATTTGTGACATCTGAAGTTTGAGATAAATACTAGGGTAATTTATTTTTATGCCATGCTTCGCTAACTTGTCCTCAGTAATGCCCTACTCTCTTAACGTTGCTCGGTTTTGCCCTACTTCACTCTTTTTAGGCTCGCAGGTGGCCAAGCGGTCGTTTCCGTCGGGTCAACCTCCTTTGACAGATAAGTACGCTCTTAATATTTGATGGGCCGGCCCAAAATGACCACGATCTCTCCCGTTGCTGAGTCATACGTGTTTGTGTTTAGTCCCACCTTGCTAGTTGGCAAGGTGCACACCCTCTTTATAAACCCTGAATTTGCGACTGCTATCATTAGCATCGAACAAAGTGGGGTGGTACCGGGCCCGGGCTCCCTTCGTTCAATGCTATTTTTTTATGGTTGGCCTTGGATGTGGATGTGATTAGTCCCACCTCGACAGAGATAATTCGCTGATTATTAGATCGTTAAGACTGAAATTAAATTTGGACACGTTTAATTTAGGAAACAGAACTTTAGAAACTATTTTATTTTGCACTGGGAATCTGAAACTTAAATTAGGAAACTGATTTTCACATTCAGTTTAGAAACTGATTAGTGATTTTCACATTCAGTTTAAACACTGAGAAGGGGTAAATAGGCCGATTTATCGGAATATCGGAAGATATCTTGAACAGTGAGTACAATTGTCAAACAGTTGATGTGTATTGACGTTCTGGTCAAATTGACTGCAATTGGAAACGTTGTGATCCATCTAGACATATCGCAACCATTTTGTGCGAGAACTTACGCAAATAATTTTTTGTTTACGTGCATATCTGCGTAGGTGCATCCGTGTCATGCCACCGAGCGCGTTGTGGACGCGAACTGGCACCCACAGTGCGCACTCTGGGACACAAAATGTTGAAATTTTTTGAATTGCAAGTTTCTGTTTATTCCCTGATATTATAACACTAAAAAGTAATAATCCCCAAGGTGTTTCAGTTTTTTGATAGCCTCTCGATTTATGTATTTTTTTTCTTAGGTAAATGCTATTAAACTCATTTAATGAGTGGAATGTAGTTTAAAAGCTCCATAAATCATGATATTCAGGGATTCGACCTCCCATATGATATATTTGGTGTAAAAAATGTAAGAGGTGAATTTTATATCTTATTTATGGTGTCTACTTCACACAAATGGGGATTTTGGCACTACAGAAAATTCAAAAAAATAAAAATAAAAAAATCTTGGAATCTTGCTTTGACAATTTTGTTTAGAATGTCAATACACATGTTTGTGCCTAGTGATGTCATCATATCAATAATATAACCATGTATATGGCCATGATCTTGGGTTTTGCCTTGAAAGCCATGAATCTCCAGACAAGGTTGTCCTTTTTGTGAACACTTGTTTTATTAGAATGTGATATTGCAAGTTTATGATTTTTTTGTGATACTATTACACTAAAAAGGAAGATTCCCACAGGTTTCCATTTTTTGATTTTTTCTCCATTTATGTGAGTTTTTGGAAAACAGGGCCAAAATCGTCAGTGTGACCATTCATAACTAAGGGAGCATTTTCCGACTTTTTTTCGTGTTATTGCGTATAATCATGGTGTACTACGTTTGTATGATTATTCTATATTTTTGGGGCCAAACTATCATGCACTTGTAGTTCAAATTTGCTTTTTCGTTTATAAACGCTATTAAATCATTTAATGAGTGGAATATAGTTTAAAAGCTTAAAAAATCATAAAATTCAGGGATTTTGGCTTCCCATATGATATAACTTGTATCAAAATTGTAAGAGATCAATTTGCTACCTTATTTATGGTATCTACTTCAAACAAAATGGGGACTTCGACACTAAAGAAAATTAAAAAAATCGAAAATCTTGGAATCGTGCTTTGGCAATGTTGTTTACAATGCCGATACACATGTTTGTTCCGAGTTGTGTCATCATTGGAAGAAGATATCCATGGATGTGGCCATGATCTTGTTTTTTCGCATGAAAACAATGAATCAATCTACATACAAGACATGGTTGTCAAATGTTAGTGTTGCAAGTTCATGATTTTGGTTCATCATCCGGCACCAAAAGGGAAGATTCATAATGGGTTTTCCATATCGTTTTCTTCACGATTTATGTTGTTGTTTTCAAAAGAAGGCCAAAATTGTCAGTGTGACAATTCAAAGCTAAGGGGTGATTTTTTCCGACTTTTTTCTTTGCAATTGCTAAGAATCATGGTAGAATTTTGGGGCAAGGCAAAGAGTCATGATTCATAATTCATAATTCATAATTCCCTAGACCGACAACTAAACCGAACTAATAACCAGACAACATAATTATACATCAACAACATGGTAAAAAAAATGCATTGGGGCCTAATACATAACAATACCCTCCACCGACAAATAAACTGAACTATCACTCGTCCTCGTCGTCAGAAACCTCCACCGGGGCCGTGCCCTTGCCCTCCACCTCCATTGGGTCCTTGCCCTTGCCCTCCACCGAGCTGGCCTTCTCCGCGGCTCCCACCTTCTCCACGGTTTCTGCGTTGACCATGGCTTGATAGTCGGCTCTGGCCCAGGCCATACCCGGGTCCACCTTCTCCTCCTCATCGGACTGAAGATCGATGAACGGAATGGGATCGGGACCCCTTCCCCTGCCCCTGCCCCTCGGAGGAGCCCTGCTCGAGCTCCGAGAGTGCCTACGAGGGCTCCTCCAGCATTCGCCTTCCTCGCTCGACAGAATAAACCAAGGATAGATTTGGTGGTGGCGGTTCGATCTGGGAGTGGAGCGGCCACCACCACGAGCACCACCACGACCCATGGGAAGAGGAAGAGGAGATCAGTGTACTGCAAGGAGAGGAAGAGGAGGAGGAGATCAGTGGGCGGCGTGGGCGCAATGGAGAGGAAAATGGCTCCTTTTCTAGCCATCCACGTCTGCCCCGGCAGTAATGGCGACCGGGGCATTGACTCGGCTGGCCAGACGCAGCTTGCGGCGGGACAAACTAGGCAAGAGAGATGGCGTAGCAGATGCGCGGCCAGGCCGCCAGCATAGGCGGTGAGGCAGCTTTTTGCCGACCAGGGGGGAACGCCATTGAAGCGCGCAAATTCGGGGCGGCGAGCAGCATGGACGCGCACGTACGGCTGCCTACAAGTCGTCATCCTCCGCTGGTCCCACTTGTAAGCTTTTAAGTGGGATGGCGAGCAGCGAAGGAACCAGTCCCACCTGTCAGGCCAAGTAACGGTCAAAGGAGGTTAACCCGACGGAAACGGCCGTTTGGCCATGTGCGAGCCTCGAAAGAGCGAAGTAGGGCAAATCCAACAAAAGTTAAGCGAGTAGGACACAAACTAGTAAAACTAAGCGAAGCAGGGTACATCTAGATCTAAGTAAGCACACAAGACAGTTTTGCTATCATGTGCATTTCAATCCGTTGGTAAAGTCACTAGCAACGCTTATATGAACATTTAGATACGCATAAATGCGTTGCTGTAGAGGGGTCTTCTTGTAGTGAAGCTACATCACACGTGTATCCATGGCGCGATTGGCAGCCATAACCTCACCGATCAAATGCCGCAAAGCAATAGGATCCGAGACGACGCCGACGTGAGACATGTTGGTAATCCTGACGGACTTGTAGTACTCCTGCCTCGGGTCTCCACCGATCACCGCGTCAAGCGCCAGTATGCTCGCCAAGTTCACGACGCCGTCGCCGTCTCCGTACACCACTTCCGGGGCGCCGCCGAGGCCGTACTCCGGATACACGAGCGTCTCCACCGTCGGCACCCCGACGCGATTGACGCACGTCACGGGCACCAACGGCGCTCCGATGTTCACCGCTACCGGAAGCTCCCGCGTCTCGTAGAGCCGCACCACGTCTGGCGGCAACCCCGCCGCCGCCAGGAACGCCGGCATGTCGCGCGCGGCGTAGCTCTTGTTCCGCGTGACCACCAGTGGCATGTCGTCGCTGAAAGCTACGGGAGATGGCAGCGCCGTGAACCTGCTGGCCAACGTGCTGCCCACTTGCGGCAGCGACAGGACGTCGGCCGGTGATGGCGAGGAGCTGGAGGAGTTGCCACCAGAGGCGAAGCCCTGCATTAAAACCACGAACCCGCCAGCGCCCGTGGAGGCCATCACAAAGTGCTTCACGAACCTCCTGCGCCACGGCAGTGCACTCCGTCTGAGGAAGTCCATGGTGAAGTAGCCGCCCTGGCTGTGCGAGACGAGGACGACCGGCCTGCCCCCGTTCACCCTGCTCGCGCGCTCCACGAGCGCCCTGAGCCGCCGACGGAACCGAGAGAGCTCCCTGTTCGCCTGCCCCTGCGCGGCGGGCGCGTGCCGGAAGTCGTAAGGAGCGCCGAAGAGGGACTCGCCGTCGCGGTACCCCACTTGCTCTAACGCCTCAACCAGCTTCCCCATGCAGAGCTCCCTGCTTTCCAGTTGTCATTGAGTAGTGACGACATACGTGAGAGATTAATTAGTCTTGGATAGTTAATTACTTGTCGGCAGGGTCGTTGGCGAGAAAGCCGCGGGTGGAGCCGAAGGATAGGGGGCGGGTCTCGACGCCCCGCGCGTTGCGGTAGTCACCGGCCGCGTGGTCATAGACCAGGCGGAGCTGGTCGGCGAAGCATGGGACTTCAGCATCAGGAGCAGTGATGTTCTTATATAGCAGAGACCACCGGCCAACGCCCTTGTGCGCCGCGCAGACCGGCGCCGGCGGCTTGTAGGCGTCGGTTAGGCGGACCTCTATCTGGCAGCAGCACGACAGGGTACAGGCCGCAGATCTGGTCGACGTATCGGTTGTGAGGCTCAGTCGATGGCAAGGCAGCGGCGATCTGCCCGACGAGGCAGAAAGTGCGGAGCAGGAGCCGTGGTAACCATCGGAGCTTAGTGGCCATGGAGAAAGGTTTGTGCTTGTACGTAAGGTGGTGGTTCTGGTTTTGCTTTTGAAGAAGGAAAGCTCTGCAGGTGGTGGTTCTGGACTTCTGGTGAGCGTTTTCAGTAGGAGGAAGCAAAATGGGACGTCAAGAATACCTTTAGCCGTACGGTGGGGCACTGAGCAACTGACGAGTAATTGGACGCGTCGTCATCGCATCCAGATTTGATGGAACATGAGCTAAGCCCTAGCTAAATGCCATGTGTACCCTGCATGAGGCGTATCGCTCATGATCGCGGCTGGACGTCCAGTTCAGTACGAGGGACAGTTCGTCCTGACTGCGTGAAAGACAAATCCAGCAGCTAGCACATCTCGTGATCGAGTCGTCAATTCTGACGATTGCCATCGAAAACGGAACCACGCCATCAAGGAACCAAACAATGCCATCGTGTTTAAGCAACAATCAACACTCAGTCGATCAGTCTCCGCATGCCGATACGCGATCGATCAATACATCAATGTACTTTTGGTAATTATATCATTGTATTTTTAGTAATTATATACAGTAGTAATAATTTGAAATGGCAACGTCATCAACTCTTAACGCCGGTTGCGTTAGGTCAGGCAAGGCTGCCGTCATTTTGGCTCGTTTTGTGACATGTGGCATTGGGAAAGCATTTCTCGGATAGCGTCGTGCATGGGGGCTCACCTTCGGTGAAAAGCGGGTGTGGGAGTGGGGGGTGGGCACATGGAGGAAGTAATTTAAAAATATCAAGTGTTTTGACACATGATGAGCGAAAACTGAAATTGAGGTTTCTAAGTTATGTGTTCCATGATATGTACACAACCAGAAAAGTCCTATGCTATAAAGTGTTATACCAGGATAATTCATATGATGATTGGACAACAGTAGGAAAAATAAATCCTATGCTATAGAGTGTTATACCAGGATAAATCATATGATGATTGGACAAAAGTGGGAAAGATCCTTAAGTAATTTTGGAAAACCTACGGATGTGTTTTCCTATGCAGTAATGACAAACTATTTATTGTAATATGTTACATTCATATTCTTGTCATCTATATCAATTAAAATATGTGTTGAAGGGCGGAACAATAGGCTGGAAGAAAGTTCCATGCTGGTTTTGAATGAGTTTCAAAATTAAAGTATTGTGATGAATACTACAATAAAGGCTAAGTATATCGTTGTGTTGACAACAAATAAAAGGAGTATTTTTGTGTCAAGGAGTTCTTTATTGAACTTGGTGAATTTCCAAGAATGCTGACACTATGAAGCTACATTTTCACAATGTTGGTAACATTAGTTTAAGCTGAGGAATTAAGGTCTCACCGGCTGACCAAATATGTACAAAGCCATCTCATTAGAGAATGAGTGACGCGTGTAGACGCTAAGACATACAAATACAAACGGACCTGAGCATGTCAGATCTTTTGATGGAGTTTATCACATGTGAAGCATGTGGTAATAACACTGGAATGCCATAGGTGTTAAGTGCTTACTTATTGACTGGATTATTGACTCTAGTGCAAGTGGGAGACCGAAAGGAATATGCCCGAGAGGCAATAATAAAGTGGTTATTATCATATTCCATGTTTATGATAAATGTTTATTTCTCATGCTAGAATTGTATTAATCGGAAACGTTAATACATGTGTGGCTAATAAACAAGCAAGAGTTCCTAGTAACGCCTCTCGTTTAACTAGCTCGTTGATTAAACTGATGATCAAGGTTTCTTGATCATGAACATTGGATGTTGTTAATAACGGGATCACGTCATTAGGAGAATGATGTGATGAACACACACCCAAAGGAAGTATATAGCAGTGCGATCAAGTCATAAAGTTTATATTTTTATATCTTTCACGTACGAAGTAACCCTAATCCTTAGACCATAAGATCATGTCAATCACTAACACCGGAAGAGTGCTTTGATGACATCAAACACCACACCGTAACAGGGTGACTATAAAGGTGGCGTTGGGTACTCTTAAAGTATTAGTTGAGGCTCATGGATCAAGAGTGGGATTTGTCCATCCAAATGACGGAGAGATATCACATCGGCACCGCTTGCAAGCACATGACTACGTCGACTCTGGGCCCTCTCGGTGATATCACATCGGCACCGCTTGCAAGCACGTGACTACGTCACAAGGATGTCATATCACGGAACGAGTAAAGAGTACTTGTCGGTAACGAGATCGAACTAGGTATAGTTGATACCACTGATCGGATCTCGAACAAGTAAAATATCGTGAGAAAAAAGGAATTAGTTACGACGTTTCTGGTTCACGCGATCAGAAGATTCATTGTTGAATATGTAGGAGTCATTACGGATCTCCAGGTCCCGCTGTTGACTATTGATCGGAGAGGTGTCTCGATCATGTCTGCATTATTCACGAACCGTAGGGTGCACACTTCAAATTTGCCGAAGCTTTTGGATAGATACGGAATATCGGATAAAAGTTTGGACAGCACCGAAATTGTTTCGGGTAATATTGAAATAGTTCAAGGGGGTAAGTGTTAATGTTTGTTGATTAAAAGAATCAACAAATATTAAATATCAAATAAAAGAATTACAAATGTTTTATTCATTTATGAGAGAAAAACTCTTGGGATTTATGAGTGGGAGTTTCTACCAAATTAAGAGAAAGTTTCAAGTGAGTTAAAATGGAGTTACCACTCACATTAAGAAGGATAAAATGGGGGCACCTTTTTGGGCTGCGCATCCCTCTCTTGGTGGCTGCCTCCTCCTCCTATATATATAGAGGTATGGAGCTCCATATTCCACACACACTTCAGCCTCTCTCCCTCCCCCCGCTGCTTCACCTTCCGGCCATTCGCTTGGCGAAGCCATGGCCGATTAGTTTCTCCACCACACCACGCCGTCGTGCTGTTGGAGTTTCCGGTGGTTCTACTACTTCCGCTGCCTCGCTGGATCGAGGGAACGGAGGTCTTCATCAAGCCATACGTGTGACCGAGTACGGAAGCGCTGCCCGTTGCAGCGTTCATCTTCACGATATTGAGATTGGCAAGTGATCGACTACACCGTCCACGAGAATCATTCTCGAAACGCTTTCGGTCTTCGAGGGTGAGTTCTCTTGGAACTTGTTTCTACCCGTTGCTTACCTCCACTAGATTAGATCTTGGTGTCTTGGTTGTTCTTACCGTAGGAAATTTTTTGTTTTCTATGCTACGAACCCATCAGTGTATCAGAGCCGGATCTATGCGTAGATGGTTTTGTACGGGTAGAACACATATGTGTATGTGGGCGTTGATGATCATGTTATTACTTCCTTCATGTATTTTGTATCCTAGTGGCATAGTGGGATGCAGCGGCCCGGACTAACTTTACATGTCCACGTACATGAGACTTGTTCCACGATTGACATGCAACTTGTATTGCATAAGTGGCTGGCGGGTGTATGTCTCTCCCACTATAGTTAAGATATAATCTACAAGGGGTAGCTAATAATTGTTTATCACCGTTGTGGTTTCATGTTCGTAGGTAAGAACGGTTCTATCTTCGAAAGCCCTAAGCCACGTAAAATATGCAAAATTAAATTAGAGGACGTCTAACTTGTTTTTGCAGGGCATGTGATGTGATATGGTCATTGTTACAAATTTGATGTATGAGATGATACTCTCTGTAAATTATGACAAACCGGCAGGAGCCTAATGGTTGTCTTTAAATTTATGGCATGCGTGCCGAATATCATATCCATGTGATATGTTGTAATTTTGGAGGACAATCAAGGAGGAGGTGCCATGGACCTTGGTGCCACGCCGGTGGAATGATGGAGATCATGCCAAGACGCACAAGATGGAGATCAAGTGCAAGAAGGACCATATCATATCACATTATCCATGCATGTGATGTTAATCCTTTTATGCATCTTATTTTGCTTAGATCGCGACGGTAGCATCATAAGATGATCCCTCACAGTTAATATCAAGATAATAATGTGTTCTTCCTTAGTATGCACCGTTAAGAAAGTTCGTCGTTTCGAAGCACCATGTGATGATCGGGTGTGATAGACTCTACGTTCACATACAATAGGTGTTGTCGAGCCGAGCATGTACAGACATGGCCTCGGAACAGACGCAAATACTACGGTTCTATTTGGCGAGCCTAGCATGTGCAGACATGGCCTCGAAACACGTAACCGAAAGGTAAAGCATGAGTCATATGGATGATATGATGAACATGTTGATGTTCGCCTTTGCAGCTGCGCCATCTCACGTGATGATCGGTTATCGGTGTAGAGAATTTGGTTTGTGTAATCACTGAAACGACTAGAGGGATGTTGTTTTTGAGTGAGAGTTCACGTAGTAATTCTGAATTAACTTGAACTAAATTTTTCATGAACCACCTATCAAAGTGTATTTGCATAATTTGTACTAGTCTTTTGCATCCACGAACTACCTTACACTTAGATTGTTAATTGAGATAAACTGTTGTGATCTGGCAAAACCATTTTGGACTGGTACCGTATTAGTGAATTTTATAATTGAGTCCTATTGTAAATTTTCGGTAAAACCTACCTAGCTTCATGTGATTAATGATTCATTGATCTAAAGAGCAAATGATTCCGACTTAGTATCTAGTGTCATGCTTGCTTCCATGATACTTGATCTTCAAAAGAATGTTTTGAGAATCGAGGTGATCTAGGAGCTGAAAAGAATTGTTTTCAGAAACAAGCGAGAATTTAAAACTTTGCCAGTTGTAGTTGCCCTTTGCCGGGTTATTTGGTAGTTATCATGATACCCTTACATGTATTTTTTTTCTTAAAGCTAGATACACCTTCATTTTACAATTTGTTTGTTATTGTTTACTAGCGTCTCAAGACGCGCAAGTGCTTTGTGTATAGATTTTAATACTCCTCCATCATAGTGAAATTATGTCTTCGTGCGTCGTGGTTTTTTCCCGTAAGGTTTTTTCCACGTAAAAATTTGTTAACTTGTTTATACTAAGGGGACCTAAATTTTAGTTTCGCCCCGGGCCCTCAAAATCTCAGGAACGGCACTGGCGGCGAGGCCGTCAGGCGAGAAAGGAGAGGCACCGGTGTCGGTCGCGAGAGGAGCAAGGTCGTGCCCAAGCATGCACGGGGCGCTGCCGGCGTCAATCGGAGCAAGGCGCTCAAGGCTGTCCCACAGGAGGCGACGTGGCACAAAGAAGGATGGGAGCCGCAACGGGTATGGCACCGACGGATCTGATTTGAGTGGCGGCAGGGACGGGGAGCGAGGGATCTGATTTGAGCGGCGCCGGAGACGGGCACCGGAGATGTTTTGTAGAGGAATTAGTTGCATAAGTTGCGGAGAAACGGTGGTGAGAAAGCTGGTGCGGGATCTGTATAGGAGAAGATGAAAGGACGTGGTGGGCCCGTTATTTTTCTGGCCACGCGGCACGAAGATTCGTGCACACCAAAATACGTAAAAGAAGTCATGTTGTAGTGGTTAGAATCGTGATTTTACCACAACGGGAGGTGGTAGGTTCGATTCCTGCTTGATGCACGTTCCTCAAAAACAAAACACAGTGATACGAGCCTATACATTATCCATTGTAGCTCTTGTTCTTTTTTTCTCAATTTTCTTACCGCAAATAGCAAAATGTAGAGGGAAATTGAAGCCATGACCTCAGATGCTAAATAGAGATGTCCTCTATACATTATCCAATATCCATTGTACCTAGTATTACATCTATCTTTTTTTACCCGTACCAATATTTCCTAAAGGGAACCGAATGAGCGTTTACATCTCAGTCACCGGAAAATTCTGAGGTCCTCACCTGTGTTATTGGACAGGATGTCACGGAGTCCTACAAGTCCGTGAAACGAAACTCCCCCTCCCTCACCGATCGATTGATCTAGCTAGTGATGCGAGAAAGCCCAAACGAGAACCGTCGAGCGATAGGTCGCCAAACGCCGGTTCATCTTATGCTCCTTCCTAACTTTCTCCAAGTTTTCGATCATCAATCGCCGAATCCCGATCCACAATTTAGGAGGGATCGGTCACGGATTTTGATACATAAGGGGTAGGTCCCATTTGAGAGTTTCGCACAGGGTCCGTATTTTGCTGGCCCAACCCTGCTGCGGAAATAAGAGGCCGTCACCGGGAGCTACGAGGTCCTATTCGGCTATCTCCAGCCTCGTGCACAACTCGCTCGACAGGCCGATGCCGGGGTCACTCGCGGGGCTCACCAAGCTACAGGAGCTGGACCTTGCCGGAAACAGCATCAACGTCTCCATCCCCGACAGCCTCGACTCACTTGCACCTCAAGGCGCTGGACCTCTACGGCAACGCGCTGTCCGAAGAGATCCCGGCCAGCCTCGCCAATCTCACCACCACGATCCAGTCCTTAAAAGTCAACGCGATCCCACGCCGGGGAAAAATTAAGATGTGGGGCTGACAAGTGGGCCCCACGTCCACCTCAGCTCCCCTCCATGGGTGCTGCCAACTAGGCTGTTACCGATGGGTCCCACCAGTCACTGCTAAGTGTCAAAATGCATTTAGATGCGAATCAGCGCTATCTGTTGTCGTTAGTCTCATGACCGGTAGATTTTTGAAAAAATCACAAAGAATGATACTAACGCGTAACCACTGCCCCAAATGTGATAAATCCATATAATTTACTCGTTTTTGCCGGGTTAGACGGTTTACAGGTTCAGACCATGCACCATAGGAAAGCCTCGTGCTGCCGTGCTGGGTTGAGACGGGCTGAAACCAACTAATTAAAACCGTCGAAACCGCACCGTTACCCGCATGGAGCAAAACAAATCCCCAGCCGCTAGGGCGCAGTCAGGGGATATCACGGACGCGTCGGCCCTGCCCCACCCGAAGGGCAGCGCGGCCTCCTGCAACGCCTTCGTTGAGGTCGAGTTCGACGGCCAGAAGCAGCACACCGACACCAGGCCCGGCGACCCGCAATGGAACCAGACGCTCGTCTTCGACGTTCGTGGGGTTCCGGCCGACCTGGGCGGCGTCCCGTCGAGCATCCCGCGGAGGTCTCCGTGCTCCACGATCAAGACCAGCAGCAGCGTGCCGAGCCCGCCGCGGCGAACATGGACCTTGAGAGGATCACACGAGCAACCACGAGCTGTCACACGTCTTCCGCGCCGTGCCCTCTTCAGAGCTTCGCCGCGCCACGCGGCACGCCATGGCGGTGCCGGGCGCGCCGCTGGGCCAGAGCATGGTCATGCCGCCCGCTGAACGCGAGACCTTCGCCTGCTCCGGCGCACACCTGCAGTACAGCCAGCTAAAGGTCATCGTCAAGGACAAGGACTTGGTCTGCGTCGTCTTCGACATGTCTGAAGTGCCCAGTCGTCTGCCGTCGGACGACTCGCCGCTCGCGCTGCAGTGGTGCCGCCTCTCTGACGCCCACGCAACAAGCTCTACCACGTCAGCCACCATAGCTTCGGCAAGATTATGCTGGCGATGTGGCTGGGCATGCAGGCTGACGAGGCGTTCCCGGAGACAGCACGCATGCGCAAGAAAAACTGTTCTCTTTTCGGCTGGTTCCAAACCGTCTGAAACCGTATAACCAGACCAAACCAAAACCAGAGAACTTGCCTGTGGCAAGATGGTTAGTTGGGTGGTTGTACCCCTAGCCCACCAGAGTTCAAACCCCAGGTTTGACGCTGGTGTTTCTCATTTAAGGCGGAATATTCTTCAGTGGGAGGCGACGTTCCCGTCGACAGCGAGGCGCCCGTGGTGACTTCGTCAATCTCAAGACTCGACCCGCCGACTCAGTCTCTCGGAGGTGCTCATAGGGGTAGGGTGTGCGTGCGTGCGTTCATAGGGGTGAGTGTGTGCGCGTGTATATGAGCGCTTGCGTTGTACTGTGTTTCGCAAAAAAAAAAAAGACCAAACCAAAACCACCGTACGTCCTCTCTTAACCGTTTAAACCAGACCAAACTGTTTAAAACTATCCTGAAAAAAAAACTGTTTAAAACCAGTCGTAATGGGGTGGTTTGAGGAACCCGTACAAATCAGGTTAAACCGGCCGGGAATGCCCAGTGTTATGCCTGGCATATGAATGATTGATGCTGACAATACAGTGACCCTCTTATATATATTGCTGCTCATTGCCAGAAACTAAATAAACGGTACTTGTATTTTGCTGCTCGTTGGTCGATGCTAAATAGATGTCATTCATTGTGTATGCATGACAAGGGAGAAGAAACAGGTTAGCTACACTGTACTGGTTGGACACGTGGGATGAGAAGTGTTTGACCAGTGTAGAAGAAACAGGTTAGCCATGCATGCTGCATGCATGGCATGCATGGCACAGTGTCTCTCATGCATAAATATCTCTACTCTTATAAAAACCACAGTTGGTGATGATGGTGTGTCTGTCATCTTTCATCTAGAATCGTTCGATTTATATCTAACGGACATGAACACCCATATTACACATTTGCAGATAACCCCTTGTGCTCCTATCTCTTCCCACCTCATCAACCACCTGAAAATGGGAAAAAGCCCATCAGAAAAAACAAAAAACTCGATTAAATCCAACTGTCCCTGGTGAAATTATTAATAACGTGATGAATAATGATACATTTGATTTATTTAATATCGTTGTAAGGGTGAAAATAAATAATGACCGTGACAACACACGGGCATTCAACTAGTGTACATAGAAATCGATCGATCACTCTTGCCGGTACGTGTTGTGTTTGACCCAGAGATGGATCGGTATCGCGGCGCCTGCAGGCAGTGTTGGTCTTCGCCAGAGGGAATCTGGACGGAGCGGTGCTGAACACCCTGGCCGCCTCCTACGACCCCTTCTACGTGGAAGCCGCTGGCATGGCCAACTTTGGTTATCGGCGACACCACCGACAGCGTGGGTCTACATGGCGGTTATCGGCGACGGCGTCTACACAGCCACAATGATGCTGAGAAATGATAACCTCTACTTTATTGCGTTTTTAAATAGGCTACAGCAGCTCTTCTTTCTGCCATGCTACATAGACCCCAATGTTTGGTTTCCTCCAAAATCTTAATATAACCCCGATGCCATAATACGCAAAGAACGAACCTCACACATATATATAGCAAGAACAGAGATGCAAACGGAGCTCTCATTTCACCTCACGTTTAGTGTATGACACCTCCCCTTACGATTGATGTGAGTGATTTTTCGACATCACAATAAGTGTGACATATTCTTCAAATTTTCTAGACATGTTAGATTGGTTTTGTGAGTTATGACTAAAAAAATTTGTTGTTATAAATTGTGCATGGCATTTTTATGGCAATTCAGCATATCCTATTTGGACTCCATCATCAATGCACACATGCATGGTAAGTATGTGCTAGTTTGTTAGAATTTCCGTTTATTGCTTTTTGACTAAGGCATGCGTGAGGCCTTCTCCAATGCATTGTTTCTTAGAACATCTTCATCGGCATACCGATAGGCCTACCCAGCGGCCCAATATGGTACGAACACAAAAACGGCACCCAACAACGTCCCCACCTGTCCGAAAAACCCGACAAACTATACATCATCCCATGTCTGGCCCATAAACGTTCGACAGACTGGCACAACATGCTAGCGACCCGACCGTTTCCCCCGTCCCCTCCTCTATCATGTGTACAATCTCTCCCTCTTCCCATATTGCGTGCAGAGGAATATGATAACAACATAAGCCTACTTCAAATGTGATTTAGGGTAAGCCCGCAAAAAATAAATATGATTCAGAGTTGTAGGTCAAGGCCCTGAATTTAATATAGTTAGAAATAAATCATGCATGGGTATCATCATTGGGTTTCTCTCACATTTTTTTCGACCTCTTCATACCCACATACCAACCGCGATACCGACTCCTCCGACTCCTCATTAACATGTAAGAGGAATGATTTTGTTCCCTTTTTTATGACATGCATTCTGGTAGTTAACGTGATTAGACGTGTAAAAAAACAAGGGCGTGAGACTCCATCTCACTACAGGTAGCCTCGTGGCCTTTTTACATGTTATCCCTAAAATATTGGCTTATCAATCTGGCCATCTGGGTCCTCTCATATGTCGGTTGTCTTCCTTTCTTCTCCGATCGAACGAAAAAAAAAAGAGCAAGGTAGTTCTTCCTTCCATCTCAACGGGTGGATTAGTGGTGCTGCTCACGGGCGAGCGCTTCTATGCTAGCTAATCCTTATCGGCCAAGGGCAAAAACTGTTGTGTCACATATGTGCCAAAAAAAAAACAAGATACGTGGCCGCCCATGCATCTACATCACTAAGCATGATGCTACAGATACGTGGCCGCCCATGTATCTACAAGCACAAGGGCTAGGACACCGTGATCTGGTTACTCACGCCGGATCATCGATGGGAGCAGTTGTACATTCTGGTCAAGAAAAGCTCTCCGCCGGACGACTATTTGGTGGGCGCCTGGGACTGCGGAGGTGGCCTTCTATTCACCGTGTTTAGAATGACTGGTGCCTACTTGTACAACCTCCATGAGGCTGAGCTGAAAAAGCAAGAAGGCAGCGACAATAGGATGGCGGTGTGAGCTCACTGACGATCGAGTACAAATGGCCAGAGCCGCTGAAAAAAACTATGTGGCTTGATAATCCGACGAATCTGTTGGATTACAAGCGGACACTCATATCACCGGCGAGTATCTTCGGCGATGCTGCCTTGTCTGGCCATCAACATGAGAGTGCTGAACCAACGCATGAGTTGGATGGGATGTTCCTAGAGATGACACAGAAATTGATCGTAGATCCAGCCGTGCAGATGCTCACTAATTTATACTCCTTATGTAGCAAAATATAAGATGTTTTAAATATTCAGTATGGACCACATACGGATTAATATGAGTGGATCCACACACTAATACACGTCTAAATCCATCGTATCAGAAAAAATGATAAATTTCTAAAACATATTATGTTTTGGTACTGAGGGAGTAGGAAGGAGGCTTCCGGAATTGAAAATAATAAGTGTTGGACCGCTCATAGACACGTAAGGAGAAAAATTCCCTCATTCCCCAACCTGCTCACTCCGAGAACAAGAACAAGAATTGATTGATCATCTTGTTATCATTTTGGTAGACGGGTGACAACTCTACTAAATAATTTTGCTAGAATTAGCCAGTTTAACGTACATAGCTTTCATACTATGCTGATTTTTTTATAAAGGTCGTTTTGTTACATAAGAGTTTTTTTGCTCAGTGGTCCGTGCAGGGCGCGGCAGGACGACGGTTGTGGCGGCCTGCACCGTAAGCTGTAGCAAGTGAAGTGCAGCTTACGGTGGCAAGGTGGCCCGTGACCGATCGAGGTGGCGACAGCCGACAGCATGGCTAGCTATGAGCCTACGACCAGCATCGGAGTACATCGGTTGGATAGGCAGTGGCTTCCTAGGCGTGCACTCAGCGTTGCCATGGAGGCGACCCACTTGGCAAATTTTAGATTAAGCACCAAGTTTTATGGTGACAATATATGTTGATAAACAAATTAATCAGAAGTTCAGAACACATCTTGCAACTATATTTTTTAACAAATAAACTGTCACCTTATCTCCGCAAAGAACCAGCATGTCACACTACAAAAGCTGAACATGGTAAAAAAAAAGGTCGAACAATCCAGAAAGAAATCACATCACATCTTTCAAACGAAATTTTCAACATCTGACCAAACACATGCTTAAACTATCGTCTTATCTCCCCATCAAGACCTTGCTCCCCATACGAACCAGCATGTCACTTCACAAAAACTTAGCATTAACATATCCATTAGTTCAGAAACAAAGTATCCTTGAAAAATTTCAGAAACAAAGCATGGTCCATCCAAGACTAAATTAAATTTACTGTAAACTGGGCTAAAACCATAACATAGTTCAAGAAACAAAGCAGGTTACTGGAAATGACTTGCATGACTACGATGATAGGAGCTGTCTTGCTCTAGTGTCCTATAGCGTGGCAACGACTGCAAGGCTCCAGAACACTTAATTTGACTGTAGATGGAACTTCCTTCTCGACGTACGTTCGGATAGACGAGAGTGCTCTCCGGGCTTCCATCAGAACCTCTTTCGTCGTTGGAGCACAATATTCATACTTACCATGATAACATCTATTCCCATAAAGTGGGTCCAATGTAAGATGCTCAAGCGACACTGCATTCTTGAGAATATAACATATTAGTTCAACCAAACTCTTCGCGCTGTTTAAATGACTGATCTTCACACTCTTGAGGCAGCTATGGCGGTTTTCAGGCATGTGCCTCATTTGTGGATCCACAAAAATCGATTCGTTCAACGTGTGTAGTTGAAGCGTCTGACAACGAAGAAGATAATATGATTCAATCAAATGGAACCGGACAGATAGTATTGCTTTGCAGGATGAAATGAATGAAAAATAGCCAGAGGCTTACTTCTATTATCAAAGTCTCTAATGCAGGAGACGCGTCAAGGAAAGAAACCAGAGAAAAATAGTCATATTGCTGAGAGGTAGAGGATCCTGACACCATTTGAATGCTCAGGTGCTTAAGGTAGAGGAATGTGGTAGGCAGCATTGGTGCATCAACCACCTTCACAAAATAGTCATTTATCAGATACACTGTACACCAGGTATGCCTAATGTAATCCATATAAATCACTATCCTACAACTCCCTATCTTGTAGAGAATACATACCTCACGCCTTGATTCTATGACAAGAGTTTCAAGATTTGGCATAATGGATGGCAGCTTGGCACGAGCATCACGGATGAAGTTTTGTTGGCCCACGTCGAGTTTCCTCATTTGCAATGTTTCCACTACCGAGAAGTCCACCCAGTGTCCTCTCACGTACAAACTAGAGAGATTTGGAGCTTTGCTCTCAATCACTTCCAGGCTCGAGCATCCGAGAATAGTAAGGCTGCTGAGCCGCTTCAGGGCACAAGGTAACTTTAGGCAAGTAATCTCCATGCAATTAGTAAGATCTAATTGCTCCAAAGAGAGAGAGTTGGAAAGAAGGCAATCTAGCTCATCCCATGTAATGCTGACAAACCACAGGTGCAGACTTGTTAGGCTTCTCAAGGGGCCAAGTTCAACTGTGGGATGGAGGGCACAATGATGAAGTTTAAGGTACCGAAGTGAGTTTCTAAAACTATCAGATACAAATGAGCACGGGAAGTTGTATATTCTCTTTGTTTCAGACAACACGAGGGTGAGTTCTTCAATCCCTAGTTTAAGAGCAATCTGAACCCATCTGTCAAAATAACTAGTCCCATCAAACCCGCACATCCCACCATAGTCAAGCTTGAATGTTTTCAAGCTAATGCCTACGTGGTTCCTGAGAATGCGGTCAATTTTGTGGTGGAAATTCTCTCCACGGGAAGTTTTCTTCAGACCAATTGTATCCTTAGTAAAGATGAGGCTGGGATGACATTTCCAGGAATGTAAAAACGAGCGAGATAGGCAAGCAGCTTCACGCATTGGCATTAGGGAATGTATACGAAATAGTATGTCCTGCACACAACAAGCATTTGATAGATCAACACTGAGATATACAGCCATTATATGAAATAGTATGTCCTGCACACAACAAGCATTTGATAGATCAACACTGAGATTATACAGCCAGTATACGAAATAGTATGTCCTGCACACAACAAGCATTACCCTAAATGGCGCTATATGCCGCTAAATTAGCTAAATTGTACGTAGACACCATTAAGCGCGACCCTCCTAAAAATACTATAGCGCCGCTATAGCCCGCTATTTTAAACTATGATCTTCAGACACATACGTCACAGTTTATTAGACAACTTGTTGGTTGAAAGCGTGAACTCGGACAACCAAACTGAACCTTACAAAAATGAAGGAGAGAGTAGTTACTAGATCACCAAATTGTGCATAAAATTCTGGATATGTGTTGGACAGGTCGCCGGCCTTAATATGTAGAGGGAACAATTACAGCTAGACTGTCGAATATCTCATTAATCCAGTAAGAGTGTAGGATATGACAAAAAGACCTCTTTCTCTGTTTGTAAATCAAAATATGCCGCTAGCGGCTAGCCTAACCTAGCCTAGCATAGTCCCAAGAATTAGTCCGACGGAGTATTATATATGCATGGTTGCAAGAATTAGAAATTAACTCACCTCAGGAAGGTCTGGGACTGAACTTTTCGTTGCTTTGGCAGCTGGAGAATCACCATCGCCATCTTGCTGACAGGGTGATCCCTTTCTTTTACACGTTGAGGCAATACCTGAGACACGAAACAGATGAATAGATGAGATGCAGAAAAAGGCACCCAATCAATCTCTTGAGATATCCTCCAAAAATTAACTTCATATTTTCTTCTTCTGCCAACAAATTAAAACTAAAATAAGAGCCCAACAGAGAGAGGGCGAGGGAGGTGTTAGAAGGGAGGAAGGAGGCTTATGCCGCTCTCGGATTTGCCGGCGACGCCGCTGCCGGGCGCCCCCCATGGACGCAGGTGCCTTCCGCCCTCGGGCACTTCCGTTTTGAACTCAACTTCGAGCCGGGTTGCTCACGTCAGGCTGTCGTGCCTCCTTCTAACAGCTGCAGCGACACAACGCGACCCCGATGTCAGGCCTAATTCTTTTTTGGAAAAGTATAGTAATCATCCGGGGGATCCGAGCTTCCCATCCTCCGGGTCCCCCACCAACCACGTGTCCCCTCTTTTCTGTCCACAATTCCGCTTTTGCTACGGTAGCAAAAAAATATCACGATTTTTGCTACATGTAGCAAAAACTTTTCGGTCCAAAAAATAGTCCCCCAGAGCCCGTTTTTTGCTACGGTAGCAAAAAAAAAAAGTGTCATTTTTTGCTACATGTAGCAATATAACTTTATTTTTGCTATTATTGTTATCTGGTTTTGCTACAATAGATCAAAAAATTTGCTACTATATATCTCCGGCGAGGTCTCCGGCGATGTCTCCGGCGAAGTTGATTTTGCTACAATAGATCAAAAAATTTGCTACTATTGTTATCTGGTTTTGCTACAATAGATCAAAAAATTTGCTACTATATCTCCGGCGAGGTCTCCGGCGAGAGTCTCCGGCGATGTCTCCGGCGAAGTTGATTTTGCTACAATCGAACTTTTTTGTTGCTACAATAGCATAAACTTTTTGCTACCACGTGTCCGGCGAGGTATCCGGTGAGGTCTCCGGCGAGGCCAGAATTTTCCTTTCATGTTCTATGTACGAACCGTTTTTTGCTACAATGCAGCAAAAGCGGGACGATTTTGCTACCATAGCAACTTTTTGTTGCTACAAAATCTCCGGCGAGGTCTCTGGTGAGGTCTCCGGCGAAGTCAGTCTTTTTATTTTTCTGTATTTCTAAGCGAACCGTTTTTTGCTACATAGGAGCAAAAGCGGGCGATTATTTGCTACACCGTAGCAAAAGCGGGATTTAGTGGGATTTGGGGATCAGACAGGGACAGGTGTCAGCAGGAGGACCCGGGGGATTTTTCACCGAGATCCCCCGGGGGACGCCTAGTTCTCTCCTTCTTTTTTGTACGAAAAATACTCGACTTTTATAGATCTCGCTTTTTTTGGCAGAGCGATGAAAATAAAAAGAAATATAGATTAACAAAATGGAACATCATTTGTAGACCGAAGGACCAGGGAGGTTTAGGAGTGGAAGTGCTAGAACTAAAGAACAAATGTTTACTCAGTAAGTGGCTGTTTAAACTTTTAAATGAAGAGGGGGTTTGGCAGAAATTGCTGCAAAACAAATATCTTCATAGTAAAACTTTGGCTCAGGTGGAAGCACAACCAACTGACTCTCCATTCTGGAAAGGTCTTATGCGTGTAAAGGAAGATTTCTTTAGTAGAGGATCTTTCCGCGTTGGCAATGGTGAAACTACCAGGTTTTGGGAGGATACTTGGCTTGGCAAGACACCGTTGAAGGATCAATATCCATTGCTCTATAACATTGTGCAACAACAAAATGTTTCGATCCATGATGTTTTTCACAATGCCCCTCCTTTGAACATAGGCTTTCGTAGGGCACTAGTTGGGAACAAGTGGGACATGTGGTCTCATTTATGTAATAGATTAATGGATATTACCCTCACTGATGTTCCAGATAGTTTCCATTGGAATTTGACACAAAATGATACTTTTACGGTTAAATCTATGTATGAAGACCTGATGAATGGACATACTAGATATTTACAAACTTACTTATGGAAACTGAAAATGCCTCTAAAAATTAAGGTTTTCATGTGGTTCCTTCACAGAAAAGTAGTTCTGACTAAGGATAACCTGGCAAAAAGAAATTGGCAAGGTGACCCTCACTGTCCTTTTTGTGGGAACAATGAGTCGGTTGAACATCTTTTTATTTCCTGCCCTTTTGCAAAACTTGTATGGCGTGTTGTTTTTTGTACTTATAATATTCCTCCTCCTACCAATGTCACTAATATGTTTGGGAATTGGTTGAATGGGATGGATACAAAGACCAAGGATAGGATTCGTATCGGCGTTTCAGCTATTTGTTGGTCTATTTGGAATTGTAGGAACAATCTTGTTTTTAACAGGAAAGAAACTTTTCATGTCTTACAGGTTATTCATATGGCGGCGCACTGGATCCAGCTTTGGGCGTTCTTGCTGCCTTCGGACCAGCGAGACCTTATGGTGGCTGGATGCGCGACTCTTGGCGGTGGCACAGGATTTTTTTCTCCCGACATACGTGGCAGCATATTAGTAGACTTTTGTAGTCCTTTTTTCTGCTATTGATGTCGGTTGAGCTGCGCCTTGATATTTCGTTTTTTCTGGACATGTAAACGTTGAATAATCGACACTTGATACCTTGTAATAATCGGTTGTGTGCATCGCTCGATGCAGAGGCTGGGAGTAATAAAATTCCCTTTTCTAAAAAAAAGGCCTAATTCTTTTCCAGGTCATGGCTTCATGCCGCCGTAGTATTGCTTCTTGGTTGCATGTCGGGATGTAATCTGGCTTTTGAATTCAGAGGCGATCCGTCCGAACTCATTTTGCACAGCTGATCGATGTCGTATCGGAAACAAATTAAACCACAGCCCGCACCGTGCCCTGGCCCCAAGAAATCCAAGATGGACTCGAAGTAGCTAGCCGAGCAGAACTCTAACCCCGATATGTCGTGTTCCCTTTATATATTTCCGGTGTGCTCTGTCAGTCACAGTCTACACGCGGCCGACGGCAAAGTGTAATTCTTTATCTTTACCGGCGAAGACATATACAAGGTGGAAGATTTTTGGCTCCTGGCTATGGTGCTCGCTTTTGACGTCGATGCTGAGGTCGCCACCAGCATTGCGTCCCGAAGGGCGAGAAATCTCAGATTTCATGATGTTGGAGATACTTGGCCGTCCGTGCATCTACAAGAAAAAAACAAAAACAAGGAGAAGGACTTGGATACTGGGACACGGCGTTTCGGGTTATGGGTGCAGATGCGCCTATTGTGTAAAACATATTTAATTCTTTTTCAAAATGTTAAAAAACTGTAGAAAAAAATTTGGATATACATCAGAACATTTTGTGTTAGCATAAAAAATATAATGGAGAAAAAATATTTTTGCGGTCTGTGAAAAAAAAGACAAAAAAATGTCTCATACAAAATCATTTTGAAACGTCCGGATTTGTCTTTTTTTTACAGGTCACAAAATTGTTTTTACTTCGTGAAACTTTTTGTGCTACCATAAAATGTCTAGAAGTATATCCGATTTGTTTTGACATTTTGAAAAGTGTGTTTTTTTTTAAATGGGTGCATCTACACCCACGGCCCGATATGGATTTCCCTTGGATATTGTCATATTTGTTCTTAAAAGGCTTTCGCCTAGCATTAAATTAATAATGCCCTTGCCGGCCAACAGTTACAAGCGACAAAAGTTGCTGGTGAAACCAGCTTACATAGAGAGCACACTGCCCCCTCGCCGTGGCTCAAAGGGCGTCGCACCGTTGGTAGACAGAAAGCTCACACTGAGCACAGATGGGAACCGGGAACCGAACCAGCACTAAACGAGAAACTTTGAGCACAAACATCTTCGGTAGGCATCCACACCGTGAGCCGCACCGCAAAAGACTACGAAAACAGACCATGATGACCAGCTGAAGGTATCCAAGGTCCTATACCAACAGCTTCAGGAAAGAAACGGCGCCAAGGGTCGCCACCGCATGGTCTAACAGACTGGACCAAGGTTTTTACCTAGGATCCAAGGTGGAGGGGACAAACTCACGACAACGCCATCGAGGAGGGAAACGACGCTCAGTAGCGCCCCCGTCACCGGCACCGATAACTTCATGAATGGCTTTAGCTTGAGAATTGTCCACCTACCACAAGAGATACATTCAGCCGCTACACCTCACACCTAGATGCACCAACGTGGCAGCCGCAACAGTTGCTAGAGCTGGGGGCAGAACGAACAGGGCAGACACAAGCGTTAGCCAAAGGCCAGGGTCTTAGAGAGGCGAGATCGAAGGAGGTCAAAATCAAGAGTACAAACTCTACGAGGCTGCAGTGACATACGAAGAAGGTGGTGGCAATAGGCTGACGGCTCTGAGCTCAGTGACGACTGAGTACGAATGGTCAGAGCAATTCAACTGTGAACCGTCAAATCTATTGGATTACCGGCCAACACTCATATATATCACCTGCGAGCATTGTAGGTGATGTTGCACTGTCTAGCCGTCCTGGGAGTATGTTGTAGGGAAGATGAGTTGGATGAGTTGTTCCTGGAGATGACACGAAAATGGTTCGTAGGTCCAGCAATGTAGATGCTCACTAATTTTTAGGAAGCTGGACTTCTGGATTCTATAAAAATGATGGAGCTCTCAAAGAGTAGCAAGGAGAAGAATTGCCTGCTTGATTTGTCTCATCGCTATGACAAAGATAGCATTTAAAACTTTTGTGAAAATCCATTTATCATGGAGGGATGTTTTTCTCACCTAAAGGTTTTCAAAACTAAGACCACCCTCAGCTTTCGAGAAATAACATTCGATTTTTCCCAACAATATGTTTTACTTTTACTGTCACCTTGACTAAAAAATCTAGACCGAAAGTAATCCAATTTGTGTAGGACACTTTTTGGCACTTGAGATAAAGATATCATATACAATACCATATTACTTAGTACTGAATTTACGAGAATCAATCTTCCATCAATAGAAACAAACTTTCCCGTCCAACTGCTTAGCCTTTTTGTGAGGCGCTCCTCAACGTGTTTCCACTAGGCATTTATAAGTTTCGTTAGTGAATCGGAATTTCCAGATACCTAATAGGAAACATTCTTTGATCGCAACCGAATGATTCCACTTAATGAGTGGCAGCACTCTGGGGTTTTAAGCAGAAAATTTTACTCGTATCCAATTTTTTAAGACCTCGTATGAAGACCCGAAAGCTACTTGAACCGTGAAGATAGTAAGTAAAAGCATGTTATAGGCATATGCTAGTTATAGAGCATACCTGATTTAGGCATTCAGTGCTCTAACTTCTTTTCCGGTCTGGTATTGGAATATATCAATAGAAATCACAGAAAAGCACCTAGGTCAAATAAACCTGGGTTGACTGACATATACGGTGTTTGCAGGCGTGTCGATCGACTAAAAAATTGGATTGGCCATCCCAGTGTGGACCATCCTCCTCCCTCCGATTCTTACTTAATACAAATTCGGTCCACTAACAGAAATCGTCGTCTATGTATGCTAAATCGGCCCACTATTGCTGAAAACCCATAACTGACTTAATGTTTAGAGCACTTTCTGTTTTGCAGCGATCAAACCATTAGAAGGTTTTGATTTGCTTAGTCATTTGCCCCTTATTGTAAATTGTAAATTAAACTTTACTTTGAATAAATTAATAAAGCGGTCGTATGCATCATTTCGATGCAGAGGCCGGGACAATCCCATTTCTAAAAAATTCATAAGTTTCAGAAAATTCTGAAAACAATCATGACCAAGCACCTCGTGTATATATTCGCACCCTATAAATGTTATCTTTATTTCTCTTTTCTTGGTGTTACAAAACTCACGTAGCACCTCGTGTATATATACACGACCAACCCACCACCTAGTTAGGAAACTAAACGGAGTCTCCACTTTCCTATACTGCTTCTTCTAGGAGACGGACATGCATTACACTTTTTAAACCAGTCAAGGCACGTACATGTTCATGACCAGTCAGACTTACCTAACTTTAACATGGAAACTAATCCATTTAACTAGACATGTCTGGATTATTTCCAACATGTATGTGCTCATACCGATGAGGAAATGCTAAGCACATGCCGAATCCACAACGTGAGCTAGCTGCTTTAGTTTGTACAGTTCAAATAAATAATTGTATAATGATATGAATGGCTTAATTAATCTATATTTTATCATTGTCTGTGCTTATGCATATACTTAGTTTCGGGCATTATGAGATGCATTTTTCATGCATAAATTCGTCCTCATGTTTGTGCTGGTGGGGATTGGAGGTCCACTTTGTTGATTTTGATGGCAACTTTGTTGGCATGAACCGCTCTGGTACCAAAGAAAGAAAGACCCCTTACGTGCGAAGGCCTTCAATTCATAAATTCATGTGGTTTCACGGGATGGTCAGGTATGCGCACTTTCAGTATTGATGAACCAGACACTCTTTTTTGGCTTATCCATGCTTCTCTCACACTGCGTCCTATACTACATATCCCTGTCCTATTTCTATTTGAGTTTGTGTAAGGTGTATCATTCTGAAAGCCAAACAACAGCTTCCTAGGTTTTCGAATTTGTCCCCAAAACTGCCCATTTGCTATTATATACTTGTTGTATTTTTTTTATTTTTTTGCGATTGAAGAAAGAACCAAACCTGAGTTTCAGTTAAATGTACTTTGGAAATGTCTTTTATTATGCACTTGATGTATCTCCCAGTAGTGAGTTGTCGCTGAATTCGAGTAAGCAGCTTGATGAACCATTGACATAGGCACATGATCCTGGCATATTGTATTATCCGTAGTTGTCATGACGCAACTTTTGTATACCATGTCGTGAAGTGATTGACATTTACAGGGTTGTAACTAAATGTTGATTCTGAAACTACAGTAATTAATGCCGATTCAGGCAACTTTTTGTATACCCTGCCATGAGCAGATACATATGCAAGTACTAAAAAATACCTAATATAAAAACATGGCAGATTGAACAAGCCGTTGCAATTGGGATGCGCATCACCGGCGAGGAGGCCAGCAAGGTTTACTGGTTCTGGTTGGACACGAGATCAGCAAAGTTTTTTGACAAGTAAAAACTGGTAACCAGCATGCTCCATGCATGCATGCATGTCACAGTGGCAGTACAAATGGATCACTGTTTGACCGAGAGAGATAGAGAGAGATTGGGCGGTCTCGCGGCGCCTGCAGCAGGTAAAGTGCATGTTTCGTTTGCCCGTGCCGTTTACCCTTGTTGTTTCTTACCCCCTCCGTTTTTAAATGTAAAATGTTTTAGGTGTTACACATTTTGTCTGGATGCACACAAAAATAAATAAACATACAAACTAAAACATGTCTAGATATATTTGTGTAGAAGTAAATGTGGACAAAGACTAAACATTTTATATTTAAGAATGGAGGGAGTACGTACTAACAGAGTCACGTTTTTTGCACGAAGGTGGTCATGGATGCTCATGGCATTGTGCCACCCGTTCGCCAGAGCAGATATCGATGGAGCCGTCCTCAACACGCTGGCCGAGTCGTACGAGCCATTCTACACGGAAGCAGCCCAGATGACGAATTTCGGGCCGATGTACAGGGGGCATCATGTGATTGCCCCCCTCAACCACAAGGACCACGACCAGAAGATGACCCCACCGACAGCGTGGGTCAACATGACCCTGGTCGGCGACGCCAATTACAGGGCGAAAATGCTGCTAAGGAACGACAATCTTTATTACATTGCTTCTCTGAATAGATTAGGACGGCTCTTTTTTCTTCGCGGGTGGGGCGGAGCGTTTGAGGGGAAGGGAGGGACCGAGTTGGGGTTCGGTGAGACATACAAGCAGCTCATGGGTCCAGGCGGAAAAACTAATCTAAAAAACCTTCCTCTGGGCCGGGAGGCCGCCAAACGGGCCGCCAAGGTGACGTCCGAGTACGGCATCGACTCGAGCAGACCAATTTGACAAATTTGACCCTTTTTCGAAATCATTTCATAAAATAGACTCAAATTCAAAATATTTCACGATCTGACCCTTTTCCACGGCGTCCGCCCTCGGGGCGCCGTGTTCTTCTGTACGACGCCATGGTCAAAGGCGCCGTGGACCACGCCACGTCGGCGTAGCGGAGCCCACATCATGTAAGTTCGGCGCCCTGGCCCGGGGCACCGTACTACATACCTCGGCGCCTTTAGCCGGGGCGCCGTGCTCCTTTTTTTTTGCTCGTTCGGTGAAAGAAAAATAAGGACAAAAGAGGCCCAGATATGTATTCAGTACACATATCGTGACCTACCCTAGTGGACCCAGATATGTTTTGAGTTCAATTCCTCATCCTGCACCAAATTTTTTTCTGATTTTTTTTGTTGTTTTTTGTTTATTCACTCAACCAACATATCCTTTATGTTATACAAAACAAAAAACAAAAAATTTTGTTGCTTTCTCTTCTTCACATAAGTAGGCAATGTTGTAAATTTTACAATATGTTGTGCGAAACATAAAATTAATCTTTTGTTACTTTTTTATTTTACACATAAGTAAACAACGTTGCAAATCCTTGTATAACATCGTTGTTTTTTGTTTTTTCACATAAGTAGGCAACGTTGCAAATTCTTGTATGTATATATAATTTGCTTTTATTTTTTACATACACACACACATGTCGCTGCATGCGTTTATATACAAGGATTTTTTTTGTTTTTTGTTTTTACTCTACCAACATATAGAGGATGTTATACAAAACATAAAATTCATTTTTTTATTTCTTTTATTTTCCACATAAGTAGGCGACGTTGCAAATTCTTGTATATAAGCACACGTACGATATATATACGTTGTATACAAGAATATATTCTTGCAGATTTTTGTATACAAGGATTTACAACGTTGTTTACTTTTGCAACAAAAAAATTATGTTTTGTAAAACATATTGCAGAATTTACAACGTTGCCTACTTATGTGAAGAAGAGAATGCAAAAAAAAAAATCATGTTTTGTATAACACATTGTATATGTTGGTTAAGTGAATAACGAAAAACAACAAAAAAAATCGGCAAAAACAATTGGTGCAAGAGGAGGAATTGAACTCACAACCTAATGAACAGGTAACACACCTCAAACAACTAGGGTAGGTCACGATATGTGTACTGAATACATATCTGGGCCTCTTTTGTCCTTATTTTTCTGTCACCAAACGAGCAAAAAAAAGGAGCACGGCGCCCCGGCTAAAGGCGCCGAGGTATGTGAAAGTTTTGGGAGAATAGACCACGATGGGTCGGTTCCATTGCTTGTTAATATATAGACAAATATTACAAACCCTAACCCTAAACGGGAGATTACAACAATCACGATTCTCCTCAGTTTATGGGATTAGGAGATATGTCACGTTCCGTGACATATTAGTCTAACACTCCCCCGCAGTCGCAACGGGAGGAGGACTGACGTTGAGACTAGACCGAAAATCCAGAAACAATGGTGATGGCAATCCCTTCGTCAAGATGTCAGCAAACTGTCGAGACGAGGGGACATGTAGCACATGGACTTGACCCAAGGCAACACGATCACGAACGAAGTGGAGATCAATCTCGATGTGCTTGGTTCGCTGATGCTGGACGGGGTTTGTGGACATGTAGACAGCGCTAACGTTGTCGCAGAACACAACCGTAGCAGGAGGAGACGGTCGATGAAGCTCGTGGAGGAGTTGCCGAATCCAACTCGCCTCAGCGACGGCGTTAGCGACAGCACGATACTCAGCTTCGGCACTAGAGCGAGAAACCGTGTGTTGCCGCTTGGATGACCAAGAGACCAGGTTGTCACCTAGGTAGACGCAGAAGCCTGGCGTAGAGCGGCGGGTGTCGGGACAACCAGCCCAGTCAGCGTCGGTGTAGGTGATCATGGAGTCCGGTGATGACGAGTAGAGCTGGAGTCCATGAGAGATCGTGCCCTTGACATAGCGCAAGATGCGCTTGATGGCCGCAAGATGCTGCGCGCGAGGGTCGTGCATATGGAGACACACTTGCTGGACCGCATAGGCGATGTCGGCGCGCGTGAAGGTGAGGTATTGCAGAGCCCCAGCGAGACTCCGATACTCGGTGGGATCGGCCACGGGAGGGCCGGCGGTGGTCGCGAGCTTAGGCGACGTGTCGACAGGTGTCGAGGCAGACGTGCAGCCGGTCATGCCGGCCTTGTCCAGAATCTCGGCGGCGTACTTGGCTTGCGAGAGATGCATGCCGGAGGAGTCGCGGGAGACCGCGATGCCGAGGAAGTAGTGGAGGCTGCCCATGTCGGTCATGGCAAACTCGGAGCTGAGGGAGGCCGTGATCCTGTCGAGCAGGCTAGTCGATGAAGCAGTGAGCACGATGTCGTCGACGTAGAGAAGAAGAAAGGCCGTGCCTTCCGCGCACTGGAGGACGAACAGCGAGGTGTCCGAGCGCGAACATGTGAAGCCAGTGGAGGTGATGAATGTCGCGAAGCGCTGGTACCACACACGAGGGGCCTGCTTGAGACCGTACAGAGAACGGTTCAGCCGGCACACGTGGTCGGGGCGAGTGGAGTCGATGAAGCCCGTTGGTTGGCGGCAGTAGACGACTTCGGCGAGAGTGTCGTGGAGGAACGCGTTCTTGACATCAAGCTGACGAGTCCCCCAGTTAAGGGAGAGCGCGATGGAGAGGATGACGCGCACCGTGGCCGGTTTGACAACCGGGCTGAACGTCTCGTCGAAGTCGACGCCTTGCTCCTGAGAGAAACCGCGAAGCACCCAGCGTGCTTTGTAGCGGTCGAGAGAGCCATCAGGCTTGAGCTTGTGGCGAAACACCCACTTGGCGGAGACGATGTTAGCGTGCGAGGGAGGGGGCACAAGATCCCAAGTGTTGTTGCCGAGAAGAGCGCGATACTCTGCCGTCATGGCATCGAGCCAGTTGGGATCCTTGAGAGCAGCCCGAGCAGAGGTGGGAACCGGTGAGTACCTGCTGACAGAGGAAACATGCAGGTTAAGCCGCTCGCGGGGACCCCGATGGATACCGGATGTGCTGCGCGTGTGATGAACAGACGCGGGAGGTGGTGACGGTGGTGCCGAAGGTGGCGAGGGAGGAGCCGGTGGTGGCGAGGGAGGTGGTGATGGGTGCTCGGTGGGGGCAGGTGTAGGAGTAGGGGAACAACTATAGGTAGGTCATCATCGAGAAAATCGTAGGTGGTAGCGGTGGGTGACTCTGTGGAGGCAAAGGGAAAAGTCATTTCATCAAAAACAACATGACGAGAGATAATTATACGAAAAGAAGTAAGATCCATGCACCGGTACCCCTTATGATGAGAAGAATAACCGAGAAAGACGCACGCACTCGAACGCGGTGACAGTTTATGTGGCATGGTGGAAGCTATATTAGGGTAACAGAGGCAGCCAAAAACACGTAGGATGAGTAGTCGGGATGGGTGTCGTAAAGAGCGTAATATGGGGAGGGGGCTGAGATAGTCTTGGTGGGAAGACGATTAAGAACATAGGTGGCGGTGTGTAGGGCTTCGACCCAAAAACGAGGTGGGAGGTGAGCTTGAAAAAGGAGAGAGCGAACGATGTCGTTGACAGTGCGAATGATGCGTTCAGCCTTGCCGTTTTGGGGCGAGGTATAGGGACAAGAGAAACGGATGTGAATGCCGTGCGTGGTGGTGGCAAGGGAGTGGAGTTTGTTGTTATCGAACTCGCGACCATTATCGCATTGGATGGACTTAATAGGTAAACCAAATTGGGTACGAACGAACGCATGAAAAGATGAAAGAGTGGCGTAGGTGTCCGATTTTTGGCGTAAAGGAAAAGTCCACAAAAAATGAGTAAAGTCATCAAGGATCACAAGGAAATATTTATTACCCGACACACTTAAAATTGGAGAGGTCCAAAGATCACAATGTACTAACTCAAACGGACGAGTGGTGCAACTAGTAGATGATGAAAAAGGTAAACGAACATGACGCCCTAGTTGGCAAGCATGACAAAGAGAACTATCTTTTATTTGTTTGCTACATGGAAGTGAAACATGTTGAACTAGACGACGAAGAGCATCATGTCCTGGATGGCCGAGGCGACGGTGCCAGACGTCCGGGGTGTCGGTGATCGAGGTGAGAGCGCGGGGTGGCGGTGGCGGCAAGAATGGATAAAGCTCCCCCGTGCTACTGCAACGAATAAGCTCACGCCGGGTAGGAAGATCCTTCACAGAAAAACCGAGAGGGTCAAACTCGACAGAACAATTATTATCAGTGGTGAATTGTCTAACGGAAATAAGATTCTTAATAATGCGTGGAGTGACAAGAACGTTGTTTAGGTGAAGTGGGCGATTACTGAAAAAAGAAGGAACAGAAATGTGACCAGAGGTGGAGACGGGGAGAGTGGAACCGTCTCCGACTACGACATGAGAAAACCTAGGATGGGAAGACAGAGAGGAGAGAGTACCGGGGTCGGAGGAGAGGTGTGCCGTGGCACCGGTGTCCATGATCCACTCCGGCTGTGGAGGCTGCAGGGTCATGGTGTTGAAGTGCTGCACGAGAGCAGCAGGATCCCATGTCGGTGATGGAGCGCGGGGCGCGCTGGGGGCGCCGTAGTAGCCCTCGCCGTAGGGGGCGCCGCTGGGGGCGCCGTGGTAGCCCTGGCCATGAGGAGCGTCGCCGTGATAGCCCTGGCCGTGGGCGTTGAAGAAAGCGGGCGCGGGTGGAGGGGCGGCCATGTATGCGTGGGCACGAGCGTGCAGGCGAGGACCCGCACCGAGGATGCTGCTCGCGTTCCCGACGCCGGACTGCTGCATGGGCCACATCTGGATGGCCCCTGTTGAAAGGACAATGATGTCGCCTAGAGGGGGGGGGTGAATAGGCGATTAAAACTTTTCCGGTTTAGGCTTGCTAATTGCGGAATAAAACTAGGTGTTTAAATTAACAAGCCAACAACCTAAATTAAACTAGGCTCACCTATGTGCACCAACAACTTATGCTAAGCAAGACAAGCAACAAGGTGATAGCAATATAGAATACTTCAAGCACGAAGGCTATCACAATGTAAAGTGCATAAGTAAAAGGCTCGGGTATAGAAATAACCGAAGCACGTGGAGACGAGGATGTATTCCCGAGTTCCTCCTTGAAAGGGAGTACGTCTCGTTGGAGAGGTGTGAACCGACACAACGGTTCAACAACCACAAAGGTTTCACCCTCTTCCCCGATGAACCGCACCACAAAGGTTTGGTTCACCTTCCACTATCGGTATTCCTTCGAGGCGGAATCCGGAGCCTTTCAACAACAATCCGAGGCACAACCCACAAGGGGATTGGGGGCTCCCGAACGGCTTTCAACAACAATCCGAGGCACAACCCACAAGGGGATTGGGGGCTCCCGAACGGCTTTCAACAACAATCCGAGGCACAACCCACAAAGGGCTTGGGGGCTCCCGAACGGCTTCAAGTGACCACACAAGGGTCCAACCACCACAAAGGCGTCTAGGGCCCGAAGACCCAAGAGTAACAAGTTCACAAGATTTCAACTTCCACGAATCCTCGTGGAGAGCACACCGATGCACCAAATGCAAAAGGCAAGAGCACAAGTGCTCAAGTCCTCCACTCTCAAATTCCAACAAAGCAACAAATGCTTATGGGGGAATAAGAGAGGAAGAACAAAGAGGAGAACCACTCAAGAACTCCAAGAACTAGATCCACTAGGTTCCCCTCACTTAGAGGAGATATTGATTGGTGGAAATGTAGATCTAGGTCTTCTCCTTCAATCCTCCAAAGATCAAAGAGTTTGTGTGGAGGGATTGGGAGATATCAAGGAAATGAGCTTGCAACAATGGAGGAGAGAGAAAGCAAAGGTTGCTGGGCTCAGCTTGCTGGCTGGAGGAAGGTGGAGGGGTATTTATACCCCTCCCAGAAAAAGAGCCGTTGCAGCCATTTCCACACCGGAGTCTCCGGCCCTAGTGACCGGAAACTCCGGTCCAGGGCGGAAACTCCGGCCCCCACCAGGGGTGAGCAACAAACAGACGAGGCAGCTCGGGCAAAACATTCCGGCCACAGAGGCCGGATACTCCGGACCAGGGGCGGAGACTCCGGCCCAAGGGCCGGATACTCCGGCCCCCACCAGGGGCTGAACAAGAAAAACACTCTCCGAGGAAAACCAAGGACCGGAGACTCCGGTCCAGAAGACCGGAGACTCCGGCCTGAAAGCAGTGAAACTGTAAAGCCTGAAATGCAATAACTTTCTCATATGAACTCCAAATCAGGTGAATCCAATTGCATTGGAAATATTAAGGGTCACAAATATAGAGGGGATACCACACATGGAGAGGTGTGGACCCTATCTCGAAGGTGGACCGATAATATTTCCAACACGAAAACGCAACAAGTTTTCCAAATGAAATCCGTTTTCGAAGAACTTGGGCTTGTCATGAAGATCACGACAAGCACCAAAACCCAACAAGGAGAAAAGCCAAATAAGAACCAAGAAAGATGATATGCCAAGTATGCAAAGGTATGAGCTCTCCACAAAGATGCGATCAAGTTACTCACTTGAGAACCCCTCTCGATAGTACGCCGTCTATCCTAAAACCCGGTCTCCTACTAACAACATGAGACCGGTAGAATAGAAAACCTATCAAGATCATACCTTTGCCTTGCGCATTCCACTTGAGCTCGATGATGACGATCTTGACTCTCTCAAGTTGGAACACCTTTCTTGATTGTGCTTGCTAGCACATGCTTGATGAAGACTTCTCCAAATGCTCCCCCATACTCCATTATGGGAAAGCCTCGCTAAGCTCCGTCTTCATGTCTCCTTTGCACTTCATCTTCTACACATGACCATTCTTCATATAAACCCTTAAATAGAGCATTGGTCATCATGCCATCTTCAAGAGTCCAACACATGAACTCCAATGGACAAGATCTATAAGAATATCTCAATGTAAACATTAGTCCATAAGGAGTGTCATTAATTACCAAAACCACACATGGGGCAACCATGCACTTTCACCTGTCCATGGATTGAACGGAGTTGGCATGGGGAGGGTGGCACCGTGGGGCTTGTTGCCGTAGTAGGGCTTTTTGCCCTTGTATTTGCCGTAGCCCGAGCCGCCGTGGTGAGGGTTAGGCGGAGGTCTCCATGGCTGCGTGCTGGGCACGCCAGAGAGCCGGCGGGGATGGCCGGGACCGAGGGCCCGCTGCCGGGGCCGCCCTTGGCGGCGACGAAAGCCGAGGCGGAGGCAGAAGAGGCGGCGGAGCGCCGAGTCGCCTTCAGCTCGTGGAGCAGCAACATGTTCCGAAACTCCAGGAACGAGGGGTAGGGCTTGAGCAGCGGGGCGAGGTCGGTGATGGCGTCGAAGTCCTCGTGGAGGCCCTTGATCACGTTCGTCACGAGATCGGTGTCGGACACGGGGGCGCCGACTTCCGCCAGGGCATCTGCGGCGGTCTTCTGGAGATGGAGACAGTCGCTGATGGACCGATCCCCCTGCCGGATGTTGCGGAACTCCTCGGAGAGATAAATCTCGCGAGTCTTCTGGTTGTCGCTGAAGAGCGTCGTAACGGCCGTCCAGACCGTGTAGGCGGTGGCGTCCGAGGTCATGACGAGGTCCACAATGTCCATGGACATGGAGCCGTAGAGCCAGCGGAGCACGGTGGCGTTGAGGCGAAGCCATGTGGGGTCGGAGGGAGGGGTGGTGGTGGAGAGGTGATCTTCCAGCGCGTAGGTGGTGACGGCGATGTTGAAGAACGTGCGCCACTTGGGGAAGGAGGGCACCTTGAGGTCGAGGACGACCGGGACGAGGGAGCGGACGTTCTGGATGGCCGTCGCTTGGGCCCAGAGGTGGGCGTCGGGGTGCGGCTCAGAGGGCGCCATGGGAGACGAGGGAGAGAAGGGAGGAGTTTGGCGGTGGCTGGACCTAGGCGGGTGCGCCGTCGTTGGGGGCGGAAGCGAGGGAGGAGAAGATCGAAACTAATCTGATACCATGAAAGTTTTGGGAGAATAGACCACGATGGGTCGGTTCCATTGCTTGTTAATATATAGACAAATATTACAAACCCTAACCCTAAACGGGAGATTACAACAATCACGATTCTCCTCAGTTTATGGGATTAGGAGATATGTCACGTTCCGTGACATATTAGTCTAACAGTATGTAGTACGGCGCCCGGGCCCGGGGCGCCGAACTTACATGATGTGGGCCCCGCTACGCCGACGTGGCGTGGTCCACGGCGCCTCGGACCGCGGCGTCGTACAGAAGAACACGGCGCCCCGAGGGCGGGCGCCGTGGAAAAGGGTTAGATCGTGAAATATTTTGAATTTGGATCCATTTTGTGAAATAATTTCGAAAAAGGGTCAAATTAATCAAATTTGCCACTCGAGCATCACGGAGGAGAACCTTAAGTTGGCGTGGGCAACGATGACTGTGATGGGCTCAGAAGCAATCAGCGAGAACCTGGACGAAGAGACAAAGCTGAATGACAAACAAATCTGATTCATCGACGACTGGGGCCCCCTGTCCATTGCATTCCATTGCGACGGCAAAGAAGGGTGCATGACAGGTAGCATCACCGAAGCGATGAAGACTCTCAAGCTAGCCGACATGCCCGAGAGGTGGAACAAGATCCTGGGGGTCATGGTGAGGCGAAAATGCTGCTAAGGATCGAGAACCTGTATTTCATTGCTTCTCTGAATAGATTAGGACGGCTCTACTTTTTGCCATAAATACGTAGCCTACATCCTACTCACTAAACCCCGATTATTTTGGTTTCCTCCAATATCTTAACATAACTATACAGAAAACTAAAAGGTGAATATATGATATGGAGACAGCTATAATACACGAAGAACGAACCTGACATATATATATATAGTAAGAAGAGAGATACATATATGTAACTACTAGTGTCATTTTTAGTGTGTGACACCACCTTACGATTGATATGAGTGATTTTGGACCTCACAATAATTGTGACATTTTCCTTCAAATTTTTCTAGACATGTTAGAATTGGTTTTGTGAGTTATGACTAAAAATAAAAGCAAATATATATGTTGATATAGATGTGCATGGCATTTTTATGGCAATCCGGCATATCCTATTTCGACTCCCTCGTCAATGCACACATGCATGGTAAGAGCATCTCCACACGTGCTCCCAAATAGGGATATTGGGAGCAACACAAAAACGCACCCCACCATGCCTCCCAATAGCAGCAGCCGGACGGGGCCAAGAGCGCATCTTATAAGACTAGTCACAATGGGGAGTAACTTAGACTAGTAACATGCATATGTTACTACTCTAAGTTACTACCTCCATAGTGGGGAGTAACATGTGTGTAGTGTCATATTTAATAGGTTATACACTCATCTTGCATTGAAATGTGTGATGTTATGGTAACATAGCTAGTTACCACCACCATCTCTCTCCTCATTAATTACCCGTCACATCAGATTTTTTGCCTATGTGGCACTGATGTTACTCCTATGTTGTGACTAGTCTAACCCCGTTCCACGCCCCGTCTATAGGGAGGAAATGTGAGTGCCGGCAATCGGATCCTGACGAGCGCGGGGCCGGCGCACCAGTGACACAGCGCCGGTAAATGTTATTTATTGCGGGGAACAAATGGACTGTCTCCCTAATTAAAGACCATAGCAGCCGACTGGCATGCCGGGACGCATCGCTATTTGACTCCCCGAAGCACTGCGTCGGAGTAATTGCGCCTCGGGAACTGTCGTCGGCTTCCCGCCAGCCGCGCATCGCGTTCCCACGATTTTGCACTGCCCATCAGGTCTTTATAAGCCACAGCGAGCGCTGGTCCTGCACATTCTCCACACCATTCCACTCATCATCTTCCCTCTCTCCCGTCCTCCCTCGCCCGGAATGACAATGGCGAACAACGTCAAAGCCAGCGGTAGCGGCGTTCGCAGCTATAAGTCGAATATTGGCAAGGACGAGGCGGCGGTGCTGCATAAGTACCGCAAACTCGTGCTGCCCGGGAAGCGGCAATCGCACGCCTTGAGCGTCAGCTTGGGAGGGTTGGCCGCTTTGCTGCTCTCCAAGACCGACCGGCAGTGGCACGCCGCCATCCGGGACCGCCGCGCGCGCCTCACAACGGAGCAGCGGCTAACTGGGAGGCCATCAACAAGGCCGAGCACCAGGCCGCCGTCGACCACGTCGAGGGGCACGGTCCGCTCCAGCGATGTGGAACCGTGCAGAGAGGCATCACTGGTGGCGTGGGAAGGACCTCTACGTCGTCCTCGTGCTCCACGACTATTAGCCGGTGGACAGAGGCAGCATGCCGAGGTGGTTCACGCCGCAGTGGTGGCTCCTAGATCGTGATCTGGTGATCTGTTTTGGTGTCCAGTTCGTGGTGGTGGCGTGGGGTAATTTCAGGCGAAAGCCAAGCACTTCCGTGCCAACAACGACGATGTTTGTGGGTGTCATGACCCTCTTGAGGATGTCGTTGTGGTCACCCTTGGTGTCAGGACTTCGGGGGAAACCCTAGACTCCTTCGGTCTCGGCAACAGCGACACTTTGCATCGTGACTATCATGGGGGCGTCGTCGTGGTGCTTAGGTACCTATGAACGTGTTGTGTTGTCATCGGAGAGCAAAGTCAGACCCCATCTTGAAGCCATTAGATTCTGGCGTGGGGTAATCTTGACCTCCTTCTATCTTTTACACTTTACACGTAAATTTTTCATCCTCTTGCACGGTCCTCGTGTACATTGGTAGGATCAGCACTCCACGACACGGAATTAGAGGACAAACGGCCCTCTCCGGCGACAACTTGGTTTGTGTGGTGCGATGATTTGCGGTGGCCTTCTAAGAGGCGTGGTGTCTCCCTAGCTGGTGGCCTCGGGTGTTTTTTTTGGGGTGTGGCTACTCATGTTTTATATTTTATTTGTATGTGCTTTGTAAGAGGGTTACGTCATCACTTTGTATCAACTTGTTAATGTGACTTTATTTACAAATTGGGGCAAAAGACTGACCCGGAGAGAGAAAAGACAAACAATTTAACCCAATTAATCCAAAGCCATTTGCAGGTCCAGTAAAGCTCTAGTGATAGACGATCAAAACTAGAAGGGCCGAACCCCTGATTTATAGTCGGGTTATCCGATTATAACTTTGCCTAGCCCATGAATTGAATTTTTTTAACAACCTCTTTCCTTTCGTCTCCCAGGCTGCAGCCAGCCAAACTGCGCCTTGGGGTAAAAGTTTTTGGTTAGGTTCTTCTCGTTGCAAAAACGAGAGTCACACTTCCAGAGCTTCAATACCACGGAGACTGGGAAATGTCAGCGAGTATCTGCAGTCCAGATTATCTCTGTTTTTCTGTCCCCATGCTCGTTTCTTTTTTTTTCAAGGATACACCATGGAAGGTGTATCAAGTTTTATAGAAGAAGAACAACGCCAAGAAGGCTACACGATACAAACACAACGCCACACGGTTTACAACACAACCCACATCAACCGATAAGAACTCGCCTTGCACTGTCTTGAGGAGACGATACACCGAGCTACTAGGCCGCGTCACGACCGAAGAAGGGAACTCCAGGAGGTCGACACCAACTCCAAAAAAGGCACAAGCCAATGCAACCACCCACCCATAAGCGCCTAAGATCGGCGAGTGAGCGGCGGGACCGAACCAAAGTGGATCCCATGCTCGTTTCTGTCTGACCTAGCTGAATCACAGTAAGTTGCATAGCCATAGGACGATATATTTCCTGTCTGGTTTGTTTACAGACGTACTTGTGCCAGTGAAGTGTGTCGGAATTTGGCTCCTCATGTGTCGCAAGAATTTATTTTTAAAACAAATGGGCCACACGAGGATTACTAAAGTGTGTCAGCTCTAACCTGTGGCACTCTAACCTGTACCCAACAAAACTGTGGCTGCTAAAGCTTTGGCGTGGCAAATAGTGGCTGGCAACCAAGCATACCCCTCATTTCATGTTAAACGCCATGGCAAGCTAGGAGTGACAATAACCAGTAACACAAAAGAAAATTAGATGAAATGGAGCCGCACAGCTGACCACAAGCTGTAGCACAGATGTGAAATTATCCAACACAAGGTAAGTCTTAACTTCCCAAGGATTCCAACATTGCAATAAATGCAGCTAACTTGATGATAAGCAACATTTTGGGGAGTGTCATATTCCAAGGACCACAAGCTGTAGCAAATCAGTCATACTATGCTACCTTGATGATGTTTAAACAGTCCATGCTAAAACGAGAGTCATAAGCTACTACCTCTCTATCGATGGTGAGCAAATATGACACTCCCCAAAATGCTATGATCAATCTACTGTTAAAGTCCTGAGAGCTTTGCTGTCCATCTATTGCCAGCAACTAATACAGAATAAGCGAAGTACATAGAGAGTTGAAGTTCAGTCATCATCAGAAACATCTATCACGTCGGGGCTACTGCTTGTCGTTATTTTAAGGAGTTGAGTACTGGGTGGGTCAGCTGGATGAGGTTGGGCCACCTGATGAGTGACAATGGCTTTAGTGGCGGATGGTGGCTGTGACTGACCGACAGGGGCTCGAGTCATCACCTGGTGGTCAGCAGGAGGGACTGCAGCAGTGTCCATGCCTCTAGATGGAATGTCCAAGCATCGAGATGGTAGATGTTGAGATGAGATTTCTTCTTCAGCAGGTTGGGCCTTGATACCACTTGCCTTCTTTGACCGTGAATTGGTTATCTGAGCCGCCCGTTCTCTCTCTCGTTTTCTTCGCTCCGTTCTTTTGTTTACAAGCGGCTCGGCTGATCCACTCGAGCATTCAGATTCATAGATGTTTGCCCACACACTAACGCAAGCATACTCTTTTTGCCTAGTAGGAGAAGTATTGGTTTTGCTTTTTGCCTTTGGCCTCTTCGGTGGTGCAGCAGGGTTTGATTGCTTCAGTTTTCTTTGAGAAACAACAGCAGGCTGGGAAAATGTTGTCCGAGAATCTTCAGGATCATGCTGCAGCTTCCCTGACTTATCTGACGAGTTGGTTTTGTTTTGCTGCTTGAGTATACTTTGAGAGGCAGCAATGGGTTTCCGAGTCTCTTCAGGATGCACACGCTGCTTGTGCATACTTTGAGGGGCTTTCCGAATGCATTCAGGCTTATGAAGTTTGTTTCCGGTGCTAATTCCTAGTGGTTCTGCATCTCCATTTTTCTTCACTAATGCAAACAAACCTGGCTCAAGCTTCAGTTTTTTTAGGGGGGCGGCATGCGCAACACTGGGTTTCTCAACATCCTCAGGCTTGCCTGCGTTTCTGAACACCCTGCTTACTGGTAGTTTTGCAGTGTTGCAACTCCCTAGAGAGAAAACTCCATATTTCTTTGATACAGCCAAGTCTTGCTCTAGCATTGGTTTTCTGCGAGATGCACGAGGCTGCACACTGAATGATGTCTGAACGTGCTCTGGCTTATGCCACTTGTCTGCCTTGCAGCTGCTGGAGGTGTTACCTATTAACGATTTTGCATTGCTGCTGCGACTCCCTACAGAAATAATAAGCTCATGCTTCTGCTCCAGCTTGCTCGAAGGGGAAGCATACGAAGAAATTGCTTTATGATAGTCTTCACCCATATTACTCTCGCTTGCCTTCTCCGAGGAGCTACGACCACCTGGTGATCTTGCGTTCCTGCCGCCCACTCGAGAGGGAAGCTTGCCTCCTGCGTATTGTTTTGGGACGGTACAATTCTCCTGCACTTCATCTGAATCTGATTCCTGTACGTCTCCTTGTGACTTGGACATTTCAGATGGTTCAGACAGAAGCCCCAGCCTCCCTGAAGAAACCATTGTAAGTTGATATGGTAATATGAGCTTACTATAGTACTAATATGTTAGCTAATACAAGAGATGTCTTCGGAAACCATTCTCCAGTCTATGTTCTAGTTGGCGAATGACATTTCACACTAATATTGGAAGTATCAAAGTTCACATAATGGGCTTAGTAAACAAAACAAAAAAAAATGTTTCACTACAGCAAAACATTTACATGATCCACTCAGTTACTCAAGTGTAGAAACAGCTAACATGCAGTGAATTTGATCCTTCATTTGTGAGGGCAACAGATGAACATATGATGTATTCTTTGTTAGGATACCATGGTTTCAGTTTCAGTGCTACTTCTGGCAAAACATCTTTTTTTTCACTTGGTGTATAGCACAAAAGAAATAATATATAATAGATAAACACCTACAGCATTGACTACAAAACTATATAATAAAATACATAATATAGGTACAAACAGTTGCATGCTGCCAATAAACAATGTGTTTCTTTATAGAGATGAAGAAGTTTGAATCCTTAGTTGAACTGTGTTTGCACGAATATGACGCATCAATGGCAGATACAAGAATGTAAAATTGGTTGTAACCCGAAATAATTTAAATGGATTACATCGTAGGAAAACTATGAGGCTCAGGAGCCAAGTTAGTTCGGAGCTTACAACGAACAATCTTCTTGGATACTTGAATTTAGATATGTACCTTTTGGAACCATCTTTTGGCCTTTTCTCCTTGGCACCACATATGTACCACCACAATTCATCTTGTGGCTGCGGAAAATAGCATCAGACCAGCAGTTAATACGCCTTTGAAATTCTCCACGCAAACAATGGTTGAAAATAAATATTATCAAGTTATACATTTATACAAGTCACTGAGAGGATTAGGAAAACAAATTGAACATCCATCTCGTTATCAGTTTGAGAGGATATTATGCATCTGAATGTTTTTGCAAGAAGAAATGCAGCACCCACATTCCAACGGCATATCTTATTGACTTTGTGCAACAAAACAATATTTAAGAATGTACTCCCTCCGTCCCAAAATACATGGCGTATAAATTTAGTCAAAAGATCAATGCTTTCAAACTTTTACCAAATATGTAGAAGTGAATACTGTAGAGAAATGAGCAACTGTATTCCATAGGGGCCAAAGGCCAGTACATATACATGTGTGGTGAACAGTAAACTATACACATCTAACATCCCCCCTCAAACTCATGGTGGTTCAACAACACTGAGTTTGGAGAGAAAGAACACATGCTGCGCTCGAGTCTGTGCCTTCGTGAAGAAATCCGCCAGCTGTAACTCAGAGGGCACATAGTGAAGAGCAAGAAGCTGGTCCTGCACAGCAGCACGCACAAAGGAGGCATCCACACCGATGTGCTTGGTGAGCTCATGCTTCACCGGGTCACGCGCAATGCTGATAGCACCTGTACTGTCTGACAATAGGGGAGTCGGTGCGGTAGCAGAAACACCAAAATCCTCTAGTAACCATCGCAACCAGGTCACCTCAGCCGTCAACATAGCCATCGCTCGCAACTCAGCCTCTGCACTAGAGCGAGAAACTGCAGTCTGTTTCTTCATCTTCCACGCAATGAGAGATCTCCAAGAAAAACACAATAGGCAGACAGCGAGCGGCGATCAGAAGGATCACTAGCCCACGTAGCATCAGAGTAAGCCTGGAGCTGGAGAGAGCTGGAGCGAGAAAGAAAAGGCGATGAGAGATCGTGCCACGAAGATATCGTAGAACACGGAGGAGGTGACTATAGTGGACAGAGCTGGGAGCTGAAACAAACTGACTCAGAATATGGACAGGATATGATATATCTGGACGAGTGACAGCTAGATAGACAAGGCTCCCAACAAGATGGCGATAGCGTGTGGGGTCTGTGAGGGGATCACATCAGTAGCACGAAGCTGAACATTGAGCTCCATAGGAGTCTCAGCAGTGCGCTCATCACCAAGAGCAGCATGAGCAAGAAGATCTGAATATATTTTTCTTGGGAGATGAAGAAGCCATCAGAAGTCGAGAGACCTCAATCCGAGAAAAAGCGAAGAGGACCAAGATCAGACATCAGGAACTGCTCACGGAGGCGGCCTTAACAAAGGCAATATACTCAGGGTCGTCGCCAGTAATGATCATGTCATCAACATATAAGAGCAGGAGCGTCCGACCACGAGGTGAGGTGTGGACAAATAACGCTGGGTCATGGTCGCTAGGCGAGAAACCAGCGGCAGTCACCACAAAGGCGAAACGCTCAAACCAGGCGCGAGGGGCTTGTTTAAGGCCATAGAGGGAGCGCCGAAGACGGCAGACCATACCATCAGGAACAGAGTACCCCGGTGGTGGCTGCATATAAACCTCCTCACGCAACTCACCATTGAGAAAAGCGTTCTGGACGTCAAGCTGAGACACAGACCAATGACGAACAGAAGCCACAGCGAGAAGAGTGCGGACAGTGGTCATGTGGGCGACGGGAGCGAACGTCTCATCATAATCGCGGCCCTGCTCCTGCTGAAAGCCACGAGCCACAAGACGAGCTTTGTAACGCTCAAGAGAACCATCGGAGCGAGTCTTGATCTTATAGACCCACTTGCATGTGATGGGACGAACACCAGGAGGAGGAGAAACCAGATCCCACGTGCCAGTGCGCTCAAGTGCAGCAATCTCCTCAGCCATCGCAAGCTGCCATTCAGACTGAGCCATGGCATCCCGATAGGAAGTGGGCTCAGCAAGCAGAGAGACTATACTGGGAAGGAGAATAGCGATCAGGAGACCGTAACGAAGACCGAGAACGAAGGTTATGAACCGGTGTACACGGGGAAGGTGGCGCTCCGGAAGTAGAGGGCATGCCAGAGGGATCATCCTCAACACGAGGGCGACGAGTGTAGTGGAGAGGAAAGGAGAAAGGGGAGGGCACACTGGAGGAGTAGGTGGAGAGGTAGGTGACGAGGGAGGAGAATAGGGTGGTGTCGAAGGTGTATCAGAAACAGTGGGACACGCCGGAGGAGGAGATGGAGGAGGAATATGAGGCACAAGAGGAGATGTGTCAGGGAGCATAAGGAAGGAGATATCCTCAACTGAGAAGGTCGAGGCGGTAGGACGCGGATAGTAGGAACGAGACTCATCGAAAGTCACATCACGGGAAATACGTAGCCGACGACTAACAGGATCCCAACATCGATAACCCTTGTGCTCATCACTGTAGCCAAGAAAAACACACTCAACCGACTGAGCGGTCAATTTGGTGCGTTCGCGTGGAGCAAGGAGAACATAGCACACGCACCCAAACATGCGAAGAGCAGAGTAGTCAGGAGAACGACCGAGAGACGCTCCATAGGGATACCACCCTGCAAGGCAGCCGAAGGCTGGATGTTGATAAGATAGGTGGATGCGGAAACAGCCTCAGCCCAAAAGTGGGGAGGAAGAGAGGCGGCAATCATCATCGCACGAGCCGTCTCTAGGAGGTGGCGATGCTTGCGCTCAGCAACGCCATTCTGGGCGTGGGCACCAGGACAAGAGAACTGGGAAGAGTACCCTGGTCGGCAAGAAAACCACGCAACATCTGGGAGATATACTCACCAGCCGAGTCAGCACGAAAAACACGAATAGGCGTGGAAAACTGGGTGTGAACCATGGCAGCAAATCGCTTGTATATAGAGAGAACCTCGCTGCGAGATTTCATAAAATAGAGCCAAGTGTAGCGAGAGAAATCATCAATAAAAAGAACATAGTAGCGATGACCACCTTTCGAATCAAAGGGGCAGGACCCCATACATCAGAGTGAACTAGTCGAAAGGACGCTGAGAGACTGACTCACTCGTAGGATAAGGTAACTGAGTCTGTTTGCCAAGTCTACAACCATTACAATGTAAAGAAACATCACCAGAGACAGACCCTAAGACACCTTGATGCACTAACGATGACAAGCGAGAGCCACAGATATGACCAAGTCGATGATGCCACTGCTGGAAGGACGCAGAAGAGGAGGCAGCAAGAGCATGTGAGTTGGCGTGTGTGGTGGCAGCGGAAGGAACACGAAGCCAGTCAACCTCCCAAAGGCCCTGAGCATCACGGCGCCGAGGGCCAGCTCCAACTAGAACCTTGGTGCAGTGGTCCTGAACAGAGCAAGAGTCGTGATCAAGAATGACACGACAACCAGAATCAGCAAGTTGAGCAGCGGAGAAAAGATTCATGGTAAGACGGGGAACATGGGAAACACTAGGAACAGAAAAAGATGGAGTAGAAATAATGCCACGACTAGCAACAGGAAGAGGTGTGCCATCGGCAGTAAGAACATTGACGGAGAATCAAGAGGTCGAAGGAAGACAGAGCGGAAGCATCAGACGACATGTGAAAGGAAGCTCCAGAATCCAGAACCCACGGAGATGTACCTGACTGTGTAGGCGGCGGTGGCGGAGCAGCAGTAGTGGAAGCAGTCAGCGAGGCAACGGTGCCCGTCGAGGAAGAGCCCGATGAAGCCAGTATACGCTTGAGCCGCACAATATCCTGGTCAGTGAGAGACGGAGTCGCTGAGGACACACGAGCCACAGGAGAGGAGCGACTCAGGTCGCGCTGCTTCTTGAAGCAATCTGACTCTGGGTGACCGGGCTTCTTACAATAGCCACAGAAGATGCGAGGTCGGCCCGCTCCTGAAGGAGGGCGCCCACCTGAAGAAGGAGGACGCCCGCCCACCTGAAGAAGGAGGACGCCCGCCCACCTGAAGAAGGAGGACGTCCGCCCACCCCCCCTGAAGGAGTGGGTAGCAGCGGTGGAGCAGACGACACAAGGGCTCGGGCAGCTAGCACAGTGGGAACCGCAAGCAAACCAGCAGAACGGAGGCGTGTATCCTCAGCTCGGACCTCTGCAAGCACCACTGATATAGAAACACGACCACGGGCAAGCAGGTGAGCACGCCGAGGCTAAAACTCGGGACGGAGGCGAGACAGAAACTCATGAACACGTTGAAACTCCAAATCGGACCTCACTGTCTGACAGCAGCGACAAGTACCACAAACAACAGTCCTCAGAGAGTCAAGCTGACGCCAGATGGCAGAGCACTGTGTGTAGAACTCATCAACAGTAGAGTCACCCTGTTGAAGATCATGCTCATGACGCACCACAGACAGGTAGAGGACATCACCAGAGGGCTGATAGCGCTGACAAAGGTAAGTCCACATCGCAGCAGCAGTGCCCAATCCCATAAACTCATAAGCAAACTGGGGTAGAACACTAGCAGTGAGGACAGCAGCAGCACGAGCATCATCATTGCACCACTGAGTGTAAACAGACAGAGCATCCCGATAAATGGAGAGAGACTCCGAGTAATCCGATACCTGCTGGTCATAGGCTTCAACTGCAAGATCATCAGCATCCTTGGCAGCAGCCCGATCAGCCACAGAAGCATCAGCGGCAAGAACGGGTGGCACTGGTGGAGTAAGAGCCACAGGAGCAACGGGGCACGGCGGACAGGAGACCTCGCCAGAGAGAACGCCCCACAACAGGAGGCCGCGCATGTGGATGCGCATAAAGCCCACAAACTCTGCATAGTTGGTGCCATCAAAGATCACGGAGCATCGAGGAACAGCAACATAGCCCGAAGAAGCCCACAAACTCTGCATAGTTGAAGTCAACTGTCACAGACGAATCACAGATGGATCAGATCGAGCGATGCTCTCAGCAGATCGAGAGAAACCGCACCAGATCGAGAAGAGACCACACCGGGGCAGCCGGATCCAGCCGCAGCAAGGACGGAGGCGGCCGGGACGGAGCCGGCCTGAGAGCAGCGGCCCGGGACGGCGCTTGGGACGACGACGGCCGGGACGGACGTTGCGGCTAGGAGCAGCGGCGGCCGGAGGGCAGGCGGCTCGGGACAGCGCGAAGACGGCCTGGGGCAGTGGTGGCCGGCGGCCGGAACGGTGAAGACGGCCTAGGGCAGTGGCGGCCGGCGGCCGGAGCGGTGACGACCGGATTCGGACAGATTTGTGAGACCCGATGCCGGTCGGAGAGCTGAGAGAGCAGCAGCTCGATTTCGAGCGGGAGGAGAAGCCGGAACAATCGACGGTGGCAGCGGACAAGCACGGAGTTGCGAGCGTGCGGGAGTAGAGCAACCTGGGGCTCTGATACCATGTAGAGAAATGAGCAACTGTATTCCATAGGGGCCAAAGGCCAGTACATATACATGTGTGGTGAACAGTAAACTATACACATCTAACAAATACCAATAGCTACAATATTGAATAAATACATTATGAAAATATATCTTACAGTGGATGTATTGGTATTGTAGATCTTCATATTTATATATATATACACTTGCTCAAACTTGAAAAACATTGAATTTTTTACTAAAATTATATGCTATGTATTTGGGGATGGAGGAAGTAAGGTATAATTTTACAATGCTATCCTATACACATGATAAGTTATGTGTCAGGGCAAACTTATGTTGTCTTACTTGTGCCAGTGGCAAAGCATGTTGCCACAGGTTGCATGTTGGGTAACATTCTCGATACAGCAGGAATCAGACGGAGGGCCCAGCTTGGTGGCCCTGAGAAGTGTAATGCCGCACAATTCACACTGAAATTGTAAAAATTGATCATGCCAATAAGAGGTGAGATAGAAAAGGAATAACAACAAGGGACATTCAAAAGGAGAGAGGAATGAAAAATAAAACCTTCCACAGATTGCCCTGGATGCTGCAGAGATTTTCCTGACTGAAATCATGGGTGGTGGTGATACAATAGCCCCCTTTTGGTCTCTGGGTGGCACAAGCAGAAAATCAAAACCATCAATGTAGTAGAACGGTTTAGAACTTATCATCAATGTAGTAGAACGGTTTAGAACTTATCTGCCAGAAAATACTTACCAGGTAATCATCAATGGAGCAAGTGTTGATAGCATTCATCCAATCACGAAAAACAGGACCATGTTTACTGCATCAGTTCACAAAAATATTTTAAGCAGCTGGCAGGGTGGGAGATGAATAAATTGGAACGCACAATCTTAGTTAACAGGACGTGTGTGAGCATTCATTTTACCTGAGGTGTGTCATACCATGCTTCACAAATATGATTGCGTGGATCAGGAGATGCAGGAGGGCGTTCTTGAGATCAGCACTCGTGCGGTCTTGCAGCATCGGCTTATTGAGTGTTATGGTTTTCTTCGTTTTCCCAAACGAACAGGATCCGAAACCACTGCTTGTAGACGATGAAATCAGTGCTTTAAGTTCTTTCTTTTCATACATAAACCTACTAGCAAACACAGTTCAACAACTGAGCAGAACACTACACAACACACGATTTATTTTATAGCCCAGAAACAGCATCCAGCAAAGGAAATCCCTCGGAAAAATTGTATCTAGCTAACGTGGTAATGAACTATTTAAATGATGTGATGCAGTATTAAAGAACTAATTAGCTCAAAGAAGCGGTGGATGGGAAAATGTTATGTTTGGAAGCAATAATTCAAGTAGCTGCAGTGTAAATACACTGATCTAAATGCCAGACTAACCGATGAATAGTTCCTTTTTCCTAGCCATATCGTTACACTGTGAATGAATGAATAGGTACAGCAAGAGCAGAGCACATTAAGCAGAGTCTGTAAATGCGTCCAATGGGGGAAAATAAAAATAAAATAAAAACCCTCTGAAATCTGCAGTGCAAGAAGCAGCTGACCAGGAGGATCCGAAACGAACAGGATTCCAAACCACTGCTTGTAGACGATGAAATTATACTAACCGTGGTAATGAACCAATTAATGATGTGATGCCGTATTAAAGAACTAATTAGCTCAAACAAGCGGTGGATGGAAAAATGCTATGTTTGAAAGCAATAATTCAAGCACCTGCAGTGTAAATACACTGATGTGCACCAATTTCTGAAGGAACAACTGGTTTGATGTATCCATAACACGCATTCAGAATTTTAAGATGATCTAAATGTCAGACTAACCGATGAATTGTTTCTTTTTCCTAGCCATATGGTTACACTGTGAATGAAGGATAGGTAGAGCAAGAGCAGAGCACATTAAGCCGAGCCTCTGAAATCTAGGGGGGCATCAATGTAGGACCAAAATTTAAAAAAAAAACCTCTGAAATCTGCAGTGCAAGAAGCAGCTGAGCAGAATGAGGAGGAGGCCAAGAGCAAAAGGTACCTGGTGGTGGTCTTCATGCGCGGGGAGGTCCAGTCGACGGTGAAGCCGGCGTCGACGAGCGCGCCGCGGAAGTAGAGCGTGTCGTAGTGCCGGAAGAGGCCCCGCACGTCCGGGTCCGTATCGCCCGGCAGCGATTCCATGGCCTCGCCCAAATGCAAGGACGAGAGAATGGGGAAAAATTGGGGTTTTTGGTCTTGATGAATGCTCCGCAGGAGAGGTGGTGTGTGTAGTGGTAGTGGGGGTGTCAGTGATCTTGACGAATGCCCCGATGGGAAGTCACGGACGAGGACTCTTCTTGACTCGCCATTGGCTTTCGTCTCCCAGCTCTGGAGGCTACTAGCAGGTTCTACAGGAGTAGCTCCTCTTTTGTTTTTACTGTAGAACCCACGCCTCTGGCTGTAGAACCCAAAGTTTTTACTGTTCCCTCTTTTGTCTCTTTTGACGGTTTTTACCGCATAATACCTTTTGTTGTAGGTTCAAGGGTTCTCTATACCGATCCTGCAAGCCCCAGACTGAACCGGTGGAAAAAAAATATAGGCGTTGAAATGGTAAGACAACCCAAGTGTCAAAGTTCAGACCATTGTTCGGGTGGAAAAAAAAGGAACATGTGTTGACATTGACTAAACCCATAATGCAGTGTAATTTGGAAGGACAGAGTGAGTATATGTTTTGTGCAGTCGATGTTCAAAAGATTGAGATATAATAGTACCTCGATGAAAGTTGCTGGCTGTAACTATGTTGCGGATTATGAGCTGTGACTCAAACACATATACTGTATATCCTAAACACGCTACAGTAAAATACACTTTCCTATTGTTCTTCCTGTTCTTGGGGAATTAGAGATCACACACACAATTGGGTCTGACACAACCAGAGCAACACCAAACAGGTAAGCAAAGAATCTTAGGAGGCAGTAATGATATAAAAAAAGCAAGATAAACGTATAAGATCAATTGGTTTAGTGACAATCAAGGAACTGATGGAATAGACAACATGGAACACTTCTCTTGAGAAGTCGAGACCAAAGGTGCAGTCATATGGAACAAGACAGCTCTGACTTGGGCATTCATGAAAAATAGTACTAAAGCATAGAAATCAAATAAGCTGGGTGTGAAATCTGCGAAGCACCTTTATCTGTTGATGTTGCAAAACTAACCACCCCATGAATATTTTTTAAACTCTGTTTTTACATTCTGAGAACAAGTTTGAATAACAAAAATAAAAACATCTAGTCTGTTGAATTTCCGCACAGGAGATCTATTGGCTTGTGCGGTGATCAGCAGCAGCCCATCTCAACTTAACCCAACGTTGTTTGAGTGGCGAGTCACGGAAGATAGAAAATCAGGATAGCCAAGGAAGATCATCCATAATGAGCCACGAAAGAGACATATCCAAAGAACCACAATACCTGTGCCTTCCTGGACATGCGGGCAGACCAATTGATGCCTTCATATCATGCCACCAAAGATGATATAAGGAGGCTACCAACTGTCTTAAGTGGATCGCTGAAATATTAGTAACATGTGTTTATAGACATTTAAAGATCCACACAATTAAGAAGTTCGAATGTGATCACCAAGATTCGCTGCATACCAGCCAGCAATTCAAAACAAAATAGTACAACACAAGTTCTTCCTTTGTCACTCTTCAGACAAGGGACCGATCAATCAAGCGGCACCAGAAGTTTGGGCCAACAAAAGAAGAATGCACAAGTGTATGCTATGCCTAACCCTACTGCACTAGTAGTGTATGTCCAACACCAGACTCAGCAACGCTCCCATTCATAGGCAGCGGTCAAACTCAATTTCAACACAGCAGAATCTGTTCATGAACTCTAATCAGCTGGATGTTCTCTCTGAAAGCCTGTTGACTTCAACTCTCAGCAGGAGGAGCGCGTAGGTAGAGGATGTCGTAGTGATTGCCCGTGTACAGCAATGTCACTCTCACAGCTCCAGGACCAATGCAGATATCTTGAGCACCTCCTCCTCCATGGAGTTGCTCCACTCTGAGGCGTATCGCAAGCGCTCTGCCCAAGGACGCCATCATGAGATGGTCCGTAAACTCTCGAGGTGGAATGACGCTCCCAAAGCACCACTGTTTGTAGAGAAAGCAATGAGTCAGGTAAGATGAGTGATTGTGTATCCAAGAATGGATGCTTTCGAAATTCAGCACGAGGTAATAATGTAAGGGAAGAGATGCTGATACTCACATCTTTCAGACTGCAATTTTCGTTGAGCCCAGTAATAAGCTGTACATACTCGTCCCCGTGTGAGCATATGTAGATAGCTACTACTAATCTGAGGAAAACAAGAACTAAGAAACGAAATTTGTCAGAAACATGAATTATGATGAACTGAAGGAAAGATAAGTTCAATGTTGTTCTGCTCACTGTCTGCCGTTGTCTTGTAGTTGCTGAAGAACTCAAGAAGTTTCTCTTCGCGGTAGCTAAAAAAGGAAGAAATTATGTCAGTGAGATGGAACGCTTTTGGCCATGATCTTTGATGGAATTGCAGAAAACCAAGATAATCAAAAACCTGTTAGTTGATGCTCTGCTGTTCCACCTGCCTTGTCTCTTCCATCCCATTACTTTCTTTATCAGCTTCTTAAATGCCTGAAAGAATCAGTGACTCAAATAGTTCACATCTGATAATCATTACATATCATAGGTTACAACAATAAGTTACAGAATATTGAATTGATAGCAAGATATGAAAGAACAAATAACAACACGTCTGAAATGCTTCAGTCATTAAGCACATACTGTAGCATAGTAGTTGGTAACAGAACAGTGAGGTGGCTACACCATTAGAAGCAGTATGTGCGTTTGTGTTCAAACGAAACAAGCATACAATTTTATTCCTCCAAGTTATATTGTCTCGTTGTTCCTTTGCAAGTAGATTTCTCCTAAGGTTCATTGTCGTTACAATTGGGTTGTTAATTTTATAGTAAACTTCAAATTTGAGTTTATGCCGACAGTGTGTAAACTGTGATTCCGTGCCACTACTGTTAAGCAATTGTGCATCTCCTGCAAATGACAAAACAAAGATAGTGAGACGCCAGATCCAGCCTGAAGTTACTGTAACCTGAAGAGAATCATCCCTTACAAGCCTGACTATCTCAGAAAAAAATATGTAGAAGGTGAGAACTTACTTTGTAGCTCCTCGAAAACTCAGAGGCCCATCCAAGATTTGTATGTTGCGTAGACACTCCTTTAACGGTATCAAGGAGACGGTGTTCCTCAAGTGTGTCCTGCCTATCAAGAACTTGCTCCTGTTGGGTTCACATACAAAGATAGAATTAAATAACTAGAGATACATCATGTGGTAAGGAAAAGAGAGGAGGACAATTACAAGGTAGGAAAATATGAAGCTCCTGTAGAAACACTCCCCATCTCCAAGCACCCGTCTAAATCTCGAATAGGCATCAAGATTCACATGAATAGCCTCATCTTCGTCAACACGATAATATTGACGGAGTTCGGTGATAGGACGTGTCTGCAACGAACACACAAATACGGGAATTCAAATTACACTGAGTAGAACATGCAAACAACATATTTCAAATGTGATTGATATTTTGTTTGATTACCAATTTTCAGGTTTCAGTTTGCACTGAAAATGTACGAGACCATTAACTTGTATAATTCTATCATTGATACTGATTGGATCAATAAGAAAAGATAAAAATATCAATTAACGTCTGATGAACTCAGGAACACTACAGAGACAGTCCAAGTTCTGTCAGATTATCATAACAAGAGTTAAAATAAAATATAGTATTTCATAAAAGAGAACATCATCCCTAACAGTTGATTGTACAGGACCATGAACCACAGTATCATGTGATCTAGGATTTTGATCCTGGTATTTCAGGAAATTGTGCTTTGAACATTATAAAAGGCAAAATGGAGCCAAACCTGGCGACCCACATGTTCCGAATATATCCTTTCTTCTCTATCAACAATCTATTCGACAAGAAAACGGGTTAAAAATCATATATCCTGCCATACTTAAATTTTTACAGAATTAAAACTGAAGTTCAAGCATTCCAAAATAAGAAACAAGGGAATAAGAAATGGATGGAATTAATAAACAACAATGTAATAGCAAGACCACAAAAATTGTGCGTCCAGAATTTCTTTGCATGAATTATAGTTGAGGCTTCTGAAGCTAGTTCCAGGTACAAATCAACTAGATGGTGAGCTTTTCCACAAAAACTGCAAAGTAGGTGGTCAGCAGTTTTGTATGTATATGCCCAATGGTTCACAGAAACTATGTCCAGTTGTGCAATCGCGAACAGATGTCTAGCTTCAGGCTCTGTTACCAAATTTTCGCAGTGATTAGGAAATGACCTCATGATTTCACCACATCTTACAGACTTCAAGAAGTACAACAAGATAGCCGTTTGTTTCAAAGACCATACCAGACTGCGAGAATACGGACAAGCAACAAGGAAGTCCGTGCTCATGGCAAAATCAAAAGTCCAAACTACTCATAACATTTGTCCAAGATTCCTCCTCTATTCTAGGATGCCACATCATCATTCTATACCCAAGATTTTCTTGCCTAGATTAAAACAACTGATCCCGAAATTAAACATGAAGAAACAGGTATCAAGAACACCATGCATAATCCCGATTTCACGTTCCAAAGATTCCGCTTCTGCTACTCGAAATCATTCTCACGAGATTCCAACGATTCACATCCAGTACAATAAGCAGATTGGCACACAAATGCAGAGACGAGCCAATGAATCACAAGCGAGCGAGCAAGAGAGAAAGGGAGACCGGATTGAGGCTACATACCATTTTCTTGCAGGTGAAATAGCTCTTGAACTTGCTCCAGAGCGCCGATTTCCACTGCTCAAGAGTAGAGAAACCAAGAAAACACTCAAGAAAGAGCGCACTCCAAGAACGAACTCCAAGAAACACAGCAATACGTCGCGAACGAAGACGAGACACGCGCCATCACCTGTCGCGCCAGCGCTCTCCTCTTCATCTCCTCCGCCTCCTCCTCCTCGGCAAAGATGAGACGCGCGTCGTTGATAGCCCTCTGGTCGGCGGCCGACATCCCGTCGCGTACCAACTGATCGAACACTTCCCTGCAGTCGCCGGCCGAACTCCCGGCGCTGTCGGGGGAGGACGGGCTGCCTCCCGCGCTTCTTGGAGGGGAATGCGCGGCGGCGGGCCGCTTGCCCTTCCGGTCGACCCCCGCCACGGCGGAGCTCGACCCATCGTTGCCGCTTCCGCCGCCGCCCACGGCCTGCTCACGGACGCGTTCTTGGGTCGGTCGGCGGGCGCATCAGAGGGAGGTGGCGGCGAGGAGGCAGCGGCGCCGCCTGCGGCATCGGATGGGGATGACTCGTGCTGCCCATGGACCGGTTCTCGAATGCGGTCGATTCCTGAACCGGATTTCATGGCGGCGGGAGGACTCGTATTGCAATTCCGCGAACGTGAGGGCGTGGGAGACGAAATGTGTCAAGGTTGCGGATGGTAATTACAGGAAAGCTTGGCGGTTATTTATAATGGTGGCATCGGTCAGTTGTTAGCCGTTAATATATTAAAAATAAGTACGAGTAATAAATATTTGTATATAAGCAAAATGTTAGAAACAAACACCAAAAAAGCATCCCAAAGCACTAGTCTTATAATTGATTTATTATAAGTATTAGCTTAAAAGCTTCTTCTAATATTCCGAGCATTGCTTAAATGAACATTTTAGGAGAAACTAGTTTGAAATACGCATAAACAATTCGAATGTCGCTACCTCGTGCAGTATATATGAAGTACATGATTTTAGCTGAAGTCGATTGTTCGTGTGTTTCCGCAGCAAGACGAGATGAAGCCACCATAAAGTTGGCGCGGAGGTTACAAACCTCTAGACTTGATCCCCTCGACTCATGATATTTACATATTTGCACATGTTGTTTCTTATTTCTGGTCAAGGACAGAGTTGGTAATATTCTATTTTTATTGTAGTGAAAATTTCAAGGAGGTAATAAGTAATCATGCCATTAGTTTGTCATGTATCTCCAAGGTGAGACAAGAGCTCCGTGTCATTGATGATCATTTTGTGTGATCATTGTACCATGTCATACTCACTGTGATATTTGTTCTGGGGTGTTGTCAATAACACAAGAGGATACTAAGAATTCTAGATTGTAAAATTGATTGTATCTTGAGTTTCTTTTAAATTTAGTAAAACTGAATAATTATAAATATAATTTTGAATTAGGGGCGATCTTGATAAAGAGAAAGAACGGAAGAATATTGTGATCGTGTAGCCATAATGTAGGTTTGGGAACCTTGTGGGATACATGTTGCATCATCTTGCATTAATAAAGACGTGCATTGCACGTGCACACTAACTATTTAGTAGTGGAGATACACCCTTCTTTGACATCACAGAAGAGGGCAATGGACATTGTGCCCAAGGTGTCGATGACCCGATCTGCTCGGGCCTCAGCCATGTTTCTTGCTCCAGACAATCGCTTCCGGCCCGTTTGGCGGCCGCCTAGCCCAGGGGAAGGTTCTCTAGCAGACATTTTCCGCCTTCACCGAGGAGCTTGGAGTAGGACTCTCCAAAGCCCAGTACGATCCCTTATACGAAACCCTTTCATGAAGAACAACTGTCCTAATCTATCTATTCAAAAAGGCGGTAAAATATAGGTTCTCGTTCCTCAGCATCATCTTAACATAAACACACCAACAAACCCCGATGCTTTTGTTTTCCTCCAAACTCTTAATATAACTATATAAAATTAGAAAGTAAATATATGATATGGAGATAGTTATAATATGCGAGGAACGAACCTCACATATATATAGTAAGAAGAGCGATACAAGTGGAGTTCTCATTTTTCTCTCACTTTTAGTGTGTGACACCCACTTACAATTGACGTGAGTGATTTTGGACCTCACAATAAGTGTGACATTTTCTTTCAAAATTTTCTGGAGATGTTAGAATTGGTTTTGTGAGTTATGACTGAAAATAAAATATATTTGTTGATATAAATTGTGCATGCTATTTTTATGGCAATCCAGCATATCCTATTTGAACTCCATGGTCAATGCACACATGCATGGTAAGTATGTGCTTGTTTGTTAGAATTTCCGTTTATTGCTTTTGACTAAGGCATGCATGAGGCCTTCTCCAATGCATTGTTTCTTAGAACATCTCCATCGGCACCCCGATAGGCCTCCCCATCGGCCCTATATGGTACAATCACAAAAAGGACACCCAACAACATCCCTCACCTGTCTAGAATCAGGGGTGTAGCCAGACCCCAGGCTACATGCGGGCTTTGGCATGGGACGTGGCAACAAAATCCTTCGTTGACTAATGTACCATTGAAGTTGGCCTGGGGCGTGACCGAATCCTGGCTACGCTACCGTCCGGAATGCCCGAAAAATTCTACGTCATCCCTTATCCGACCCGTAAACGCCTGATAGCGACCCGATCGTTTCTCCCCGTCCCCTCCCTATCATGTGTACAATCTCTCCCTCTTCCCATATTGCGGACAAAGGGAGTATGACAACAACATAATCCTACTTCAAATGTGATTTAAGGTAAGCCCGCAATAAATAAATATGATTTAGGGTTCTAGGTCAAGGCGCTGAATTTAATATAATTAGAAATAAATCATGCATGGGTATCATCCTTGGTTCCTTTCACATCTTTTTTGACCTCTTCGTCCCCACGTACCAACCGCGACGCCTACTCCTCGGTCTCCTCATCGACATGTAGGAGGAATGGAGTTTTTTCTTCTTCTTTTTTTGGACATGCATGTGGTAGTTAATATCTGAGGCGAAGCTCCCAGGCAACTGTGTCGGACAAGTGCTATTGGGAGCGCCAGTGGAGATGTTCTTACCTGTGTAATCGTCCAAAATAAATTCTGCTTGTGCCCTGGCACTAATCCGGGACATGATATTTTGCATAACGTTGAACAAGGAATCAACACGTTTTCTCTCTATGGAGATCATCACTCCTGCCTCCTTGACCATCTGGGTGCTACCAAGAACAACCATATCATCAAAGGGCTGTAGCCTCTACAGAAGAAGGAATTTGCTCAAAGATGAACTGAACTTGGTCTTCCATAGAGACAGAAGAAATTCTTGTTATGAATTCCACGGGCCACGGCTGGATCACCGGCTTCATGTAACCATATTGGGAACTCTGAATACATACCTTCTTTCTTCAGTACATTTTGGACAAACAAACATTCGCGTCAAGATGCAAGACGGCGATGCAAAAAAGCAAAAGAAAATTTGGAGTCTCAGACAACCTCTAGGCCACCCTGAACCAAGTGTGAGCCAGGTAGGAACGATCATCTACAGCCGTCGGATGGATCCGATCAGGAACAACCTGGCCGCTAATCACGATCTGGCCCAGAGGTCAGAATGCATCAACCAGAAAGTGTTTGCCTCCTTATTAGTAATAAAGGATGCTGCGGTACGATCCTATAGGAAAGATCCTGTTCAAGTAAGGTCGTGCATCAGCTGCAGAATCGCCGCATTATAAGCTGCCTACACTGCTAATCAAATGGCGAGGTGGGATTAATATCAGGCACGCAGCGTGGAAGCATGTCCCCGGCCAGGCCTGGGAGGACCGTGGTCATATGGCCCATGTGGTTCAGCACGAGAATGGAGCCACAGCCCAGCAGCCCATCTGAGATGTGTTTGTCTCTTAAACTTTTCTTTTCCTTCCGGTGCATCAACGTTGGGGATTTTGAACCAGTTTAGTATCTGAGAAATGCTGAATGGCTTCAAAATTAAAATATACAATTCTGAACAACATATTCTAGCTTATTTTTTCCCTTATATTTTCTATAGCGGCCATTACATACAGTTTGATTGTTCTTTCTTCGTCTTTTCTCAACTACATTAGTTCTCTGTTACAGAAATGTACTTTAGTTGACTCGGATTTCCAAAAGGTACTTAATTCCATTTCCGGTCTTTTTAGTTCAAGAAACAATCCTTTGTTGATTCAACTTGTCAGAAATACCTCATAGGAGAAGTACCTGCTTCAAGCTCTCCAAAAACAACTTATTTTACAGGGTACAAAAGCAGATAATATCCAGTCTCTGAACCAGAGTCACCTGCCAGCACAATTTCAGTTTTCAACAGAAGCTAAACGCAGCAAAAAGATAAACTGCATCAGCTTTTCTTCACATAAATTCCGATGCGAATCCGCTATAATAACAAAACGAAAAAAACATCAGAAGGAAGTAGCAAGAGTTTCTACAACTCCATCAACAACAGACGTCTCTGGTAAGTATCTGCAAATAAACCGACCACCCCGAACCCAACCAAGTATTATCCGTCCCTCTCCCCTACTAACCATTACAAAAATTGGTTCCACTGAGAACATCTACAGCTCGTCGTGCTCCTCCTCGTCGTCAAGGCCACCGTCGGCTCCCTCGCCACCGGGGGCGCCACCGGACCTCTGGTACACGGCGGACACGATGGGGTTGCAGACAGCCTCCACCTCCTTGAGCTTCTCATCGTAGTCCTCCTTCTCGGCCGACTGGTTCTCGTCCAGCCACTCCAGAGCCTCCTTGAGGGCCTCGTCCACCTTCTCCTTCTCCTCACTCTCCAGCTTGTCAGCCAGCTTGTCCTTGTCGCCCACGGTGTTCTTCATGTTGTACACGTAGGTCTCGAGCTGGTTCCGGGCGTCGATGCGCTCCTTCACCTTCTTGTCCTCCTCAGCAAACTCCTCCGCCTCCTTGACCATCCGGTCGATCTCCTCCTGGCTCAGACGCCCCTTCTCGTTGGTGATGGTGATCTTCTCAGATTTGCCAGTGCCCTTGTCCTCTGCCTTCACGTTCAGGATACCGTTGGCGTCCACCTCGAAGGTGACCTCAATCTGAGGAGTGCCCCTGAAAGTTTAGTTCAAGACAACACCACATAATCAGTTCACGTGTCATATTGCATCCCACATTAGATTCATCATCTCTGAAATCAAGAATAACAAACCTAGGAGCTGCAGGAATGCCATTAAGGTCGAACTTGCCGAGAAGACGGCAGTCCTTGGTCATGCTGCGCTCACCCTCAAAGACCTGCAGATATATGCGAGGTTAGGTCCCAGCCAGCTGACACTGAAGAGTTTCAGAGAGGGTAACAGGTTGCTTATTGGCTGTTACCTGGATGGAGACGGTGGTCTGCTGGTCCTGGTAGGTGGTGAAAACCTGTGACTTCTTGGTGGGGATGACAGTGTTCCTGGGGATCAGCTTGGTCATGACTCCACCGACTGTCTCGATACCGAGGGTGAGGGGTGCCACATCCAGGAGGAGGATATCTGTACCAAAATGAGATCATAGTTGTGTAAGTAGGATGCTTCCAAGTTCAAGGTAGCAGGAAAATGTAATCGGGTAGTAAGAAGATTAATTGTACCTTTGGTTTCATCACCGCCCTCGCCACTCAAGATGCTTCCCTGAACCGCAGCACCGAAAGCAACAGCCTCATCAGGGTTCACACCCTTGCTTGGCTCCTTGCCATCGAAGTAGTCCCTGAGAAGCTGCTGGACCTTGGGAATCCTGGTGCTACCACCAACAAGAACAATCTCGTGGATCTGGCTCTTCTCAAGACCAGCATCATCCATGGCCTTCTTCACAGGTCCCATGGTCTTGCGGAACAGATCGTTGTTCAGCTCCTCGAACCTGGCACGGGTCAGTGGCTCCGAGAAATCAGTCCCGTCGAAGAGGGACTCGATCTCAACACGGACTTGGTGCTGGTTGCTGAGGGCTCTCTTGGCACGCTCAGCTTCCCTCCTCAGCTTTCCAAGAGCACGGTTGTCCTTGCTGATGTCCTTGCTGTACTTCTTCTTGATCAACTTGATGAAGTAGTCCATGATTCTGTGGTCAAAGTCCTCACCTGAAGAGATTATACAGCTCAGTTAAACACGTACACAACTCACAGGTCATGACATGACTAATTAAACATTGCTACATCATTTTAGCAATTTAGCTCCTTGTTCAAGTAAAAGAAGCAGTCCATCAACTAAAGGATTGTTGAGAGCTTGTTTTACAACCAATGAATATATCCCAATACAGCAGTGAACTACAAAATATCTTTTGAGCAATTGCAACATGTGGCATGAGAATTACTTTTACTTTATAGAAGTATTTACAGAATAATCACATTTTAAACCAACGAATATATAGCAGGAACCCTAACCGGCAGCATTGTATTGTCGAGGTATATGAAATTTTAAGTTGGTGGCTAATGGCAGTAGAGCAAAAACAAATAAACAAGTGAAAGACAGAAGATATCTTATACCTCCAAGATGGGTGTCACCGTTGGTGGCCAACACCTCAAACACGCCGTTGTCAATGGTCAGGATGCTGACATCGAAAGTACCACCACCGAGGTCAAAGACAAGGATGTTCTTCTCACTGCCCTTCTTGTCCAAACCATAGGCAATAGCAGCAGCAGTTGGCTCATTGATGATCCTAGCAACGTTCAGGCCAGCAATCACACCAGCATCCTTGGTCGCCTGTCTCTGGGCATCGTTGAAGTACGCTGAAAACAGGAACAGACAGAAGTGAGCACTGACATTCATAGAGTCAATATTGCTGAGTCAGCAACTGAAAGGCACAATTACTAACCAGGAACAGTGACGACGGCGTCATTGATCTTCTTCCCAAGGTAGGCCTCAGCAGTCTCCTTCATCTTTCCAAGGATCATGGCACTGATTTCCTCAGGGCTGAAGACCTTGGTCTCTCCATCCTTGATCTTGACCTGGATGTAAGGCTTCCCCTCCCTGTTGACAATCTTGTAGGGCACAAGTTTCATGTCCTTCTGCACCTCCTTGTCCTCAAACCTGAAAATGAATTTCATACGTCAGCCACCCCACACACCAACAATAACAACAAACAAGAGCAGTTAAATGGGGAATCGGTCTTACTTTCTCCCAATGAGACGCTTGACGTCAAAGATGGTCCTCTCAGGGTTGACAGCCGCCTGGTTCTTGGCAGCCTCACCGATGAGCCTTTCGCCATCGGTGAACCCAACCCACGAGGGCGTGATACGGTTTCCCTGGTCATTGGCGATAATCTCCACATGACCATTCTTGTACACACCGACACATGAGTAGGTCGTACCGAGATCGATACCGATCACCGTACCGAGCTTCTTGGCCTCCTCCTTGGCAGCACAGAGTGCAAACAGCGATCCTGCATACAGAGGCACTAGCAGATTAGCAACATTCTCCATCCAATAATCTGATCTCAGATAGTGGTATTAGAATGCAACAAAGCTGCGTAATCCTAAGTATACAATTCAGTTCATATCAGTAAGATTCAATTTGGCCACCTTCATTTACTAATGAAACTGGATGATATTCTAAGGCGCTACTTTTAGTAATACAACAGATACAATTGGATCATCCAAAGAACTTACAACATAAAATCCTTGCTAGGAATGTTATTATCATACTGAATTATGAGCCTATAGCAGCATCAATACCATCGCTAAGGGCCAGATCGCGGCAGCAAATGCAACAGAACCAATTCGAATCCGTCACTGGTGCACTAGAAACTAAAGGCTTCATTCACCGCAACACTAAACCACCAACTAACATTGGATCAAAGTCGTTATATAGTAGACAGTGAACACCAGATCGCATGGCGATCCAGTTTAGACACCTTTGGCTCCTAAACATTAAGATCCTTCGAGCCCAAACTGGATCATCCTCGAACACCCCCAGATCGAGCTCGTCGAGCCACTCAGATCTAACGAGAGAAAAAACGAATACAACAACGAGTGCGGGAGATCGAGATCGCACCTGCGAGCAGGACGCCGAGCAGCAGCGCGGACCCGCGGACCCGATCCATCGCCGCCACGACGCGCACCACGTCTCACCTTCCTCGCCTCGGCGCTGCTGACGATCTCGTCTGCGGAAGTGGGTTTGAGTTTTAACGAGCTTTGGTGTGTGTGAGAGATTTATATACGCCGAGATCTGTATGCCCGTCGCGTTGGCCGGAACGTCATGTGTCCGAAGTGGACGAATTGAAAGAGGCCACGTGGCGGGCCGGGCCAATCGCGGTGGACTCTGTGCTGGGGTCGCCGCGGCCGTCCGTAGCGCCGATCGGACGGCTGGGATTGTCTGGCTCAACGCGGAGGAATGGGATTGGCTGCGTCGCGTGGACCGTTCGAGCGAGTTCGGTGCCGGTCGGTAGGTGGGCCCGGGATCGGAAGTTGCGTAGACGGAATGCAGTTTTGTCTCGACGGATATCGTGTGGTACAACCATAGTAGCAACTTGTATATTTATGAGCTGATGAACCTGTTTTCCCAACAAAAAAAACTCTTGAACCTTTAGTGCTTAGCTAAATCGACACTGAATTTTGAATCCTGAATGTTGGCACTCTCAGTCTCTGACTATCAAATCTCTAAGTAGAGTAACGAGTGTATATCAAATCTCCGAGTAGAGTACGAGTGTAACTATGACTGTAGCAGTGAAATTTGTTCATATGCATGAGTGGTAGCCCTACCAGTGGTGGATGATTGCACTCGGATATATTTTGCATGTGAACTCACTAACATTCGTAAACATAGTAACTAGGGAAAATGTGCCATGTGTGCGGTGGCGGAGGACGGAAGAAATTTGAGGTAGGGCAAACTCTAAAAATGATGCAAAGATGAAAATGTTCCTGACACATTAATACTATATATTATATATGATTCTAACATAATCACTTAGTACAATAGAAATATAAACATATTTAAAAAATAATTTATAAATAAGGACAGACCAATAATGTAAAAATTGATAACGTATAGAGGTCCTATATAATGGCAAATCTCTACTTAAAAAATATTTTCCGTATTTTTATCGATAAAAACTTTTGAATATCCCTCGATAGATATAGCATGTTATCAAGCCATCAAGAAGGCACCGCGGACCTCTTGTTGCACAACTCGATCTTGAGGATCTTCATCGCGGAAAAGCCGTTTCAACTATTAATTGTCGTCGCCACCGGAAAAGCAATGACATCTCAGTGAGAGGATAACCGTAGGGAACATATCATGTGGTTGTGTAGACGAAATGCACTTTTGTCTCGACGTATGTACATATCGTGTGGTAGTGGTACAACATAGTAGCAACCCGTATATTTATGAGCGAAGTTTCTCATAAATCTTCAACTTGTCGAAAACCTAAAATTTGAATCTCGAAAGTTAGCCATCTAGATCATCAAATCTCGGCCTGATCTGAGGTGGCATTGGTCAAACCCATTTTGAATCGTCAATTAGTGGGGGGGGGGGGGGGGGGGGGGGGGCAATTAGAGGCGTGTTCATCTTTGTCCCTTGTCTTCTAATTAAACCCCTCCTACTCTCTTGCTCGATGGCGTCTCTCGTTAGCATTCTTCTATGCTCCACCTCCTACCCCGCACCGGTTACTCTCCGCCATGTTGCCTTCCTTTTCAAGTGCACTACGGGCAGCTGCGGGACAACACATGGCGGGGGAGCAACAACGGTCAGGAACACTGTAGGCAGACATGCAACATCAAGGTTAGATGACGAGATAACGGTTGGGCAGTCGAAGAAGTGCAGGCTGAGTACGACTTGCACGGCACGTCGGTTTGTTGATCGTCGTCACGGCCTCTCTCGGCATGGAGATACTGGCATACCAAAATTGGATTGAAAAGGGGATCGGGTTGGACGTGAGAACGATTGAGAAATGAGATGGATATGACGAGTGGATTCCTGGTTGTTAGTGAGGGTAGCAAGTTGTTTCGTTCGGAGACGTTTCTATTCTGGTGTGCCAAAGAAGTCTAGCCTCTATGATAGACCGCTAACACTAAATTCGATATGCCAACTTCTAGGATTCAAAGTCCGGACGTTTGATTTAGCTAAATTCTACAAGGTTTAGAATAGATTTTACTACATAGTCATTACACTGATGATCCTACGGGTGATGGCATCTTTTTACGGGGATGTCATGTTTGAACGTCAATTCCTCGGACTCATTGTTAATTACTATACTCACTATCTCCCTCAAAAGGAAGCGTATAAATTTTTTTAGTATCAAACAATGTAAAGATTGATTAAATATACACTATTAACATGTACCAATAAATATCATTAAATATATAATGAAATGTATCTATTTTTTTTCAATAGTCTTTTCTACAACGGTTAGTCAAATTTAACATTAGTTAACTTTTTAGGAATAAAATATGCCTTCTTTTATAAATTGACTTAGTAGCACCGAGCTCATGCTTTCCTACGAAAAACCCACGCAAAGGGAAAGTGCTAGGTTGGGGCTATGTGGACTTTTGGATTCAATTCAAAATAGTAGGTTTATTTTCTGTTGGTCAAACAATTAGTTGTAGTTTAAATTCTCATGTTCGTTATTGAAATTGAAACCTAACAGAAATCCATGCGTGCCTAATAAATTAGGATTTTCGGAATAGTCGTGACGTCATGAAATTGTGGTTTCGGCAAATAAAAAGATGGTGAAATATAGGGACGTTAACTAACTGAAGTGAGATATAATTTAAATTTTGAAACTTGTGATGTTAGACAATAAACATGAGTTTCGACATGAGGACAGGGAATAGAGACAGTAAGTGGTAATTCATCTAAAATAATTTGTCCATGTGTGTGCACAAATAAAAGGTGTTGGTTCTGAGTAGAGCAAGAGTGTACTTATGGCTATAGGGGTAAAAAGAATATTTGATGTATTTTGCATGAGGGGTGGCCCCACCTGTGGTGGATGATTGACATTGTAGGTTGTGGAGCATAATTTATCGCAATGGTAGAGTAAACTGGGAAAAATGTACTACCATGGTTGTCGATTTTGTATTTAGAGATATTGGGCGCGTTCCATCCCTCTCGTGATTTACTGATTCCTCTGAAGCCCATCGGGAGTCATGTACTACTGTAATATCCAACGAAAATATTGCCAAGAGGCACCGGCAAATCACATTGTTGTGTGCTTTTGTGTGGTGATCTAGAGACCAATCACATCTTCTTCATGTGCCCATTGGCAAGATTCATGTTGACCGGTGTAAACGATCTTCTATCCTACAATTGGAACCTTTTTTACATGACTATAATTGGAACCTGAACAACTATGTTTGATTTCTATATGTGCCCACCTATGAGGTTTTTTTGACCTAGCTTTGGAACAAAATTATGGAGAATTTGTTCCTAAACATCCATCCTGTGTCATATTTACTACACTGAAAGTTGCTTGAACTTTTTAATCTAATTTTGAAATAAAAAAGGTTGAGGCGGCACCGACGATGATTAATCAGCTGCAAGAACTTGAAGCAAAAAGTGTTCATTCACGTTCCCCTTTGTATCATGTTTGTTTTATAAATGACAAACGCAGTTTGCTTTGCCTTTAATTTTATTTTTCTATAGGTTTTTAATGCAGTATATTTATTAAACCGAGAGTTCAACATGAAAAATATACTCCTTGCTGAGAGTAGCAATTTTCAACTTAATCTTGGCTAGTTCTTTTTGGGTCTGGATTGTATTTTGCTCTCATTGCCGAGGGTTCTTTTTGCAAAAGTTAGGATTCTCCTACCTTTTTAATTCTGTCAGGTCGGTATTTACGCGACTCTTAACTTGTTATTTATTTTATAAACGAGACACCTATTTCCCAAAATAGGAGGCATCACACAATAATTGGCAAGTTTAATGCAACGTGTCAAATCAACCAGTAAGAACTAGAGTATTATTCTCATTGCAAATTATTCTTTCGTACATAATGCATTATGTCTTCGTAAATAAAGAAAGACTAGGCAGGAAAAGGAGGTGGGGTTCCCGTGGTCACTCTGTCTTTGGTACGGGATTTTTCACACTGCGTCACACACTCATGCATAGTCGTGTAGCAAAAATCATCTGCCAAGCAACAGTAGCAAGTATCTCGTTTGCACCGTCTGTTATAAAAGCACAACCCGCTTGGAAAATTAACCTTCTCGGTTTCCATGTCGGTGATGATTCGGCCTATAGAACAACAAACGGACCATTGTTATGCAATTCAACAGAAAAGCAACAAATCCAACAAGAAACGAAGGAGATATAGATGACTAAAATATTTTGGAATACTACTACAGGGAGGAGCTAAAATATTACATGTGCATAACCTATGGATTAACTTCATGAGCTAAAATATTACTGGCCAATTCACTTCTTCTATACCGATGGAACGGCAAGTCTCTTGCCCGGTTTCAAAAAAAAAAACTTCGTGAGCTGGAACGACAAAAAGTTTCGTAAATATAGATGAAACATTGCTTACCTTGAGCAAGAGTAGCAGAAAATACGAGATGTAGAGACAGTAGGGCTAGCGCAAGGATGCGAATCGAGTACTTGTCCATCCCTGAAGCTTATCGGTGGATGAGAAAATTTGTCTTGTACTAGAAGATTGATGATTTAATATCAACACACATGAGCCATATATAAAGAGGGATTGAGAGAAGGGAGACCCGGTGCTATAAATCATCCCGCTCCCGTGTAGAAGAGATGAAGCAATACAATTGGCATGATATAGTATCTTTCCATAATATATGCACCTCATTAAGATCTGCGCGTCAACCTGCTCCCGTGCAGAAACTTCAATCAAGCAGTAAATTGGAATCTCTACTACAAAAGAACGGAGTGTCCTGTCTCCTGCCGACGGACGAAACCAGACCGTGGTACGTCGTGGTCATTTTGCACAAAACCCCTTATGAAATCCAGAAATCAACCCGCGGTCCTTTCTCTAACGTCTCGTACCGGTTTGGATCGGTTCGCAGTCGTCTCTCTCTCCCTTCCTTATCCCTTTCTGTCGCTCGTGGTGGTGCTCGAAAGAGGAACGAATCAGGCCGGATTCAAGGGAGGCGGAGGGCGCGGGGATGGAGCGGCCACACGCAAGGAGACCGGCGGCGGCCGCGTGCAAGGAGGTCCACCTCACCGACCTCCGCACATCACCCACGGCCGCGGCGGCCGGCGGTGAGTAGGAGGGAGGCCCGAGTTCCTCTAGCTCATGTCCATATGGCCAGGAGGGCGGCGATTTGAGGCGACCAGGACCTCGGATCGGTGGTTCTACGCCAGGATCTGGTTCTTGGCGATGGAGGATTCCTACCACGCCGAGGGCAGCAGGTCCAGCTAGGCTCGGGTGTCAGGGCGCAGGTTTGGGTGTTGCCTCCCAGCTGTCAGAGCCTCCTCAGGGCGCAGGTTTGGTTTTTTTCCTCTCTCTCTTCCTCCTACGCCCCTTCTCCCCATCATCTGGTGCCTCTCGCACCTCCTCCTCCAGCGCTTCTGACGCCGGTCACCGGATCTGGCCGTCATCGCCTCCACCACGCCGATTCGTCCGTCACCGCCTCCATCTCGATTGTCCCAGTTCTTGGGGGCCCCGACGCGCTCCCCAGACAGAGTGCAAGAGAAGCGGAGGCGCGGCTCGAGATCTGGGTATGGAGGCCTGGATCCGACCTACCCACTTAATCTTCCTTTTTCGTGATTTATTTTTTTGTTCTGGGTCAAGTTTTGGTTGAATCTAAGGTGAACCAATGGATCCTTCTTTGTTGTCTGTCCCAATCTGATAACGTGGTGGATGAGTTTTACCAATTATCTTACAGTTCATATATGATTCCAACTGATGAATTTCGTCTGGTGTAGTCAGCATGTGCTTTACGTATTTCTCTGTAAATTTCCCATTGCAACATGTTTCTTCAAATTAATTTGTCACTAATTTTTCCTTACGGTTTCCTATTGCAGTATAGGCCACACACACACATATGGTCAGCAATGACAGCATATATGAAGATTTCTCCATGGATGATATTGACCTGAGTTACAAAAATTATGAAGAAATATTTGGTAACTCTCACATTCAAATTTATGATGCTGGGATTGAGAACTGCTTTGAAAGGAAGGAAGTTCTCACTGGGAACTCCGATGAGGTTCGAACTTTGTCCTCGAACCACCGTGTTCCGCTGCTGTCTCGCACCAATTCGTCGCCCAGGTCGCCATGGACGAGGTGCCCAAGAATTGCAACATCGGACATCTGCCTCTTCCGTCCAGTCTGTGCTTCAAATACATCTACCCCGGGGTGCTCCACCACAGTTGGGCTTCCTTTGCAAGATTCGGTGGGATGCTTTGTTCTATAGAGGGTACATCCGTGCTTCAGCTACATCCAGCGCAGGGTGCTCGATTGGCCTTCCTTTGAAAGGTTCTTCTTGATGCTTTGTTCTACAGAGGATTTTTTGTAGATTTGCGAGTTGCTGATCTGCATGATTTTGTTCATATTTTGCTGTATGGATTTTGTATTTGTTGTACTGTACCAAGTGTATCATGAGATGCATGTATTTTTGTAGAATTTTTGTTATATAGATTTTGTATCTGGACGAATATCATTTGAGCATTTTTGTCCAATACTCTAATTCTTGATCACTAACCCATACTCTAATGCTGCATCACCACAGGGTTATGTCGATTGAGGAGAAGAGACACGTACGGGTAGTTTCAGCTTTTAGTAGATAGAAGAAATGGGTTGTTCACTTGCCTTCAGTGTTCTTGTGTGGATTACTCGGGATAGTGCAAAAATGACCGCTGGAAAGTTTTACTTACAAGGTGAGATTGTGAAAACACACTCCCTCTTGACCATCAACATGTTGTGCACTAACCATCTACTTCTGATCTTTGTTATGATGGTGTTTGGATAATTTATTTTTGCTTGCAGTCAAACGGGTATAGTTGTTCAAGGCAGTCCTGGCCTCAGATGTTTTCTTTTGATTACGGAATTCGACATAGCACCTAGATTTTAAATATGAACCAGAGCCATAAAATTCAATTATATTATAAGTTTCTCGCTATTTCTTGTTCTTTCTAGACGAAGGCTAGCCGAATATTTTCTATACCAACTTGCATGAAGTAGAAGCATGCTATTTCATGAAAAACTGCTCATGGTGAAACTGTTGCCTTAAGAATGTACTTATTTTCAGTTTAGTAGAATTTCTTGATAAAAAAAGATGAATTGTAATCTTGGCTTCCTTCAGTTGAAAAGATTACTCCTTTGATTGCTTTGACCACTCTTGGAGGGTTCTGTTGAGTTCATGAAAATAAATCCCTCTATAGCTTCGCAAATGGCACAAGAGTGTGTAATTGTTTTTGCTCTAGGAAAGTCTGATATTCAAGATCAGAATTTATCGTCTACATTGTTGTTTTCTCTCCAGTTATGTTGAACTTGCTTCCTTCAGCAAGCATTTTAGATTTTTAGTAGTACAAATATTTCATATCTTAACACTAGGCAAGCGGTCTATGAGATACATCTTGATTCTTGTTATACCTTGTCAGTTTTGTAACACTTTATTCCAAAACACCAAGAACATTAAGCAATCTTCCCACCATTGTTTCAGACTTACTAAAGAACACCGAACCATGGACCTAAGATAGTTGATTACAAGTTTGTCGGCTGCCATGTGCCAACTTCAGTTAGGATTTAAGATAGAAAGATACACAACACGGGATTGCAAGTGCCAAATCACGTCTTCCAGCCAGCTTGGACGTTTGAGGGCATCCACAGCTGCTTCGACAATGGCCGGGAGGCCTTGACAAAGTGCATCTTTGACAATGGCCGGGAGCCAAATATAGACAATCACTTAATACTTTTTCTATCCAGAAACCGTTTGCAAATTCCTAAGTGAGAGTTATGTAGACGGCTGTTTTATTTCAAAAGCTCCACTATATAAGCAAGCTGCATTGTTTATTATTTCTGCTTGCATTGTAATTAGGTGAAGAAGTGGGCTCATGTTTACTTGCTTTGCTAAGAAAGCCTACTATCTTAAAGCCGAGCATAGTGGCACAGCAAGACCAAAACAGAGAAGAACAGATGACTATTTTTTACATGGCAAAAATGTTAAGTCTTTCCATACAGAAGTCATGTTCACAAAATGTACTTATATATTTGAAATTGTATCTTAAATGTCTCTTAAACAACCAAAACAAGTCCATTACAGAGCCATTATGTATTTTTTATAGAAAGTTTTAATTTGTTGCAGTAGGGTGGAGAAAGAGACACGGCAGCAGGTGCATCACCAAAAAGTACACAATATAATGGCATTTTGTTACATCTTGGTCTGAAAGCGCTTGGCCCGGAGGCAGTTCGATTGGAGTTGCTGCTGTGTCAATTGGCTATGGCCATGCTTGAGAAGATTTGGGGAATGCAACCCGAGCTCCAGAGGAGAATTGCTGTAGTTCTCTGGGATATTTGGACCACGCGAAACAAAGTAAATGCGGGTGAGAAAGCTTTGTCAACACAAGAGGTTTGTAAATTTATTAACAAGCACTAGGGAAAGAAGCTATACCACGTGAAGAAGTTTGCTGGGAAGTACCGCCACGCGAGTTTGTTAAAGTTAATTTTGATGCATCATTTGTTGAAGCTACCGGTACAAAAGCCTGGGGATTTGTAGTACGAGATGATCAGGGGAATTTCTTGCCGGTGGTGCCGGGAAGATTCCTCATGTTCGTTCTACTCTACACGCAGAAGCAAATGCTTGCCTGTCTGCAGTTTTGGGAGCAGCGAGTTCTGGATCAAACAGAGTTGTTCTGGAAACTGGAATCTGATTCTTCAACGCTGGTGACTGCACTTTCCTCTAATGATTATGAGCTAGCTGATTTTGGTGTCCTACTGAGGGAAACACGTAGTACTTGCATCCTGAACTTTTCTTGTTTTGAGTTTCGCTTCTGTAGGCGTGAATGTAATAAGGTTGCCCAAGCTTTAGCTGATTATGGCTTTAGGGCGAGTGTACCGACCGCTGAGTGGTTCGAGTACCCTCTGGACTTTGTATCTGTTCTGATAGCCAGCGATAGTGCTGCGCTTGTGGTTTAATGGAAAGTTTTCCAAGTTCAACAAAAAAAAGGCGATTGGCCTACACTTCTTAAAATATACTTAAAAAGCACAGTATAATTTAATCTACACCTTAAAAAGCGATGTCAAAATGTAACAGTAAAGATTATTGACTACTGTGCTTGCATTGTGTCATTGAACATAGTTGCATATCCTTCATTATCCACTAAAAATGATTGGCCATTGCTGCATCACAGACGATATATATGATCACGTGAAAATGTTGTTCCCGTCAAAAATAAAAAATGTTGTAATATACTGTATAATTCCATTTGCATCTTCATTTTCTGTACTAAGGTGAGGCATGTAATGGCGAGTGGAGATGCAAAGATTGATCGGTTCGAGCATGAAAAAGCGACATTGCCCGATGAAGACGTATATCAGTTATTATATGTTAATTCCGTAGCAACGCACGGGCATTCAACTAGTGATAAATAAAGAGAAGAGAGGAGGGGAGGCTGGAGCTCACAAGGCTACTCTCAAAACATCTAGAGAGAGAGAGCAACAGAAAAAGTCGATGAGAACTTTGTTTCCATTCGACACACAGCATCAAGATGCTTACAACATGTTCCCATAAATACAATTGCGGCGCTGCTAGTGTGCTACACTAACATCTTAACTGGCTAACTGCATTACATACATAACAAACACAATTTCTCGAAATATCAACAAGAACACGGTTTCCATTTCAATAGCAGCAGTCAATTACAACATACAGCACAAGACGGTTACAATTTGTAGCGACTCGAAATGCCCAAAGCCCCAAACTGCTTTTGCCAACAAACCAGCGACATGATTCCTATAAATACAACTGCCAAACAACTGCACTAAAATCAGAAGTGTGTTACATATGTATATTATATATAAACACGATTTTCATAACAAACACAACTTACATCCTAATACTAGCATACCACAAAACACTATACATGACAACCCCCAAATGTACCACAACCTAAACCATTCCTGCCGTATTTCCGTGGAGACAAAAGCGCGGCTACTGAGAGTGGTTGGAATCGTCACCACCGGAGAGCAACCAGCGCAGGTACTCTGCACCGTCCTCTAGCGGGCACGAAGAATCGCCAGGAATGGTCACCCTCTTGCGAGACAGCGTCTCCACCGTCACAGCTTGCCTCTTCCGTCCACCTCTTGGACGCGAGCGCATCCGCTCGACCATCTCCTCAAAGTCACCCTGCACGAGGATAGAACTATCATTCAAATGATCTCATTCTCATGATCTGGGCAGTGAAAGCGGCCGCCGGATAAGAGACAACTTGGTACTTCACAGTTTGATTGTTGGGGCAAAGAACATGAACAATTCCTGAACCATATACTTCAGGTAGCAAAACTCACCTCTACGTATACATGTGCACTGGATTTCTCGTGCCGGTCCCTAACATGCTTGTAGGTGAACAACCTGCCACACCTCTCGAATCGACACGAGAAGGTTTTCACCTGATCATGGCATGCCTTCATATGCTTGGTCAAATTCGATTTCTGCAATGGTAGGGGGCACAGGAAATGTCAGCTGAAAATATACGTAGCTGGAACCACAGTTGAGTGAATTTAAATGTCTTACGTTGGAAAAGGTGGATTCACAGCCCTCGATACTGCATTTCATCCTTTCAGCAGTGAGGCCTTGACTATGAGCTCTTAGGTGCCTTTTAATGTTTTTCTTCAAGTGTTTATCACCACAAATGTCACATTGAACGTATTGATGGCAGGACTGGTTGTGAGCTCTCAGGCACTCGACATTTGTGAATGTCTTCATGCAGCCAGGTTCACAACACACTACCTCCACATAGTCCAATTTGGCTGCAAGAAAATAATGAAATATGCATTCAGATTTGGACCCATAAGCTTGAATAAATATAAAGAATAATAATGAATGAGCTTCAGTAAACTATCTGATTTAAAAATGAGTCTACTGATCTATTATTAGCACTGAGGACATACCATGTGACTCCTCATGTTTTTTCAGCTGAGAAGCATACTTGAAAACCTTGTTACAACCCTCCTCCTCACATACACATTGCTGGTTGCTTTTAGTGGCAGTTTGATCATCATGCTCCTGCTCATGCATTTCCTTAACATGTCTTTGCACATTTGCCTTGAAATTGAACCTCTTGCCACAGCCTTCTAGAGGGCATGTAAACAACTTCCCCTGATGCTTAAGCATATGCCGGTTCAAGTGATCTTTTCTTATATAGCTGAAGGGGCAGTCTTCGAGTGGGCAGACAAAGGATCTCTGCAGTCAAAGCAGGAAAAAAATTAGTCTAAACTGAAGCATTTGAAGTACTTTTAGTGGTTTAGTAAAAATATTGTATTGCAGCTAACCAGAAAAACAGTTATATAACATAGTCCATGTCAAACACATCGTCCAAACAATTACAAGACGGCGATAGATTCTGAAACTTAAATTTTTCATGAAACAGCCACATGATAAAACTTTAGCCCTTCGTGTTTCGCTCCAAACTAGTTTCAAGAAATAGATAGGAACCAGAACAGAGTGACACAGCTTGCAGAAAATCAAATGAACAAAGTATTGTCACCATAGCGAGCTGAGAACCAACAAAGAATGGTGCTAGCTTTCTGAGACGACGTTTTGATATTGGATCCTCACTCTTCGTAATGTTCCCAGAAGGAAGCCCACGAAGAGATGGCAGGATAAAACAAAGGGTATTGCAACTCTTGTCTCCAAAGGATCCATAACACACCTAATGCTCAATTGTCGAGTCAAGATTTGAGAGTATTGTCACCGTAGCGAGCTGAGAACCAATGAAGAGTGGTGCTAGCTTTCTGAGACGACATTTTGATATTGGATCCTCTCACTCTTCGCACAGCTCCCATAAAGGAACCCAGTAAGAGATAGCAGGATAAAATAAGGGCATTATCACCCTTATCTCCAAAGGATCCACAACACATCTAATGATTTATTGTTGAGTAAAGCTTGATGAATAAGTATCCACATCATAGCGAGCTAAAGAACCTATTAGGTGAGGCCCAAGCTTTCTGAGATGGCATCTTGATTTTGGATCCCATCTTTGCTCCATCTAAGGGCCGCAAAACCTGAAGCCCAAAGAAATTACGACAAAGAGGACAGCAGAAACAAAGGAGATAGATGACCTCCCATATTCCCTGCAGGATCCATTTCACAAATATGCAACATACAATGTACAATAGACAGCATCAAGCAAATCATAAAGCAGTAACATATGCCTTTCATGCCCTATGAACTTGCACACTAGTCATTTCTTCATTAATGAAGCTCAAACATATTGCATACAGAAGCATAATTCAGCAAGCATGTGTGCATAGCTTCGTTGGAAACAAAGAGGTGCAACATATTATGCAGATAGCCACACGAAGTTATGTAATGACCGAAACAATACTAAATGAGTATAAACAAGGACAAACCTGCTTAATGAGCGTGAAGGAGGCAATCTTGTTGGAGCTTCACAGGAGGTCATCCCAACCTGTTACTAGTCCAAGCAAGATTAAGATGTGCCTCCATGCATTTTGGAGTTCTATAAATGGGATCCAATGCTTCACACTGTTAATAATCTAAACCCTGCAAAACAACTGTGTTTAGTGAATTGAAAAGAGTAGAACAATTTGTTTCACATCCGGACCAGAAGATGCACATGATACAGGAAAACTGTGATGCATCATAATCGTATCCATTTGGTTTCTTATTCTATTCATACAACCAACCTCTTTGGAATGACTTTGCATATGCTGCTTCAGATGAGCCGGCTTCCTGAAACATGCTCCGCACTCTTCACAGGTATGCTCAACCTCATGAACAATCTTTTCACCGTTTGAGTTGTAGATTTCTGATATCTCCAGCTCATCCTATATTTAATGTGGGAGAGAAAGGATTAGAAATAACATACATTTTGTCAACAGGGTTAAAATATGTATGAAAACATAATGCAGAAGTAATGATTGATAAAAACCAACCCATAATAAAGAAATCAATAAGCATACGAGCCAAATGATTGAATTTGTATGATGCTGCGTACACAAAGTAACATGATCTACGATCTAAAGAACAGACAAAATAATTGAATCTGACTTCCTATTTGAAGTAGGATGAGACATCAAGGTTCCCACTTCAGATCTCTATTTCCATTTGAAGCGTTATGCCACAGTGCAAGTCTATTAAGCAAATCAGGATTATAGCTATTGCAGTATCAGTGGTTGGTGGTTGTAATGTGACAATAGGGTATATATGGTCCAACGTGACAAATTTATCTTAGATTTTGTAGACAAGATATACCTATATATATGAACAATCAAAATTGGGTGTGCCTGAAGCACAAACAATTAATCTGACCAAAATGCAAAAAAAAAATCTGCAAAACAGTGTACCTTGTGATCAGCAACCATGTGAGCTCGGATGAGATAATTCTTGGACCTAACAACAGTGCAAAATTCACACTTGTAGCGTCTAATGTCTCTGCAATGTGTCTCTTCAACCCTTTCATCTCCGCCGATCTCATCTCCAGAAGACATCTAACAGTAGGTGAAAGAAAAGTAGAAAGTGGCTTCTATTACAAAGTAACAAGCAACTGATGAAACAATCAGTCAATCACCTAGATAGCTGAAAAATGATTGCAAACAAGTACATAACTGAAAGCGGTATATCTAACAATCTATTCTTCTTTTAGCCTATATAAACAATCAATGCCAAATACTGCACGCTTTTTAAGTGAAAGAATCAATATGTTTGTTAGTGAATCCGGCCTGGTGAAACCCCAATCAACAAATAATTATAATGCAATGACAACAAGTCGTAAGCATAATACAGAAAGAAGTCATGCATAATTACAAGTGAAATTGTAACAATATGAACAGTGTACTAATTACAGTATTACAGTACAAGATCCTAAAACTGGGAAAAGACACAAGGCTATTTAAAGAGAAAATGGTCTTAATTGGAAATGTCTCTTATATAAGTCATCAATGAAAAAAATGGCCTGTATACATATTTAGAATAAGAGTTGCACATCTGTATAGACTAATGAGTTCTCTATCAGTGGCAATAATCTAAGATCCATTTTTAACTGCCTATCAATTCCTTCCAATGTCTCATAGATTTCCCTTCGAGCATCATGTGTCTTGTCCTCTACCAAGAATTCATGGACACCTCCATCGACTTCAATCCAACTACACCCTGGTTTTTTGAAGATCTTCCTTGTCAACATTTGCTTTCTCATATCCAGAGCTTCTTTCCACCTATCTGATGAGGCATAATGTTCCAAAGAAGCACATAACCCATCATCCCCTGGTTCTCTTTTTATAATCTCCTGTCCAGCAATCTCAGCCAATCTGTCATTGCCATGAACAAGGCATGCACTAAGAAGTGACCTCCATATAACAGTATCAGGTTCTATATCCATATCAGATATCAGGGCTTCTGCCTCTTCTAGTAGTCCTCCCCGTCCTAACAAATCAACCATGCATCCATAGTGCTCAAGCTGGGGATTAACATTGTAGACTCCACGCATTTTATCAAATACTCTCTGCCTTGTTGTATTAACCCAGCATGGCTGCACGCTGACAAAACTGACACAAAGGTAACACTATTTGGAACTACCCAGACCTTAACATGTCCCCAAAGAGCTCAAGAGCTTTGCTCCATCACCCTGGACAGTGAAGCTCGAGATCATAGTGGTCCACGTGAACGCATCCTTCAACGGCACTTCCTCGAACACAGCAAATGCCATCTCTATGCTCCCACTCTTTGCATACATGTCCATCAGAGCATTGCTCACAATTATATTAGTGCTGATATTGAATTTACTTCCATATCCATGGATGACACGTCCTAGATCTAGAGAACCAATGTCAGCACAAGCAGACAGCACGCCTACAATCGTAACATGAGTAGGACGGTGGCCCTCCAGCACCATCCTACCAAAAAGCTCCAGCGCTCGGATAGGGTTCTTGGCCTGGACATGGCCAGTGATCAACGCCGTCCAAGAAACCGCGCTCTTCATAGGCATCTGATCAAAGAAGGACAACGCCGCATCAACACCTACACACTTGATATACCCATGCAGCATGGTACCCCAGGTAACCTCATCCCTCACATCCATTTCGTCAAACACCCCTCGCGCGCCCTCGAACCTCCCACACCGGCTGTACATATCAACCAACGCATTGCCGACGACCAACTCAGAGCCCAGCCTGCAACGGAGAATCATCCCGTGCACCGCCTCGCCAGCACGCAGATCCCCAGCCACACCGGACGCCGAGAGCGCACCGACAACAGCAAAGCCGTCAGGGCGGTGGCCGGTCGCCACGGCACGTGAGAACAGGGTCATGGCCTCGTGGTGCTGGTTCAGCTGGAGGTGGAGCGACATGAGGCTGGTGAGGGAAACGAGGTCGGGCTGGGGGATCTCGGCGAACAGCCTGCGCGCTTCCGCCGGGCGGCCAAAGTCGGCGTAGCACCGGAAGAGCTTGCACGAGATGGACTGGTTGGATGGGTGCAGGCCATGGGTGACGGCCCTGGCGTGGATTCGCTGGAGCTCGCGCAGGGACCTGCAGTGGGCGAGCAGGTGGTGGCATAGGCTCCGGTTCATCCACCGACTCTCGGACACCTGGAATTAGAGGTGGCGTTACAGGGACGACTGGAGTGACTGGTGCTGGTAGGGATCGATCTACTCAACGAAACAAATAGCAGCTCGTCGCGGATCTGGCTGGCCCGGGCTGGGATTTAACAAACAACGGCACGCGTGATCTAGACGCCGAGCTGGGATTTAGTTGACATTTTGAACGCCTATCTAGTTCGTGGCACGAAATGCAGCAGCGCTGACGGTGGTTTCACGAGGGGGCAAATGGAAAACTCTGCAGGCGATTCGTGGAGTGGTATAGGGATGGATGGACGGATGCTCACCTTTGGTTGGAGGTGGAGTCGCCGGTCGCAGCTCGCGGCGGTGGGGGTGGAGTGGCGACCAGCGTGGAGGTGGGCTGCTGCAGCTCGCGGCCGTGGGCGCGAGTTGCGCTGGGTCGTCAGCAATGGAGGCGGCGGATGCGGGAGGGAGAAGTGACGGTTTCCTTCCCTCGCTCGTCTCCTTAAAACCCTAGCGCGCCCCGTGTCTTCGTGGGCCTAGCGGGCTGGCAACGGATGGGCCTGGGACTGGACACATGGCTCTCCTGGAAGAAAAGAAAAACAAGACACTAAAAAAAACTCCATCCCCCCAAAAAAAAAAACTAAAAAAACGTGTGACCCTTTCATGTTATTTCAGATCAAACTTTGATGTATGGCAATGATCTATGTAGACCCTAAATATATATATATATATATATATATATATATATATAGGGATGCGCTATTTGACACCCAGGGTGAAGAATAGTTATTCTGCACCCCCGCCCGTTCTGCGCTCCGTCTCCGCACCAGGCGCATCCGACCAGCGCGCTCGCACCTGCTCACGACCCCGCGCGCTGTAAAATTACTTCCATGCGACGTAATATGCTTCCGCGGAGCGCACTCCCGCCCAAACTACCCATTTTTTTAATCCAACCACGTATCCCAACAGCCCAAGCGAGGTCGTGCATTTTTTTATTTGTCAACCACGGATGTGTTGAAACAGTCAACGATCCTATACGAAATCGGGTAGCCAACGTAAGAACCTGCCAGCGAACGTAAAAGGACTATGATGTTTTTTTTTCTCCATCACTGCAAAGCATTTTTGCAAAATCATTGATGTGATACTCGCTTTATTACACAAGCGTAAAATTATTCTTGATTAAATCACCTCATTACAGCAATATAAGATTTTGCGTTATTACATTGCCTGACTACACGATGTAAAATTGCCTGGCATAACTTCTTACAGAAGACGTTTGAATAAATACATTGCCTGACTACACGATGGGAAAGCTTTTTGCTCTCCATCATAGAATAAATACGAAGGCCTAACAAGCTTATTAAAAATAAAGAAATGAATTGTCGAATATGTAGTGAAGTAGTGTACATGACTAGGTGTAATTTATTTTGTTACATAAATTCCACTGCACGACGTTTTGATGGTTCATCTCCATCCTACTAGGCAGCACGGTGCTGAAAGGCCAACTCATAAGCACCTTGTTGGGGCCGAGGTGCTGTATGTGAAGCCCTTCTATTACTTCTCTCATCAGTCTTGAACTCAAATGCTCATCACTGTCATGATAATTCTTGTTGCTGGTTTTGTTACAAAAATATGTCATGCAAGCTCTATCAGAAAGTAAGAATAGCCATATAAGATTATTGTTTGTGTAATTGTACGAATAGTTTAAGAAAAAACGTAAATTCATTTCATGATGGACAAGAAGTTATTCCTTGGCAACATGCAGAAAGTGACCCAAACTTCTTTTCTTTATTGTACATGTGAAGCTAAACAGCTAGTCAGTACAAGAGAATGTATTACATCATGCAACAACTTAGGCAAATGAACATGTGCATCTAAGTTTTCAGGGGTGACTAATAACTAAAATGAAGTAAGAAATATACAAATACTTGTAACAGAATAATAAAGCTGTCTGTAGAGCTGTAACCTACTTTGAAAGCAAAGAAGACCAGTAGAATAAGTGTTGCCACGTGCAATTCAACGTAAAAATAATGGTGTTGCCAATGTGCTTGAAAATAAGAAACAAATCTGTAGAACAGTAAATACATGTAAACCACATGATGCGCTGCAAAATATTTTATCAAAATACATTAAAGACACATAATTTCTGTCAAAAACAAAAGACTTCTCAAAGATCCTTCACTAGCTCGAGAGTGCAGCTTTTTAATCAATCTGCGAGAAGATGAACCTGCTTAGCGTACTTCCAAATTATAGATTATAGGCTGGAAGAGATGAATCTATATGAAACGAATTTTGTCAGTTTTATCTTGACAAAGCATAGAATGCTTCAATCATGCCATCTCACGTGCCCAAGGCGTGCTATTAAAGATCCATGCAACCATCTACAGCTAGTGGAAGCTGGTGTAAGACAAGTATCTACTGAAATAAAAACAAGAGATTACCAAAGAAGAGAAAGAAACAAAAGCAAGAACTGAAATAAATTATGTCAGCTGCTTGCGGGCAACCTACTAAAATAGGTATTTTTCTCGACATTAAGAATGATAATCCTGGAATGCAATACTCCTAACGATGATGCACAAAGCACTTGGAAAGTAAGCAGATTATGCTTCAGTTTAACATGGGCATGTAAATGTAAATTTTACTTCAGCAGCACCAGTAGCATTGCAATCTGAAGGATGGACCTAGAAACTACAGGTCTGTTCATAGCGTGCCAAACGGTCAGGCAATCATCTGAAGTTCGAGCAACGAAATACAGAAATACAAACACTAAACATCATATCAGAAGTCCTCTCAACTGCCCTCAAAACGTTGCAGAAGCAAATCCATGCTCCAAACAACCATGGTACTGACTGGTACAGGGGTAAACTGATTATGTGCAAACCTAAAATACCAGCTAGTACGACAAGCTGAATCTAGGCATTATAAAATATGCCAATATTGCCCACATTAAAAATCCATTCAATGATAGATAAATAATTATGAGAGCAATGCACGGATGGTTGTTTAAAAGTACTAGACTAGCACTAGATTGGAGATACCGTTGCAGCCAACAAATAAAAAATGATGCAGAATTACTTATCAGAAGAATCGTTTTCCACATCAACAAAATTTACGTAAACAGAAAAATTAAGAAGAAGATATTGTGCAGCTTACAAACGGAATTACCACGGAAAAATACACTAGCAGAAGCAAAGCAAACTCTACATGTAGTAGATAAACCACGTAGTGGAAAGCTAGAATAGTCAAAGTTTTCTGATAGTATTAGTAGCAGACGGATACACTTACAACCTTCAGGCGAAGCCAAAGAACACACCTGCAGATCAGATCGATTTAGTTGTGGACGAGTTCCTCGCATGCACGTATAGCGGATGGAGCCAAACCACCTCGTGCAGGGTCGATGAACGCCGACGGAGTCTCGGAGACACCGCTCGCCAGGCCGCAGCAGCACGGCGGACAGCACGGCCGGCTTCGGTCGGAAGGCCGCGCAGCACTTGCGGTAGAGAAAGGAGAAAGTGGAGTCTACGCCGATGAAGACCACAGCTACCTCCTGCCTGCTAACCACGCCGCCGTCGCCGCCGATTCGGCCGCCGACCACGACTCCATTACCACCGATTCGGCCAGATGACCATGACGCCGCCGATTCGGCTAGCTCACCACCACGAGCTCACCCGCCTGTCCCCCGAATCATCCCGCTAGCCGCCGGAAGGGCACCCTCTCGCCGCCGCTGCATCTCAAATCTAATTACCAAACCGCTCGCCGCCGGCCGGATGCACTCGATTAGAAACGAGGAAGAAAAATAGACGTGGCTGAGTAGTGGGCTAGCTACAAAGGCCACGACCCAGCAAATAAACCGTCTGGCGTAAAAAAAGAGAGAGAGAAAATTACAACAGTGCGACGCGCCAGACGTTGGTTCGATGGAACAGGTGGTCCGTCCGGCTCGGTCGATCGACCTGGGTGTAGAATTATTATTCTGCACCCAGGGATCTAAATAGAGCTTCTATATATATATATATATATATATATATAACTCAGCTAAAAAGGAACCTATTCCTGTTTAAGCTAAACAGGAACTTTCTGAACCTTCTCGGATATGCTAAGTGAACCTTCTCGCGCATGACATGTGAACCTTCAGATGGAACATGAAGTAAACTTTTTTCCTGAACATTTTTTCGGAACTGAGGTGAACTTTTTTTCGGTACCAAGTGAACCTTCTCGGGCATGACATGTGAACCTTCAGACGGAACATATAGTGAACTTTTTTCCTGAACATTTTTTCGGAACTGAGGTGAACTTTTTTTCGGTACCAAGTGAACCTTCTCGGGCATGACATGTGAACCTTCAGACGGAACATATAGTGAACTTTTTTCCTGAACATTTTTTCGGAACTGAGGTGAACTTTTTTTCGGTACCAAGTGAACCTTCTCGGGCATGACATGTGAACCTTCAGACGGAACATATAGTGAACTTTTTTCCTGAACATTTTTTCGGAACTGAGGTGAACTTTTTTTCGGTACCAAGTGAACCTTCTCGGGGCATGACATGTGAACCTTCAGACGGAACATATAGTGAACTTTTTTCCTGAACATTTTTTTTGGAACGAGGTGAACTTTTTTTCGCAACTTCACGTAAACTTTTTTTCTGTACCAAATGAACCTTTTTTATGAATGAAGTGAACTTTTTTTCTGTACCAAAATAAATAGCTGTGAACTTCAAAAATTCACCAAGTGAACCTTCATTTTAAGTTTTCACTAACTAATATCGAGGGATTATCACTGGATGACGTGAACTGCACAATAAAATACATGTGAACTTTAAAAATTCATCGACTGAACCTTCATTTCATCTACGATAGGCGCACGGCATGACCAGCAGCCTCATAAGACACAGCGACAGTGATCCAAACTTTAGACAGTTGTGAACTGAACTTTTTTTCTGACTTGTTGTGAACTGAACTTTAGAAAAAAAGCAGTCAACAGACGGTGGAGCACGGCAGGCGAGCATCCAAATTGGCAGGCGGTTAACTCCACGGGGCGAGCTAGAGGCCGGGGGTGGGGCAGGCAGCTCGCCGGGACGGGGCACGCCGAGGGAGGAGGCGGCGCGCTGGGCTTGTCGAGGGAAGCGCGCTGGAGGAGGATCGTCGAGGGAGGGGCGGCGCGCGCAGCTGGAGATCGACGGGTCTGCGCGCAGGTGTTAGGTCGTCGGGGCTGCGCGAGGCAGGAGGTCGCCGCGGTGGCACCGCGCCGGGTAGGAGGTCGCCGGGGGCGCGCCGGGAAGTAGGTCACCGCGGTGGCGCCGCGCCGGGCAGGAGGTCGCCGGGAGCGCGCCGGGAAGGAGGTGGAGGGAGCCGCGCCGGGAAGGAGGTGGAGGGAGCCGCGCCGGGAAGGAGGTGGAGGGAGCCGCGCCGGGCAAGGAGGGGCCCCGCCGGGCAGGAGGTGGCCTGGGGGCGCCGCGCCGGGCAGGAGGTGGCCGGAGACGCGCCGGCAGGAGGTCGGGGGCGCGCGGACGCGAGGTGGAGGGAGCCGCGCCGGGCAAGGAGGGGCCCCGCCGGGCAGGAGGTGGCCTGGGGGCGCCGCGCCGGGCAGGAGGTGGCCGGAGACGCGCAGGCAGGAGGTCGGGGGCACGCGGACGCGAGGTGGAGGGAGGGCGTCGGCGGCGCGCGAGGTGGAGGAAGGGCGGCCGGCGGCGCGCGAGGTGGAGGGATGCCTGCCGGCGGCGGCGCGCTGGGAGGTTGGTCGCCGGCGGCGAGCTAGGAGGGTGGCCGGCGACGGTGGGCCGGGGAGGCACTCGGAGTGGATGGGGTGACGAGCGTGGTGGGTGGGTTGTTTTTTTCTGGTTCGATTCGGTCGGGTTGGGTTGGTTCACAGATTAAGAATAGTTCATATATAATCTAAATAGGAACTCTTAGGGGTAGGTTCCTGTTTAGTCCTGACCTATATATATATATATATATATATATATATAGCCGTGTGATCCTCTCGTTTTACCATAATCTATTGTATAAAAAAATGTTGGACATTCAGTTCTAGGAAGCTATATCCAAAATAACCTACTGCAAATTGGTTCGGGAACGCAACGCTCATCTATTTGAAACAGGTATGTTCTCCCTTTCCATTACTTTCGGAGTAACATAACTAGGACTGGTGTGGTATGCGGGGTTGGGGATTTATAGCTAGATCGCTGACGGGTGTTGTGATCTTTCCACGGGGTGTTTGAGTTGGTGCAAGATGTCTAGCTTGTTCAACGCCGGTGCACGGATTAAGCTACCCTTAAAACCATACCTGGGGCTCGAGCAAGCGGCTACATTGTCTAGGGATATAAAGTTTTTCCTTCAAATGGGTCTCATCGAGTACCGTGTATCTTCTATCCACGATCGATGTAAACCATTGCATGTGTTGGATGATGATCTTGGTACTTAATAGGTTGCCAGAAACCATGGGCTTGGTTAACTAGCCTATCTAGCGATGCAAACCGCGCCTAAGTAATTGGAATGCAGGGTGTTCTAGCTAAATTAGTTTGGAACGAAATTCTTTTCCAAGTTTTTTTTCTTCATTGATTAAATAAGGTTGTGTCACTACGGATAGAAAAGAGTTCATGCTATTCAGTTCTAGCTATATTCCCCTTTTTTGCATGCTATTTTTGGTGAGTTGGCGTTCTTTGCTTTCTTAGTTGCATGAACTTATCCTTGTTTTGGGTCGACGGCACTAATAGCCAACTATATTTAGAGTTGACAAAATATAGCAGACCATACTTAGAAAATGCTTCCTAACCACCAAAAGCTCTTTCCCTTTTCTCATTCTCTCTTACCATCAGTTGCTTCTGTCAACGTGTGTCTTTGGTTTTTTTCTTGAATTTCTTTTCCAAGTTTTTTTCTTGAATTGCTTAAAATAAGGTTGTGTCCCTACGGATAGAAAAGAGTTGCATGCTATTGTTCTAGCTATTGCTCTTTTTTTGCATGCTATTTTTGGTGAGTTGGCGTTCTTTGCTTTCTTAGTTGCATGAACTTATGGTTGTTTTGGGTCGACGGCACTAATAGCCAACTATATTTAGAGTTGAAAATATAGCAGACCATACTTAGAAAATGCTTCCTAACCACCAAGCTCTTTCCCTTTTCTCATTCTCTCTTACCATCACTTGCTTCTGTCAACGTGTGTCTTTGGTTTGCTCAACAAACAACCAAGGCATGCATACACAAAGAGGTCAAAGAACAATCAACCGAAGTTCCACATCTTGCATTGAATCTCTTCTCGGAAGAAAGCCCTGCAACAATGGATCAGTCCATGTGTGATATCCATGAAGGCATGTCGACGGAGCGCGCCTACGAGGCCGAGCCCGTCCCGTCACTATTGGAGACTATCACGCCACGGTCACTGGTGGTGAGCCTCGTCCTCGCCGTGACGCTCACGGTGGTCGCCATGAAGATCAGTCTCAACTCCGGCTTCCTCCCGTCCCTCAGCATTCCAGGGTGTCTCCTCGGGTTCTACATGTCACGTGTGTTGATCCGCATACTCGACTACATGGAGGTGTCGCACCTACCCTTCACTCGCCAGGAGAACACCGTCATCCAGACGTGTGTGGTCGCCTGCACCAACATCGCCTTCAGCGGTATATTGAAGTGCATGTTTTGTTGATATGAAAGTGAAGTTATCTTGATACTAAATATATTGTCCTTTGTCGACATTTTCAGGTGGGTTCGGGACCTTCCTCCTGGCGATGGGCGGGAAGTCGGCGGGAAGCCACCATGGGAAGCACGACAACAACATCGAGGAGCCCAGCATCACCCGCATGGTCAGCTTCCTGTTCCTGGTGAGCTTCGCCGGCATATTCGTCATCATGCCCTTCAGGAAGGTGATGATCATCCGGCACCAGCTGACGTTCCCCAGCGGCACGGCCACGGCGCACCTCATCAACAGCTTCAACACCCCTCAGGGCGCCACCCAGGCGAAGATGCAGGTGACGATGTTGTTCAAGTCCCTCGGAGGCTCCATGGCGTGGTCCCTCTTCCAGTGGTTCTTCTCCGCCGGGAGGAGCTGCGGCTTCAGGGTGTTCCCCACGTTCGGGATGGAGGCCTTCAGGCACGGCTTCTTCTTCGACTTCTCCATGACCAACGTGGGCGTCGGCATGATCTGCCCCTACATGATCACCATCTCCATGCTCGCGGCTCGCTCTTCTCGTGGGGGATGCTCTGGCCGTACATCGAGACCAAGGAGGGCGAATGGTACCCTCGCGGCCTTGGCCAGGGCAGCCTGAGCGGGATCAAGGGATACAAGGTGTTCGTCGGCGTGTCGATGATCCTCGCCGACGGCCTGTTCAACTTCATATCCATCATGTTCCGGACGTCGCGCACCATGGCTAAACGCCGCGAGCAGCCGCTGGCGTCGCAGGGCAACACGCAGCCGTTCCAGTGCCTGAACGCCGGAAGCAACGGCGGCTCCATGGACATGGAGCAGCAGGTCACGACGGCCAAGAGCTTCGACGAGCGCCGCCGGGCTCAGGTGTTCCTCAGGGATCAGATACCCAACATGGTCAGCATCGGTGTCTACGTCCTCCTTGCCACCGTCTCCACGGCCGTCATACCGCTGCTGTACCACCAGCTGAGGTACTACCACGTCGCGCTCGTCTACCTCGCGGCGCCTCTCTTCACCTTCTGCAACGCCTATGGCTACGGCATCACCGACATGAACCTGTCGAGCACCTACGCCAAGATCGCCATGATGGTGTTCGGTTCATGGGTCGGGCTCAAGGACGGCGGCGTGGTGGCCGGGCTCGTCGCCTGCGGGATCATGATGTGCACACTCTCCAACGGCGGCGAAGTCATGCAGGACCTCAAGACGGGTACCTGACGCTGACCTCGCCGCGCGCCGTGCTCATCAGCGAGCTGGTCGGCACGACCCTCGGCTGCATCATCAACCCCACCGTCTTCTGGGTGTTCTACAAGGTGTATAAGACGGGAGGCGCCACCGGCGGGGAAGTCCCCGACGTGCCCTACGCCAGGGTGTACCGCGGCATGGCCATGCTGAGCGTCGGCCAGGAAGGGCTGCCGCACCATAGCATGCTCCTCGCCAAGGCCTTCTTCCTGCTTGCGTTAGCCTTGTGCGTGCTCCGGGAGGTGGCCAACCGCCAGAGCTGGCGCATGCGGGGATACATCCCGAGCACCGTCGCCATGGCCATCGCCTTCTTCGTGCCGCCGGACATGCCTATCGGGATGTGCATCGGGAGCATCGTGTTGTACATGTGGGAGCGCATGGACCCTAGCGGAGAGCGGACGCTGTCGTCGGCGGTGGCGTCGGGGCTGATCTGCGGCGACGGGCTCGGCTCGCTCGTGTCGTCGATGCTCACGCTGACCAAGGCGACGGGGCCGATCTGCATCAAGTTCTTGTCTCGGGTTGACAATGAGAAGCTGGATGCCTTCTTGGCCACCCTGCCCGGGAAAACATAGCGCTTCACGCACGCGCCAGCATGTGCTTCGTGTAGGGAAAGGAATTGACCATGGACTAGCTAATTCAGACATAGATTGATCTTAGATGCTGTACTCAACCGTAAGAAAAACTAGATGAACCCGGCGGGACAGGTGATTTTTTTTTAATCAATTTAACCGATTGATCTTAGATGCTCCGATCCGATCAAGTCTCCTCTCCCGCCGCACGCCACCCTGGTCCCCGCCTCGACTTATACACGCGCCCCGTCAATCTCTCCCTGCGTTCTACTCCTTCCATCGGAAATTTTCGAGTCTGCCCGACGTGCCTCGTGTACAGGCTCAATTTCGATCGGAAATTTTCGAGCCGGCCCATCGTGTACAGGCTCTGCTTCTGGAGGAGATGCAAGCATGCAGCGGCAGGACAAGCAGCAGGCAGTTCGTGCGGACAAAGATGCAAGCAGGACAGCAGCAGCCGAAGGACGAACATCACCTAGCTCAGAGGGGTCAGCGCTCCCGGCCTCCACTCCTCCCTCACTGCCAGATCGCTCCAAGTGCATCAATCCGGCGAGGTGGCCGATTCGGACCAGCCAAACACACGTTCTAGACTGCTCGGCGGAACAAGGTCGAGAAGCTTTGTCTCCAGATTGTTCTCTTCTGCGGCAGCAGCGGCCAACATATGTGCAACAATTATATATGCCGTGATGTTGGCTATGACGGGGTAGTGTGCTAATCACCGGTAAGCAAAGCGATGCACCTTTCCTCTTTCCAATATCAGATCCCTTTTTTGTAGTCTGGTGCTGGCATCACCCTGAAGAGAACGAATTAGACCGTGCATACCACCTATATTGATGGAAGATTGAGCTGCTAGAGAGGAGACTCCAGGCAGAATGGGGATCCTCCGAGGGGCTATCAGAGTGCCACACTATCCAATCCAATGTTGGATAATCGCTCCATGTTCACTCTCACTGTCTCACATCAGCAATTAAGGTTTTACTTATGTTCTAGGGCTAGATTGAATTGATGATTGACTTGCCACACATTATAATTACAGCGTTGAATCGTTGATTGATGAAAGTACCGAAACTGATCCTACAGTTTATCCATTCATATTATATTGACAGCGAAGTAATTATTTTATTCAGGCGGATTACATAGTTAACAATTAGATTTTCATTTCCAGATTTTTAACATGCTTAGCATGATGTGAGAGATTAGGTTCTCCACCAATTGAATTGTTACTTTTCTCAGTTTCTATGCCAAGGTGCAAATTTAGGGCACCTTCAACTTCTTCAGAGTAGAAAAATATATGATGTAGGGCTATTTGGAATATTGGCTATATTTTAGTTGTGGATAGGAACACCTCATGATAATCTACACGCTGCTTCTAAAAAAAATTGCCATTTGTTTTGGATACTTTTATTCAACTTAATACTTACTTGGTCATTGACATAAAAATATCCATGAAGGATTGAAATGTTGAATCAAATAGGGGTGTATTTAATCTACAATATGTGAGAATATATATAGAAGGACAACGATTGTGTTCCAATGTAAGTAATCAACATCATGGTTTGTGGTTCTATGCATCTTTTCGTAAGTTAATGAACATAGACAATCGAGTTGCTACTTTACACCCGATGCAACGCACGGGCATGTGTGCTAGTAAAGTGAAAATATACTTTATGATGATTCTAAATATTTGGTTACACTTGACAATGTTTGACTTTGACTAAACACAGAATGCAAATAAATAAAAACAGAGCGAGTAAGTAAATCGGAAATGTGTTAGAATACCCCTCTCCGCACAATTGGATATAACATTGAGATTGATGCGCATTAAACAACTAACATTACAACTAGCCATACAATCTGTAATCCTCTGCCAAAATCACTGTACCCTCTCCTGAAAATATCCTCTATATCCTGCCTTATCACAGATCATAGCAGTAACTATGTCCAGCTCCCGGACCAAAAAACACAGGAATAAACCAACTAGGTGAACAAGTCATAGTACTTGCAGTACGTAATACTAGCCTTTTTCTCCCAGGTGGATTCATTTCGGTCCCGGCGTAAATTTACTTGTACCTATCTTATTCACCATCCCCTCAATCATTTGATATTGCTTAGCGCGTTAGAATCATGTGTGCGTTTTGGCAAGGATTTCGGAGGACTTCAACAATCTGATGGACTTCAAGATATCATCAGCGGTTTTCTGATTTGTTTCCTTAGCACATATGTGATTTTATCTGGCCAGAAAATTGATTTTCGTTCGTGGCAACTTTCATTTCTTCGTCTTATCTGCTTGCTCCTTACACTAAAGTGGCATCGGACAATAAGAGATTGTATGTGCAACGCCCGTTTGACTGACACTGACAACGGACATGAGCCATCATATGTGACCGACACAGACACGGTGGGTTTTATAGCACAATTCCTTTATTAGGTGAAAGGAAAACATAATCGATTCACTACCAAATTAAACATTTGTAGATGTACGCCCGTTGGAATGCGTTTGATCGGGAAACATGACCCACCAAGATAATTTAGGTAATGGATCTTATAGCTGTTACTTGTTCTGATTCAAACTTATTATCCTCACTGATAGCTAGTAATACACATAACCTGACACTATCAGAGCTCAGACAAGGTGATACTTGGCCAGTCAAAGACCTACAAAAAAGAGCGGATAAAGTTGTTTTGTTCAATGCGCAATCTTACTCCATTCCTCAAGAAATGAACCTGCATTCACGTCCTAAACTATTAAAACTTCCATACTACACACCTGACGAGAACGACATGGTGGGTCCGACACGTTGTACTACTCGTATTACGTAAATTCCGCTTCATTTGTCAGAACTCGACCAGACACTCAAACATGCACGAATTTCGAATTACCAAATCGGACGGTAGTTAAGGGGGTGGCATTGTCCCCTCGGGCTAACAGTTCCACACTCCCAGTTCATATGTATGTCTTTATTATCTCGAGATAATCAACTTACATACTGAATGGAAAATCATGCCATCCGATGTGGTTGAATATGGAATATTATGCAAAGTATAACAGGAAGCATTTAATAAAGTAAACACTACACTTTATTTGCAGGATATTTCTCAGCCATTAACCCATGCATCACTTCACAAAGTGCTAACATCATGTGTCAAGGACGAGGTGAGAGTCAACCAGTTCCTCCGGATAATTCTATGTAATTTTCAGTTTTATCATGGGTCTTCCTCATTGATATTGTTTCAATTTGTTCCATATGGTGTAATATAGTTTGGTTATCAGCGAAATTGGAACAAATTAGTAGAAGCAAGAACATGTATTGCTTTCACCATTATTGTACATTTCAACAAAACCGAAGTTTCTGACTATCCACAACCCCATCCAAAATTAGGCATTTGCATACATGAGACCGTATACCAACAACCCCAACCAAAATTGTTCATATCGGTATAGATGTGAAATGGAGTATCCAACAAATATGACCCATGGTGCTAGCAATGTAGATGATCAAACATCATGCTTGGCCTTGTTTGGGAACTAGATCCAGAGAAGAAGTCCAAGAAAACTCATTTAGGGCAAATGATTCAAATAAAGTCTAAAAATAAATTGAGGGAGCAAAATTGGGGTGTGAAACAACCCAAACCAAAATTAGGCATTGTGACCATGAGATTGTATACCATCCTCTACTGCTCTTCACGAAATGAACTCAACTACACGGTTTTTCTAGAAACATCGAGTAAACATGGACACACGTGCTGACGTGCAGAAGCCCCTATCACATTCACGTGCTCACAACATGCCTGCAAAAGATCGAAGCCGCCAAGCATCAAGAATGACGGAAGAACCAACACATTTAGTCATGTACTCATAGTGATAATGAAAAATAATCTAGATATAAGTACACTTTATTCACAATATAAATTACAATATAATAAATCGCTCTGGTCCATAATAAGTGTCTCAGTTTTAAAATAACCACATTTCAAAACCGCGACACTTATTTTGAATCGGAGCGAGTAGGACTTTGCTCATTCCTCTCCCCATACCAACTTTAGTTGCTAATGCCCTGCTTGAAAAGCATGTTGATTTTTCCCTCCGTAATTCCGCACCCCTTGTCATGAGTAAACTATGTGGACCTAATTAGGTCCGGATTCTTTTCCGATGGTTGCTGGCGCGGAAACAGCCATCCAAGCGGGGCCTAAAGTGTATACTCCACACCCCCATGAAAATTCCCTCAAAAGAAGAAAAAAACAACCCCGACAAAAATTAGAGGGACTAGTACCGTAGTACTCCCTCGGCTCGGAAATAGATGACTTAGGTTTGTCCAAGCTTTATTAATGTAATACATCAGTAGAATACACTCTTGTTCGATTACATGAATAACAGAAGGTGGGAGACTAGTAAACCAATTTCCCGTATTCAGGTTTACTCTGGCGAACTTTGCAAGCTCATGAGCTGCAAGGTTTTGCTTCCTATTGATTTTCGAGATTTTCCAATTACCAGTTCCACTCACCGCCTCTTGTATCTCCTGATAAACACCCCCAATTCTAGAGAACTTAGCTTCAGCTATGCTAATGTTGTTTGCAATTTTTTTTTTGGATGTATGTACATACTAAAACATGTCTACATACATCCTTATTTAGATAAATCTAAGTCATTTATTTCCGAACTGAGGGAGTATTAAATCAAATCAAAGTTTCTCGGGTGGCTCTTGGTCCAATCCAGAGTGCACACGCGTGATCTCCTGCTGAAGAAGACCATCATCACCCCGGAGGAGGCTGCCTGCCCATGCTGCCCTCTCGCGCTGGAAACCGCAAGTCATATGGTTCTCCACTGCCCCCACGCAGCGGCTCTCTGGGCGCACGTTGGGGTCTCGGTCCCTGCCGACGCACAGGTCGCCGATCTGCATCTTCTTCCCCGGCCTCCCCACCTCGACGCTGAAACTGGGCCAACCTTCATACTCCTCTGCTGCTGGCATCTTTGGAAAACCAGGAACGCGGCGGTGTTCCGGGAAACCACTCCATCACTCCCTCTCACCCTCAAGATGTGCCGGGACGACGCGGTGCTTTGGCGCCCTCGTCTCCCGCAACTGCTGCGACCGGCGGTGGACGCCTGGCTTACCTGCCTTCGGGCCTCCCTGTGATTACCTCCCCTCCCCCGCTCTTGTAAAACTTGTAACACAAAAACTCATCTAGGGTCAGCCCTATTTTTTGAAATATATATTCAGGTGGGGACTTTGCTCCCCCCCGGTGAAAATTCAAAAAAAAAGTCAAAGTTTCTCGAGCTATCCACAACCCCCGCCAAAATTAGTCATTCGCGCGCACGAGATCGCACGACGACCATCCACTGCTTCACCTCACAGAATGACCACACGAAAATCCACCACGCTTTCTCTCTTAGCTTCAATCATAATTAGCAGCAAAAATAACTAAGCACACTTTCGATCGATCCATCTCCTCCACCTCCGGCCTCCTCGGCGTCCCTCCCTGGCAGATCGATCGATCTCGATCGTGGAGGCCGGCCGGATTAACTACTGCATCCATTGCGTCGCTCTGCATCGGGAAGAAATCAAGAAAATCCTGCATCGATCCATCCGTCGATCGTAGCAGCAGGTAACTAACGTTCAATCAGGTGGAAACACGGCCAGCATTGTTTGAGAAATTAAATCGGAGGAGATCGAGCGACCGATGATGGAGCCAGCAGAGGGCTCCTCGCCGCCCCCGGCACCGGCTCCACCGCCGCCGCGGGAGGCGATCTCGATGGAGAAGGCCTTCGAGGGCAAGGCCCTGCCCCCCTGGAACGAGCAGATCACGGTGCGCTCCGTGGTCGTCAGCGCCGTGCTGGGCGTCTTCCTCAGCTTCATCGTGATGAAGCTGAACCTGACCTCCGGCATCGTGCCCTCCCTCAACGTCTCCGCGGGGCTGCTCGCCTTCTTCCTGATGATCATCCGGCATCGTGCCCTCCCTCAACGTCTCCCTCAACGTCTCCGCGGTGCGGCGTGTTCCCGCGGCCCTTCACCCGGCAGGAGAACACCGTGGTGCAGACCTGCGTCATCTCCTGCTCCAGCATCGCCTTCTCCGGCGGGTTCGGGACGTACATCTTAGGGATGAGCAGGAAGATCGCCGAGGGGTTCGACGAGTCCAACAACAGCCTGAACGTCGACGAGCCGTCGCTGTGCCGGCTCATGGCGTACCTGTTCCTGGTGAGCTTCGTGGGGCTCTTCTCCATCGTGCCGCTCAGGAAGATCATGATCATCAGCTACCAGCTGACGTACCCGTCGGGCTCCGCCACCGCGCACCTCATCAACAGCTTCCACACGCCCCAAGGCGCCATCCAAGCAAAGTAATCAAGCAACAAAGTTGTTTCTTACCTGAAATATGATGAACACGTTGTAACACTTTCTTGTTTATCGTGACTGACAGGCAGCAGGTGTCGATCCTGTTCAAGTCGTTCATGGGGAGCTTCCTGTGGTCGCTGTTCCAGTGGTTCTACACGTCGGGGAACGGGTGCGGGTTCGGGTCGTTCCCGACGTTCGGGATGGCGGCGTACGACCGGCGCTTCTACTTCGACTTCTCGGCGACGTACGTCGGGGTGGGGATGATATGCCCCTACATCATCAACTTCTCGCTGCTCATCGGCAGCGTCATCTCCTGGGGGATCATGTGGCCCTACATCGAGAGCAAGAAGGGGGACTGGTACGACGCCACCCTCCCCAACAGCAGCCTCCACGGCCTCAACGGCTACCAGGTCTTCATCTCCATCGCCATGATCCTCGGCGACAGCCTATTCAACTTCTTCTCCATCCTCTTCCGGACATCCTACGATCTCTACCTCAAGCGCACCGGCCAGTCCAAGGCCAACTCCGGCGCCGGCATCCCGTTCGCCGGCGCCGGCATCATGAACGCCACGAGAGGCAGGCGCTCAGCTTCGACGACCGCCGGCGCACGCAGATCTTCCTCAAGGACCAGATCCCGACCTCCGTCGCCGCGGGCGCCTACCTGCTCCTCGCCGGCATCTCCGTCCTCGCCATCCCGCACATCTTCCGGCAGCTCAAGCCCAAGCACGTCTTCTGGGCCTATGTCATCGCCCCCATCTTCGCCTTCTGCAACGCCTACGGCACCGGCCTCACCGACTGGTCGCTCTCCAGCAGCTACGGCAAGCTCGCCATCTTCATCTTCGGCGCCAACATAGGGGCCAAGGACGGCGGGGTCATCGCCGGCCTCGCCGCCTGCGGTCTCATGATGGGGATCGTCTCCACCGCCTCCGACCTCGTCCAGGACTTCAAGACCGGGTACCTCACCCTGACCTCCCCGCGCGCCATGTTCGTGAGCCAGGTCGTGGGCACCGGCCTCGGCTGCATCATCTCCCCCGTCGTCTTCTGGATCTTCTACCAGGCGTACGACATCGGCATGGACGAGGGCTACCCGGCCCCCTACGCCAAGATCTACCGGGGCATCGCGCTCCTCGGGACCAACGGCTGGGAGCAGCTCCCCAAGTACTGCCTCAGGTTCTGCCTCGCCTTCTTCATCCTCGCCATCGCCATCTGCGCGCTCAAGGAGGTGGCCATCAACAAGTGCTGGTGGATCCGGAACTACATCCCCAGCGCGCTCGGCATGGCCGTGCCCTTCTTCCTGGGATCCTTCTTCACCATCGACATGTGCGTCGGGAGCTTGATACTCTACATGTGGCAGAAGTCCAACCCGCTGCACGCGCAGACGTTCGCGGCGGCGGTCGCGTCGGGGCTCATCTGCGGCGACGGGATATGGTCGCTGCCGTCGTCCATGTTGTCGCTGATGAACGTGAACCCGCCAATGTGCATGAGGGTCTTCGACGCCGAGACCAATTACCAGGTGGAGCAGTTCCTCATGACGATACCCACCCCTGTATCCACATGATGCATGATCCATGGATATCCATGCTTCTCCATTCACGTACCATTCGTTTTCTGGTTAATTAATCGTTGTAAGGTACATGCGTGTGTTCTTCAGTTCATTGATCATTGATACCCAGCGTAGGAAGCTCAGTGTTTAGCTAGTACGGTGTCCTAGCCAGCTTTGTAACGTGACTATGTGTAGGAAATTGTATGTGCGTACAACCGTGGCATTCACTCATTTGTTTTCTTCAGGAGTTTATTGATTCTTCTTCTTCTTTACATTGTTGAACTGTAGATTGATGTAATTGATCCTTGTGAAGACAAGAGTTGTTTGCCAAATGGTCTGTTATAGCTCATGTATTACTATGGGCAAACAAAACAAACCATGAAAATTAGAAAAGAGACCTTTTTGTGGTGACATGAGAGTAGTCCCTCCTTGGGGCTGAGGGCTTGTACCTGTAGCTATTTAGTTATCTCTCTCCCATGGTGTGATCTTGAATGTGATCATGAGCTTTGTTAATCTAATTGAATTATATGATGTTTCCTCCTCTATTTTCTTTATGTAATGGATATGATGTTGCTCACTTTATGATATCTAGTATAATTTCCGGAGCCCGTGGTGACAATGGGGACTCTACGGATAATAGATTGGAGGGATATTTATCACGAGTTTGTTCTTATTTGTTGGATTGAATAATGGAATCATGAGGTTTCATGATGCTTGTGTTTAATACAATTTTCTTATAGTATGAGAGTGACAATATGATTGCCGTTCAGATATATTGGAAAGACATTATTCAAAAGATGTTTGTGGTGTTTGTTAGTACAATCTTTGGAATCTTATGTGACATGTTGGGGCTGTCCATAGAGAGGAATAAAAACTTTAAGGTGTGCTTTTGTATCCCTGTGCAATTCTCATCCTGTTTTGATCTATAGTTTTTTTTTTTTGATCCATAGTTGGGTTAAATCGGAGTAACAATTACCATGGATGTTTTCGGAGGGGTTTATCATGTGTTTAATTATGTCAATGATGTTAAGAGTAGTCACTAGTGAAAGTATGATCCCAAGCCCTTGTTTCCAATCTTTGAATACCGTTTTTAGTCACTTTTGTTACTTGTTACATTGCTGCCATTTTTATTTCAGATTACAAAACCCACCTTTTACCTTCCATATTACTTGCCTTTTATCATCTCTTCGCCGAACTAATGTACCAATACAATTAACCATTGTATTAGGTGTGTTGGAGACACAAGAGACTTCTTATATCTTAATTGCAGGGTTGCTCAAGAGGGGTTACCGTCAACCTACACTTCCCGTGGTTCGATAAACCTTGGGTCATTTACTTACGTGAAATTTGCTGCTGTCCTACAAACCTCTGTGCTTTGAGGCCCAAAATAGTATACAAGAATAGAAGTGTAGTAGACATCACGTATCCACCGGTTTCTTTCTTCTTCTTTCTCTTCTGTGCTGACATTTTCCTCTAGTGACGGGTTAGCGAGGCGTCTAGTCCTTGGTCTCTTGCTGCAGTACTCCCTCCTCTAGGGTTCCTCCCCCCAAGAAGGCGAGCGGAGAACCTAGCAAGAGTGGCTACCATATAGTCTTATTCACCGAACTTAATGCAGAGGAGTGGTGTCACTTGGAGCAGAGGTATTCATGTCCGTTGCGTATTGGCAGGTGCGTGGTTGCTCGCTGGTTTGCCCAGGTTGGCAAGACCTTAGATCCGCTCTTCTTGGATCACCTTGTTCTCCTGTTGCACCGATAACCAAATTCGTCTGGTTTGATGAAGACTAGTGACGTTGAATTGCTAATGCCCAATGCATGTTCACCAAACAAAGCCAATTTTGATGGTCATTCATTTCAGAGTTCTAGCAGCATGATGTCAATAGGGAGAGTAATTTTAGGACTCAATGTTCTATTTCATCTCTTTGCACCTATGTTTAGTGTGGCTGTTGGTTGGATAGCCCTCTATACACTTTTGTTGCTTTTTTTATCTGCACTTGGGTGCACCCGTGTTCCTGTTATCTTTGGAGTAATAAACAACAAACAGTGAAAATTCTAAATTAGGTAATTGCAAGGATAAAATAAGCTGGAGCGTGTCCTTTTTATAATAAAAGAACCTGGGCAAAGCCATCTTGTTTCTCTTTTACCCTGACTTAGTTTAATTTATCCGCATACTCACATATGCATATCAATTTTTCCTTTGCCCTGACTTAGTTTATTTTCTACACACATATACATAGCAGTTTTTTTTTTACTAGATATACATAGCAGTTTTATTTTGCTAGTTTCAAGGCGCGATATATTTCATGAAAGCTAGCTAGGTGGATTGCTTGAACGAAGTTCATTAAACTATTAGCAACGTGTTTCTAGATCACTATGACAAAAGCCTACCGTGACGACTCTACGGGTCGGCTCACCATATGTGACGAGCAATGAGACATCTGCCAGACAGAGTGGCAGTAGGCACGACAACTTACAACGGGGGATCCAGAAACTTAAAGAATCAAATAAGCTAATGTAGTATGAAATATCAAAAACGGTTTCGTGGTGTAGTTGGTTATCACGTCAGTCTAACACACTGAAGGTCTCCGGTTCGAACCCGGGCGAAGCCACAGTTTTTCTTGCCATTTTCTAATTTTTTTTTGTCCTACTCTGCTCGCACCGACATGGCCGGCGACATGCGCCAGCGAGGAGGGGTCGGAGGAGCCACGGCGGCGGGAAATCCCGGTACGTCGTTCGGTGCGGCGGCGGCGGTGGCGAGGAGGTGGAGCAGCAGGAAGTCCTCGAGATCGTGGGGGAGTTCTTCTTCCAGCCCGCTCGACGGCGGCATCGACCTCAAGATCGCAAGGTCTTCTTCTCCTTCCTTTATTCCTTGCACTCGCAGATGGACTGGATTGATTTCGCCCTACTTCTTTCGGATCAATTTCTGGACCTAGCTGGGATGGGATCTCTTACCATTGAATCTCATCCTTTATTCTGCAAGCACATACATGAACACTATGCATACACATTACAGAATTTCTAGAATAGTAAGTAAGTAATAACCAAAATAATCATACATTTTTTCAATCAGAATGGATTCATGATCCACATGTTTGAGTTATTTCTTCACATTGAAGTTTTCTAACCAAATTAATCTAGATAGAGACCCTTGGGTAGGTCCTCGAGTTGTTGTGGAAAAACTGCACTGAACTTTGCATTGGTGTCAACCGATGCTCCACTCTCCAGTCGCTTTAATTGAATTCCAAGCCCAAAAGTCCTTGTTGGTGTGCTAACTAAGATCCGAAAAGGTGAAACAGAGGAAACTTCATGAACATGGATATAATAATATAATAAGCCACCAGCGACCTTCTTTTTTGGCAACGTGAAACCAAGAGTTGGATTACATATATATTATGCAATACTATGGTGTATCCTACACCAATAACATATACTCAACCATGGACACGCTCCACCTGTTCTTCTCCCAGATAGCCATAGCCTTGCTCTTGTTCATTCAAGCCAAGAGCACCACAGGAGAGAGATCTACCCATCCAAACAATACGATCACCAGCTATATTGCCGGGGAGAGGTCTGCCCTTCTCGCTTTCAAGGCAGGTCTTTCGGACCCTGAAGATCCATCCGACCCTGCCAACGTCCTTTCATCATGGAAGGGTGATGACTGCTGCCAATGGAAGGGCGTCTACTGCGGCAACAAAACCGGCCATGTTGTCAAACTCGATCTCCAAGGCATGGGTTGCGGAATTGGCGGTGGGAGTAAGCAGGTGCTAGCAGGCAACTTAAGCTCATCGTTGCTTGGTTTACAACATCTGGGCTATCTTGATCTCAGCTGCAACAGATTCGACAAGATACAAATACCGGAGTTTATGGGTTCTCTCCATAAGTTGAGATATCTCGACCTATCGAGGTCAAGTTTCATTGGAAGGATACCACCACAGCTGGGTAATCTCTCCAACTTACAGTACTTAAATCTTGAAAGCTTATCATCCTACCCAAGTCTTTCTTATCAGGGCACATACTCCATGGACATCACGTGGTTGTCACGGTTAACCTGTCTTCAGCACCTGGATATGTCCTATGTAAACCTCAGTACAATTGTTCACTGGCTTCCGGTGGTGAACATGCTTCCAACTATGAAAGTTCTTCAGCTTTCCTCCTGTCAGCTTAAAAGTAGCCCTGATTCTCTTCAGCTCCCAAACTTGACATCTCTGGAAACACTCGACCTTTCTTACAACCACTTCCATAAGCGTAGCAAGCCCAACTGGTTTTGGGATTTAATTAGCCTCAGGTATCTACGTATCTCGTTCAGTGGTTTCTATGGCCCGTTTCCGGATGAGATAGGTAACATGACATCCATTATGCAGCTTGATTTATCAGGTAATAGCCTTGTGGGCATGATACCTTCCAGTATGAAGAACCTATGTAATTTGGAGATTTTATCTTCTTCCGAGAACAATATCAATGGGAGTATAACAGAATTATTTCACCGGTTACCCAATTGTTCACGGAATAAACTACAGGTGTTGTCCCTATCGGACAGCAATCTGACTGGAAGCCTGCCAACTACACTAATAGAAACAATAAGCAACCTGAGCTGGCTGGATCTCGCTGATAACAGACTCACTGGTCATGTGCCGGTGTGGTTAGGAGAGCTCACAATGCTAGAAACGTTGGCCCTGAACTCCAACAAGTTGGATGGGGTCATACATGAAGCCCATTTATCAGGTCTAGATATGTTAGATGAACTGACATTGTCAAACAACTCCATAGCCATTAAGGTGAGTCCAACTTGGGTTCCTCCTTTCAGTCTAAGAAAAATTCACCTTCGGTCCTGCCATCTAGGGCCCAAATTTCCAGCGTGGCTTCGATGGCAAACACAGGTATGGAGTCTTGATATATCAAACACAAGCATAAATGACATGGTACCAGATTGGTTTTGGATAACAGCTTCCTCAGTAATGTTTCTCAATATTGGAAATAATCAGATCACATGAGTCCTCCCATCAACAATGGAATTTATGAGAGGAGTAGTAATGGATTTCAGCTCTAACCAACTTGGTGGTCCAGTACCTAAGCTTCCTATCAGTCTATTGAGCTTGGATCTCAGTCGGAACAATATAGTTGGGCCACTACCATTAGACTTTGGAGCACCAAGGCTTACAACACTTCTTCTATATAACAACATGATCTCTGGCTCCATTCCATCTTCCTTGTGCAAGTTGCAATTATTGTCTCTGTTAGATCTATCAAGAAATAATCTCAATGGGTCAATTACCGATTGCCTAGTCAATAAATCAAGCACAAACATGACAAGTCTGTGTATCGCTAATCTAAGCTTGAGAAACAACAATCTCTCGGGTGGATTTCCTGCACTTTTCCAGAAATGCCCACAACTTATCTTTCTTGATCTCGGACATAATCAGTTCTCTGGGACTTTACCAGCATGGATTGGTGAGAAGCTATCATCTTTGTTATTCTTACGACTAAGATCCAATATGTTTCATGGCCACATTCCAGTCGAGCTTACGATGCTTGTTAACCTTCAATATTTGGACCTTGCATATAACAATATATCAGGTAGCATACCGAGGTCTATCGTTAATTGCACTGGCATGATACAAACAAGAGACAGCACTGGTGATGTCCAGTCTGCATTCACTTATAAAGGAAGGGTTGGCGCAAATATACTAGTTTACTATACCGAGAATTTCACGGTACTCACAAAAGGTCAAGAGAGATTATATACAGGAGAAATCATATATATGGTGAATCTTGATTTATCATGTAATAGTTTTACTGGAGAGATTCCCGCAGAAATCACCACTCTAGTCGCATTGAAGAGCCTGAACTTATCATGGAACAACTTCAACAAAAAAAATCCTGATAATATTGGTTCCCTAATGCAAGTGGAGTCACTCGATCTATCACACAATGAGTTGTCCGGTGAAATCCCTTCTAGCTTATCAGCTCTCACGTCATTGAGTCACTTGAACATGTCCTACAATAATCTGAGTGGAAGGATACCATCTGGAAATCAACTGCAAACACTTGAAGACCAGAAATCTAAGATCAATTTACTTGCAAGTAAGATTTTACAACAAATACTTTGTAACTTTCAAGTCTAAATTCCCTTTTATAGAGCCACAATCTTTATTGAATCCATAGACTGAACATTGAAATTTCAAACATATCCAGAACAATCAACTCGCATATAAAAACGAGAATATAATTTTATGTTTTATGAAGCCTAGTACTCTCTCAACAAAGAAAATAATGTATTAAATTAAGAAGCTCAAATAAATATTTTCAAAGAACCGTCCTGGTGATAGAATGTGTCTTATAACATGCAAAAACTTTAGTCTGGTAAGATAAAGCTAAAAAAACTTTTTTCTATAGTTGAGAAATATAATAATGTAATTATAAATATGCTAGCAATTGGCAACATACCACTTTTAACAGTGACACTGCAGTTTTATCTAGGGAGGAGTCTTCCGGTTATGGAAGTCTTCATCTTCATAGTATGAAAATACATGAATACTATATGTATTTGCCATAGATAGCATGCAATTAACCATGGGGTTGGCCTTTTTCAGAGGCAGCACCAGAGGGAGCACCAACAGAGGCTCCATCCCAATCGGCGGCTCCAGAGGGGCCACATGATCTGGTGAGGGGTTGTGACGAGAGCAAGGCGATCAAGGGGTATTGCATGCACAGCCCTGCCAACTGCATCAATGGTTGCGTGAAGGATGGCTTCGCCGGGGGCGGGTGCCATGGCATAATCCGCCGATGCATATGTTCATGCAACGCGACCTAGCCTGCCCGAAGTCGTACCATACAAATTAGTACAGCTTGGTGACGCGGTGGGGAGTTTGCTGGAGTTCGATTCATCTAACCTCAGCATTTTGGACCTTGTGTATAGCTGCAAAATTTCACTTTTGGACCTAACATGTGTGAATCGCGAATTGGTTATTTAGTGGGTTTGCCGATTATGTTTACCTTGATGTTATCTCTTAGATTGTGGACAATCGTCTTGTGATTGGTGGCCTTTCTAAATTAGCGCCAACTATAGATAAATTTGAACCAAAATTTTAAATTACGACTGATAATGTGAGATAAGGAGGCGAAAATCAAAACAATGCCAGAAACACATGTATAATAGAAACACCCAACTTTTCCATTTGATGTTCTATTCTGTTATTGTTCATCCCTCCTAAGTATTAAAATGGGGTTTGGGTCTTTGGGCCATGAGGTACAGATAAGCCTCAATCCATCCTCACGAGAAAAATGAGATCATCCATGTAGCAGTCAGGACACTCCAATCTCCTCACCTACCATCACCTTCTTGAACACATATAAATGGGGTGCCACCTCTTCTCCCTGTCGCAATAATGTGAATTGAACCGTGATCCATGACTTTAAACCACCAACCTACAACGATGACCCACTCCCTTTAGCCATCAAGCAACTACATACTCTCTCGTTACTAAATATAAGATGTTTTAGTTTTTGTCAATATTCAAATGTATCTACATGTATTTAGACATGTTTTAATGTATATATTCACTCATTTGGGTCCGCACATATTCAACATGTGAGGGAACTAAAACATTTTATATTTAGAAATGGAGAGAGTAGCTAGCATGATATCCCCTTTGTAACTAAGTAGCAATGTACTTACAACCGCTAGATAATCTCCCAGCTATGCACTGCCGTGCTATCAACTATGTAGCAGTTAATCCACGAGTTATGTCGAGCAATCATGTCAAAATAATCTACAAATACAATTGTAGATGATGCAGAATCAATATCATTTCTCGGTAGGATATTCACTTTAAGAACCATTATTAGGGTTATTTCGTTGTAAAACCTTGAATAGGGTTATTTCCTTCTTAGCGGAGGAAGTAAACAAGGCTGCAAGAGCAATACCACACATTAAGCAAGTTTGCACTCATTTCAAAGAAAATAATTGGCTCAGAGATTACATGAGAAGATCTAGTCATAAAACTCTGTCAACTTGTTATAACATTTAAATGAAGACATGTAATATTCTCCGTTTCTATTTTGTATTGAAGCAAGACATGCACCGTTCTACAACTAAGCGAATAGTTTATCAGACTTGACAACAGCTATACTACTCGAAGTGACTGCATGGGAACTGGCAAAATGTTTTTGCACTTTCTATAGTCTATTACTCGGTCCATAACATGGTTTTAAAATTCAGTGAGATTTCATCGAAATTCAATAAATTTCAGTGATTTCGGTAGATACTGAAATAATTACCTTTCGGTCAAAATGTTTCAGTTCTTTCACTGCTACACAGGAATTCAAAAAATATTTAAAATAATTAAATATTTTTTGAATATGTAAATGAATTTTAAAAGAAAATTTCGGTCATTTGGACGAAACGAAAACCGAAATCACTGAATTTCAGTGATTTCAATACTAGCCGAAATTTTTCTGAAACCGAAATTTGAAACCATGGTCCATAATGACGGAAATATTTTGATAAATTCGTACCAGAGTTTGATTTATAAGAATGTATGTAGTTCTTAATTTAAACCTATAACTTATCCTAGGCTCCAATCAAAATGTGGCCACCAAATTAAGACCATTCATCTAACTTTGCTTCAGACGCAAAGTTAATGGGCCGCACCGCACTGGTCGGCCATCTCGATTTGATTCAGACAGAGTAGCAAGGTGGCGTCGTCCGGCAGCGGCGGGGGAGCCGGAGAGAGGCGCTTGGGGTGGCTGGAGTGGGAGACGCGGCGTCGTGGGGGATCCCCGCTAGCCCAGCTCGAGCTGCCCCGCTCGACGGTGTCTCCGTCCTTGCCACCGACGCCATCGGGCCCGAGGTCGCAAGGTCCTCTCCTCAGAGCATCTCTAGCAGAGCCCTTAAAAGACACGGAACCTTAAAATAATCGTCGTAAACGGCTTCAGAACCTTAAAAACAGCAATAGCAGAACCCTTAAAAGCCGCAGACCCGTAAACGATATTGAGGGGGCCTGTGAATTCGGCCCGCAGAACCGTGAATACGATGTTTTCGTAGCTGAACCGAAGGAGGCCTGTAAACCGCGCGAGGCGTTGGCGGGCTGAAAATTCAGGACCCGCAGGTGAGCTTCAGTCGAGGAACTCGCCGGAATCCGGCCGTCCTCCGCCAAACTCACCGAAATCGACGGAAACTGGAGCCGCAGCGGGGCAGCCCCGGCTCGCCGGCCCCAGGGGCAGAGCTCCGTGCGCGCGGTAGCCGAGCAAGCCCGACGCCGGCGGAGCGCAGCGGCTCCTCAGCGCAGTCTTCCTCCAGCCAAGCTAGACCTGCCTGCCTGCCTGGTTCCGCCGATCGATCCAGCCAAGCTAGACCTGCCTTCCTGCCTGGCTCCGCCGATCGATCCACGCGCTCACGAGACCTGCGTGCCTGCTTGCTTCCGCCGCCGCAGGATCGATTGACGACGCGATCCGCCCGGCGGGGCTCCGTCCGCCGCGACACCAGGGGCTTCCTCCGCAGCGTCCGCCGCCGTCCATCTGATGCCTTCCTCCGCCACCCGCGCTGCTCGATGGCCGGGGATGGAATCCGCGGGCTGCCTACTCATCGAAGAAGAAGGTGGGAAAAGAGAGGAAAAGAAAAACTGGGACATATTCGGGAATTCCATTTTACAGTTTGGCTATACGGTTTCTGATCTGCCACAACTCGTTTTGGACCCAAAAAAATGCGAGTTTCACGAATCGTAAACCTGTTTTAAGGTTTCGCGTTTTAAGGGCTCTGCTAGAGATGCTCTTACTCCATTCCTTGGCCTCAGTCCCTCACAGATGCATGGGTTCGCCATACATCCAAGATTGGGACTTCTTTTTCTAGATCTTAGTAATGGAATTCATCGTTTATTTTTTTTTGCGGGGAAATTCATCGTCTATTATATAGATAGATAAGCACATACATTCATCATGGAGTCACGGACAGATTCAAGCTTGCCAAGACATGTTGGGCGCCCGTGTGGTGCAAGAAGCCGGTGCCCAGCCGGTCCCGGTGGCAACGACACCCATTCCGTCTTGGGGGTGGTCAAAGACTGCTGCATGCTGAGCGCAACCCGTTCGAAAATACGCCGGAAATGTATTAATTTCCGCCCCCTTTCACGAGTTGAAGAAGAAAAATTCATAGCGTAATTGTGTTTTATTTCGTTCCGTAGTTATTTGCATACCGTTCCTACTTCGTACGTGGATAGGTTAGAGCAGAACGAGGTCGACATTCATAGTGCGCCTCTTTCTGCCTTTGGCACCGGCATGGATGGGGGTGAGGATGATGATGATGATGATGACTGCGAGGAGATTGAGGAGGAAGTGTTCTATGCATAGCAGCTGCCAATCCGCAAGAGATAATTGAATTATACCGAGGGTGAAGAAGATTTTGATCAAGCCATGGGAGACCGTTTCACTAGATACCTTTGTCGGCAATGATCAAAACGGCAGGAGATATTGGCAACGAGTCGAGGACAGGTATCATCGTCTCATGCCAGAAGGTTATTGATTTCCTCGCTCATTCAAGGCAATTTGTAGCCGTTGGAGTGGTTGCTTAGAGCAAGTGAGGAATGCCCCTCCAAAGTGGTTGCACCATAGATGATTACGTGAGTTCATTTGCCAATTTGTTTTTCTATGCATATGTTGTGTTTTTCAGTGCACCTCACATTGTTTGCTTTTCGGATGAAGGATCGCATTGCCCAAGAAAGGTTCGAGCAAATGCCGGCTTCCAAAGGCAAACCATTTATCCTCCATCACTGTTGGAAATTGCTTGAGCATAGTGAGAAGTGGAAGTTGAGGGACCAATAAGCTCCACCGAAGAAGGGTGCATTGAATTCCATGGATGGGATGATAATAGTGATGAACCAAGGGGGGAGAAACAAAGGCAAGCCCGATGGAAGGAAGAAGTAGAAGGCAAGGGAGAAGGAGAAGGACGCCACCAACTTGAAAGCCAAGATTGATGAAATGGTGAAGAACAAGAACTTGGTCGAAGCTCAAAAGTTGTGATTGGCCAAGAAGAGGCACCAAGACAAGGAGGCAAGGTGGCTTCAAATCCGAGAGGATGCGAAGCGCAAAGAAATGTTCGAGGAGCGATGACTAAATCTCGATGAGGAAAGTTGAAGACAAAGATCGTTGAGAGGGAACGAAGAACAAGGGCAGAGGAGGAGAAAGCGATGACGGCCCTGCTTTCCGAGGAGATGATGAACCCAACAAAATGAACGAACTAACAAAGGAGTGGTGAAATATGAGGACATTGGAAATCATGGAACGGTGGAGAAAGCACTCGGCTACTGCTCGTGCTGCTGGTGGTGGCGGTGGTGGTGATGCCGATGGTGGTGCTGGAGTCCACGATGCCATTTGATGCAAAACAATTCCAAATTTATGTTATTTGCTATGCTGGGAGACTCCTATGGGCTATACATTTGCAATTTATTTCGAGTGTTAAACCTGTATCATCTTATTTGGGCTTTATGAATTTAACCAAAATGTCAATATTGTTTTATGGCGTGGTGTCCCGAGGAACAGATCCTAGGTTTAAGGGATCTGTTCGCCGGACACCGCGCGATATCGTAAACTAGGTTTATGGTTCCTTATACGCGTTTTAAGCATCCAATTTTTTTTTTGACATGGAACACTCGTATTCCATTAAGACACGGCTGAAACGCCGGTCACCAAACGGGTAACATCAATAGGGAAGTCCGTCGTCCATATGACATGGTCTCCGTGGAGTTTACTTGCACCCAAAGCCGCTAGCTCATGCGCCGGCCTGTTAGAAACTCTCGGAGTATACATAATTCTAGCCTCAATGAAATTAAGCTGAAACCTAAACTTCATGTCGTTGATCAGTGTACCAATCGGCGAGAAGGAGTAATTGGACTGAACCATTGCATTCTTCAGATTTAGACAGTCTGTTTCTAAAATCACTCTGCCCATACCCAGCTGGTCTGCAATTTGGATCGCATTAGACATAGCACAAGCTTCGGCGTGCATGGCATCAGACAACATATTGAGCGAACCTGCTGCTGCCACACAAATTGCTGAAGTATTGTCACGTCCAATAATACCCCAGCCTCCAGACCTGCTCTCAGACCGAAATGAAGCATCCAGGTTTATTTTGATAAAATCACACGGTGGAGCTTCCCACTGGTTTGCATGGTGTACAGGATCTTTCTTCTTTTTACTTAGATGCTCCTTCCATTCACGCACATGGCGTTGGGCATTGAAATGGAAACTCTCCACATTTTTGCGATTCTCTCCGTGGTTGCCCCGATTTCTTTCCTGCCAAATCATCCAGAGCAGTGCAATAGACAGAAGTTGTTCATCAGCAGACAGTGCGAGTACCTCCTGTAGCATTGAAGTGCACGGCAACAGCTTCAGTCGTATATCCTCCAATTGCAGACATTGCCACCTCTGTTTTGCATACTTGCATTTTAGAAACAAATGGCCCCCGTACCTGCATCAGACGAAGCCTTGGTCGTCTCCTCTCTCCCGCTACAGTAGAGAGAGGCGATTTTTCGCCCCGCCCGCAGATCCACCGCCTCGCCGGCGTTGCGTCCGATCCCCCGTCCTCCGTCGGCCGCTCCGGCGGCGGGAGGGCGGGGGATCTGCGTTCCTCGGCTGTAGATAGTGTAGGTTCTGGGAGCTCTCCCATCGGCGACGCCTTGGAGGAGGTTGGGTGGCCGTCGGTGTTTTTGGTGCAGGTTCGCGCCTCCTCCGGCGGTGGAGCTCGTCGGAGCTTCGCAGCGGTGGATCTGCTCCGTCCGGTCCTTCGGATCTCCGGATCTGCTGGGATCGTCTGCCCCCTCCCAGATCTCGCGTGGCGGCGGGTCTGGGTTGACAAGGTTGATGCGGAAGAGGGTGATGCAAGCGGTGGCGCTGGCGGTGCAGGCTGGAGTTCCTCCGGGGCTCGAGTCTTGAAGATTTCCCGTCCGCTCGGGGGCGTCTTCCTGTCCAAGGTTTCGAGGAAGATCTGGCGACGGCGCATCTTCGACACGGCTTCTTCGCCGGCGTCATCGACGCAGGGAGGATTGGGTTTCTTTGCTTTCTTTGTGTTGTTCTTCCTCGCCTACTTGCTGTAATCCTCTTCTGTATCTCGCAAAAAAAAAAAAGAAACAAATGGCCCCCATCTTCAAAAACAAACGGCTGTGCATCCAATTTTTAAGAGATCTACTAGAGATGCTCTAACTGCTTTCCTCCTAATTTCGTGCCCCCTGGGCCCTGGGAAGCTTTAACCCGATCAACTAAATCACCGGCTGCTAATTGTCCTTCCTTAGATCTTGCTAGATCTTGATCGATGTATTTTGGAGTTCTTTAGGCCCGGCCGGTTGGTAGTACAGTAGCCAAAACGGGGGTATTTAATCACGGACATGGAGATGTCCCGTTTCTTTTCAGGTGACGAGTTGGAACACCGTAGTTTAATACGGCTGTGCATCCAAACGGGGCGAATAGCTGTAGCCTGTATGTCATGGTGTTTTGTTGTCAGATAAGTACGTACAGAGTAGTATGGAAGAGTTGAGAAGGAATGCAGAGAAGAGACACCCGGTACAGCAGCTGGGATGACTGGGTGTCGTGGGGGAGTGAGTTCCCCACGACATGGCCGTCGACGGCAGGAAGAAAGGAGGCCGTCGACGACCATGTCGACGGCAGGAAGAAAGGAGGCGATATTCCTCGTCCGGGACACCCCTGTGTCTCGCGTCGCCCGCGGACGCTTAACCCTAGCGCCGCCGCCCGTCCAACCTCAACCTCCCCTCTTCTCCGTTGTCGCTGGCGAGCGCCGCCGGGACCTTCTCCTACCCTCAGTGAACACAACAATAGAAATTACATCGGATTGATCTCGATCATGTAAGGCAACTCACGAGAACATGGTATTGAGCAGAGAAACTACCATCTAGCTAATGTCATGAACCCATAGTATAAGGATGACTTCTCGCGCATCATCGCGGAGGCGCCAATGATGGTGTAGAGGCATCCGATCACGCCCCCACCCCCTCCAACAGAGTGCTGGGAAGGAACTCCAGAATCCGTCTTATCGAATTTCCGCGATGGCGACGGCTTTGTCTTTGTTTAGTGGAAAATATTGCCGTCCACGTAACTGTAGGTTTAGGGGGATTTTATAGGCGAAGAAGGTGCCCGAGGCGGCGGCACGAGTGGGCCCCTAGTGTTGCCCTTTCGCCCCATATCTTTTTCGTCCGATAAAAAATCCTCGTAAATTGGTGTGCCTTTCCGAGAAAATTTTTCTTACTAGATTTTCTGAAATGCAAAAACAACTGAAAACAAGAACTGACACTAGGCATCTTGTTAATAGGTTAGTTCATGAAAATGCCACAAAATGATATTAAATCATGATATAAGTATGTAACAATGATATAAAAATAGCATGAAACAAACAAAAAATTATAGATACGTTTTGGATGTATCAGTTATCAAGCAGTCAAGTGTAACATTGTCAAACTCAATGTTGATGCCGCTTTTAGTGCTAATTCCGGTTCTAGGAGCACCGGAGCAGTTATCCGAGATTAACGAGGTCACTTTTTGGCTGCAAGCTGGCGTGACTTGCCGTTTGTTTTAGACCCAGTGACAGTAGAAGCTCACGCTCTTCGTGACGACCTTCTTTTGGCGTGCCAGGTTGGGTGCATAGAAGTGGATTCTGACTGCATGGAGGTGAACGACGTCATGAAGTGTTTAGGGAATTCTCTCGGACCTGCTGCGGCTATATATGAAGAATGCACTTTCCTTTGTCTTAATTTTACGGTGATTTTATTTTCGCATTGTACTAGGGAAGCCACTACGGTGGCACATGTGTTAGCTAGTCTTTCGGAGTGGCCTTTGTTAACTGTCTGGCAAGAGGAACATCCTAAATATATTTCTGCTGTAACAGTGGACAATGTATCTATAACTCTGAAGCAATAAAGTACGCCGTGGTGGCTTTCCCTCAAAAAAAGTGTAGCGGTACTAGCTAGCGTCACCCAGGATTAACTGCCCATTACCAGGAGGATAGTGAATTGTAATTCCCATGATCACCGCCATTTGTAACTGACATGCTCATATATAAGCATGGCCTAGCATTGTCGGGGTTTCGGTTCCGGCTAGTGAATTTATATGTAGGTATGGCTTGTGTCTACAGTCGGTCGGATTGGTAACAAAACCATGCACACAAGGATGTATACAATTTCTGGCCTGAGATGGTCCCCAATAACAACCTTACTCATGTGTGGATGTATTCAAGTGTATGGTGTGCTCAAAGTTATAGTAGGATGATGTCGGTTATCAGTTAGCCGGTTCGTCTATGCGGGAAGATGAATAAGAGGGCGCCACAATCTCATGGACATGACAATGTGGCGCTACAGCCGTATGTACTGGTACCATGGGACGGAGAGTACATTGGTCGTTGTACTTACCTTATATATGTTCGGCTAGCGGGGCCGTACATTGTTAGACTCCATGCCACTGTACAGGTTGTCAGCGGACGATTTTGGGGCTGTCCTGGCACTGGAGTAAGAGTCAACCCTGATTCTTTGGGACATGACCTAACCTAGACATAGAGAGGTTCTTGCATCTTGGAGTTTGAAACCATGCTAAGAAGCCTACAATAGGAGAGCCCGTGTGTCCCCAAGCGGCGAAGGAAATATGGGAAGTACTCGGGATTAATGATCTTTTCACCAGGCACTGCTTGCACTGGATCAAAGAAAATCTAAAATTATGTTTACAAGTTTTCAAATAATCTGAAAAGAAAATTGCATGACTCTTTCAATGATGTACCCAACAAACATACATAATCTCACTTTGAACTGTTTTATTTATATTCAGAGCTACATAAAAATGAAAAATGTGTCTATTTGGGTATACACATTTTCAAATCTCTAAATATAGAATGTTTTATCATCTTTGTGTAGCGTATAGTACCGAATTTACACATTGTGTAGGACGCATCATTGACTACATCCAGATTTTTTTTTTAGATTTTCTAAAAACTTATAAATATAGTTTCAATTTTTTAAAATAATGGGATCATTGAAACTCGGGGGGCCAAAGTGATTTTCCGCGCATGAGGTAGCTTCCTTTGATTGTGTACTTGGGTCCCTAATTTCAATGTGGCAAGTGTTTTCCTAAAATAAGGTCATGCTGGCCCCACACACACACATCTTTGTCATCCAAAGGCAGCTGAGTTAGGGTGTGTTTGGTAGCCTGTGCCACCCTATCAAGGGTTTCCCAACCGAGACATGCTAGCCTTATACAGGCTGAGCTGAGATTTGGTGGTGTGTTTGGTGGCTTAAATGTATTGGGAAGGAACCAGGAGCAGGCTCTCGGTGGCGCTGGGTGGAGGTCGGGGAACAACAGGTGGAGGGCGCGAGGAGAAACTCGCTGACGGCGCTCGACGGTGGTGCTCGGAGGGGCTCGGCGGTGGTGGCCAACCGTTGTGGTGCGAGGAGGAGCTCGGCCGTGGTGGTTAACCGTGGTGGTGCGGCAAGCAGCGGGTGGAGGACGGCGAACGGTAGTTGGAGGGCGGCGAACGACGGTTGTAGGCGCAGCTCGGCGGCGACGCTCGGCGGTGGGCGTGAGGAGGAGCTCGGCGGCGGCGGTGTACCTCCGTGGCGACGGGACTGGCGATGAGAGCTAGGGAAAGAGAGAGCGATTCGGGGGGAAATGAGAGGAGTTTTTGGTCGGGGTGGGAGGCGCACAACTTAGGTGGGGTCCACGCGTGGGATTTTCCGTATGAGCTCGCCCCGGCTGAGTTGAGAAGCTCGATCTGAGCTTCTCTTCTGGGCAGGGCTGAGGGGAGTTTTCGGGGTGAGGTGGGCATAGCCCAAACGCATATACAAGCTATCAAACAGCAAAAATCCGGGTGTGTGTGTGTGTGTGGGGGGGGGGGGGGGGGGGGGGGATTTTCTCAGGCAACCCGGGCTACGAAACACGCCTATCCGTCCTCTCCAAGTGTCCGTTGACCTGAGTCCACCGCATCGCATCCCCTCTCCTTCTCCTTCTCCTTCTCCTTTTCGTTCACTTCACTAGGCGTGTGAATCCCCAATCTCGACCGCCTTCACTTCCCTAGGCAGCAGCAAGCAGCAAGAGGCTTGTCCAGGTACCACTGAGATGCGTATATATGTACTAGGTTGATTGATTTGCTGTTTCAAATGCGGCCTTCCCCATCCCTAGATTAAATAAATTTGAGAACCTTCTCCTGCTGCTGCTGCTTATGTTGGGATCTGCTTATGCGTATATATGTAGGTTGCTCTCTGGCAAATCAATTTACGACCAATTTGCATCGACTGCCCTGTTCAAGTCGCAGCAGTACGTGCTGCACAAGGAGGGTCAAAATCGAAACCAGGGCTTTCTAGCTGCATAATAGGCGAGTGGTGATCTTAATTTCTTCGGAGAACTTGCCTGTGGCAAGATGGTTAGGTGGATGGTTGTACCCCCAGCCCACCAGAGTTCAAACCACAGGTTTGATGCTGGTGTTTCTCATTTAAGGCGGAATATTCTTCAGTGGGAGACGACGTTCCCGTCGACAGCGAGGCGCCCGTGGTGACTTCGGCAATCTCAAGACTCGACCCACCGACTCAGTCTCTCGGAGGTGCTCATAGGGGTAGGGTGTGCGTGCGTGCGTTCATAGGGGTGAGTGTGTGCGCGTGTATATGAGCGCTTGCGTTGTACTGTGTTTCGCAAAAAAAAAATCTTAATTTCTTCGGTAGTACTATATATATCGACATCACTTCATTAATTAGCCACTTGAGTAATGGGGATTTTATTTAACTGAACCACGAGTAGTCTGTCCTACACTACCGTAGCAAGTTCAGATGATTCCAAGAAGATGAGTGTGCTTTCTCTTTGCCCTATGGATAAACCAACGCAACCACTTGCCTTAGAGCTATTTTCCTTTCTTCAAAGGAGGGAGCTTCATCTCTGAAAAACTTTTGCATTACTCACTCCCAGCTTGTAGCTAGTAGGCGCATACTCATAATGCGTTTTCTCTTGTTTCCAGGTACATACACACTGACTCCAAATGGAACGCAAAACACGAAGTGACCTAGAGCAGATGCTAGTCGATGAAACTGCAGAGCCCGTGGCCCTGCCATTATCACTTCTGGAGGACATCACGGGTGGTTTTTCTAGTGACCAGGAGATTGGAAGTGGTGGATTTGCAGTGGTTTACAAGGTATATACACTCATGTTCACAATTCATTTGAAAATGCAAACGATTCTAACACCTGCGAGTGATAGGGAATACTTGGTGATAGGGCGGTCGCCGTGAAGTGGCTGTCCAATGTCTTTATGCATGAAACGGAATTCCACCGAGAGGTTGAATGCCTTATGCAGATCAAACACAACAACATCGTAAGATTTTTTGGATATTGCACTGACAGACAAGGAAGTATGGAAAGGTACAACGGAAAATTTGTCATGGCAGATGTGCACCAAAGATTGCTTTGCTTTGAGTATATACCTAAAGGGAGTCTTGATAAGTATATCATAGGTACAACCACACGTGGCCTCTAACTGTTATCTTTATTTGCTTCATTCATATACTACAAATTGCATGATGTGTCATATAGGATATAGCAAGTTAAGACATCAAGTATCTAAAATTACAAACCTGTCTCCTCTTCTCCCCTTTTATAGATGAATATCGTGAGTGGGGAACATGTTATACAATAATCAAAGGGATTTGTGAGGGTCTACAGTACCTCCATGAGAATCATATTATTCACTTGGATCTGAAACCCGCCAATATACTGCTCGACGATAACATGGTACCGAAAATTACCGATTTCGGTCTCTCAAGATGCTTCGATGAAAATCAAAGCCGACATATTACCACAAATATATTAGGAACAATGTAAGCTAGCTAACTCCTTGTCAAAGTTTAGTAATTCGTGCTCCGATTAAAATTCCACTCTTTTTTGCACAATAATCGATCAAACCTATTGTATTTTCATACAGGGGATATTTGGCACCAGAACTTCGTGAAGGGGGTGTAATCGCACGCAGCGCTGACTTGTATAGTCTTGGTGTTATCATGATAGAAATATTGACCGGACAGAAGGGGTATACATCTATAGAGGATGTAAGAACAATATATGACACTGTTACAAATATATAAAATCAATTTCCTTTTTAGATAATAAGGGTCGACTTTAAAATAATGTCAAGCTTCTACCTCGCATATTTTAATTACATTTTAGTTTGGGATGTTGCAAAATATCATTTTTGGAAGAACACCTAGAAGTGGAAAGCACAATTTTGCTGCAAACGAATCAACCCTCACCACACAAAAAATCAAGGTCAAATTGCCATTTACTAAGGGAAAACATGAACCTAGTCCTTATGGGGAAGAAATAGAATCTTAAATATGCCAGTGCACATCTTTGACAAGACCCGTGGGACTACTTTAAGTACAAATAAAAATAAAATGCATAAAAAGAAAAATAATCACATAGGTAATCGTTTGCAAGAAGGATTTTACCGAGTATTTACTTGTTTGGATCGGACTTGAATCTATTGCATGCAGTTTAATTTTTAGGTACTTTTCTTAATATGCTTGAATGTATATTGTCGGTGCGTACTGTAAACATTTAAGTTTTCTATATAGAAAAATGTTATCTATTCAACTCATAGACCACAACTCACCACTACAATTTTAGGTACTTGAAAGTTGGAGTGATAGACTGGAGAGATCACAACGAGACACGCAGCGGGAACAAATACGAGTATGCTACAAGATAGCTTTGGCGTGCAGAGACTTCAATCCAAAGAAGAGACCAACTAGTGCACGAGATATAATTGATAGGCTTCATGAAATTGAAGGTATCAGGGTATGTTCAAATTTTGAGAGTATGTGCATTTCTTCCTTTAATTTGGAGTTGCTATAGGTACCACGTGAATATTAATTTGTACTATCACCATTTGAGCTGCTAGTTGGTTGTTTAGTCCCACATCCCTGTTTCCATCCTAGAACCTACATACTATCATATATTTTTTTGCCAAATGTGGCCCTTTTGAGAAACTAAACATATGTATGACCCCTCCTCAAAACTAGTTCCAACTCTGACCCCTTGGGGTCGGCGCCGAAGAGGTTGGAGCCGAACTTGTTCAATTCGGCGCCATATTTTTTTGACGCCGGACACCTATTTCGGTTCCATAACTTTTGCTAAGGATTTAGAAATTTTAAAACGGAGGTCGGGTCCAGAGAGGATGGAGCCGACATGTACAAGTTCGGCTGCATCCTCTTTGGCGCCGACCTCAGGGGCCAGATTTTAAATAATTTTGAGAAAGGGCCATACGTGTGTTTAGTTTCTCAAAAGAGCCATATTTGGCAAAGACAAATACCATACTATCATATACTAGTAGTTTCAGATTTTTTCAATCAAACATTTATTAAGTTTTACCATAAATATAGAAATACATAGCAAATAAAAATAACAGTATTAGTGTATTACTATTGCTAGACCCGTTATGAGATCTAGATCTATGTTCGTAGCATTTAAATAATTTATCCGAAACAACATACTCCCTTCATTCAAGAATACATGAGGGTTTAGAATTTGCATATTATAGTTTTGACTGACATCTAATTTTTATGCGAAATGCGAGTGTAAATTGTGAAAAAATTGTATTACAAATTATTTCTCATGACAAATCTAGTTACCAAGTCAGAAAAGTTTGACAAATCTAGGCAGTCGTTTTTTTAACAGAATTCATGTTAGTTTCAACGTTTCTTAGCTGCTTATATTTTGAATTAGAGGGCGCTGTTTATGTTACATCATCAATGAAAATTATCTCTAGGAATGCCATGCACAAATCATACTTAGCGCAGAGCACATGCCGCAGCTAACTGCTTAAGGCTGATCGAGTGAGCTCTGCCACAGATGGGAAAGCTAGCAGGTAGGTTGCTCCGAAGCTTCCTTTCGGGCAAGAAGGACAAGGGGAAGGGCATCAGCAAGGCCGGGTCTGTGGAGACACCCAAGTTGGTGGTGGTTTCACGGACGGTGATGCTGGAGTCCAAGCAGAAAAGGAGATGGAGCTTCCGAAGGCCTCCTGCAGCGGCGGCCGCCACAGGGGAGCTCGCGTTCCCTGACCATCACGCTCACGCCCTCGAGGAGACCCCCAATTGGGTGGCCATGTCCGCTGTGGTGGCGAAGCAGGCGGCCGCCACCACCGTCCGGTACGGCGCCCTGTCCGCGTGGAGGTCGAAGCGCACCGTCATCAGTTTTGAGGATGCGGGGGCGATCAAGATTCAGTCCGTCTTCAGATCTTACCTGGTGAGTCGCGTGGATTTTACATCTTGACGTGTGTGACTTTTACTATCGCTTTTGTATCTGAGACTTAGGACTGTCTCGGGATCGATGTACGCGCAGGCAAGAAGGACGCTCAAAGGGCTGGTGAGGCTGCAGGCTCTCGTGCGTGGCCATTACGTCCGGAGCCAGATGAGCACCGCCCTGCGCTGCATGCAGTCGATCGTCGCCGTACAGAAAACGGTGCACACGGCGCGTCGATTCCGGCAGCTTGTAGACGGTGGTCGGCGACCTGGCTACGTAGGCGGAGCGCGCACAGTCGCTGTTCCGCTACGACCCCAGGGCGACGCCCGTATTTATCGTGCTCTCGCCGGTGGTGGTCGTACATGACATCGTTCTGAGTGGTGAACTGCAGGTGATTGGGCTCTCCATCTACAGACGTCTCTGCTCTCCATGGACGACCTTAACTATTGGCTCCAAATTTGTCCATCCGTAGATCCCGCTCTGAGTTTGAAGTTATTCTCGATGTTCAAGTGTATGAATCGGTGTTCAAGTCTACTGTGTTGGGACTAGTCACCGGGACTAGTCAGAGATTTGTATGCTGTATGTATTCGACTGAGGCTTGTTGCAAAGGTGTTTCAGGTATATATGATGCAATGGTGTCTGATGTCTACTGTAATAACTATTTCCCCCTAGTGATACTAATACTTTTGCCACTAAAATGATTAAAGTTCCTCGTTTCTTGCCCCTGGGAAGCTCCAACCTGAGCAACTAAACCATTAGCTACTAATTGTCCATCCTTAGACCTTTGTTATATTTTGAAGCTTTTATCAATGTCTCTGAATTGTCGTAGGTCACATTCGCCTCAGATTGCACGTTACTAATTCAGAATTCAGGTTTATTGCAGGTCACTCTCACTTAGATTGTATCCCCAGTAAACTTTCTGTATTTATTTTTATTTTCATTTTTCGTCAACCTATTTTTATTTATTTTCCGAACTGGATTTTTATTTCACCAGGCAAGTTAGGATGCTCTAGTTATGTCAGTTATTGGTACTATTTTCTGGAAGTCAATTCTTCTTCCCTTTCTTGGAGACAAGTTGCCATCATGATCATCAACCAGTCTTGTCTTTTCCCTTGAGTTTCCAGATCAGCACCATGATTTTAGAGCTGTCTGATAATAACTGTATGGAAGAGTTGAGAAGGAATGCAGAGGAGACACGGGACAGCAGCAGCAGCACATACTACAGAACTACGGAGTACCTATCAGTAGCACGCACGCAGCCTTCCTCGGTTCCTCCCTCTCTCTGTCTCTTCTGAAACAAAATTCATGACATACAGCTATTCCCAGGCAGCTCTATATTCATTTTACATACTTATGAAAGGTGCTGCCACTGTATACGATGCATGGAAACTTAACTAGAGTTTGACTCCGACCAATGCTCTGAAACTTAAACGGAAGGTATGTACATGCAACCACATGCTTACAACCAGGAAACAATGAGCGACTCTGATTGCGACCTTGGCTGCGGCGAGTGCCTCTGCCTGTGCGGCTGTGACCTTGACTGCGGTGAGTGCCTCTGCCTGTGCTGCTGCGGCGATGGCAGCGGCAGGCGAGAGCGTGCAGCTAGGGAGCTCCGAGCTTGCTGAGTTTGTCAAGGAGAGTGCGGCGGGGGTGGAGGTCACCTACCCGCTGGAGCTGCCTTTGTCGTCCGCGACCGTGGTGGCCAGGTGCACCGAGGTCAAGTGCCTCTGATCATGCATCATATAGCTGGACTGTTGAGTCTTTGGTTATGTTATTCGAGACGTACGTTACTGAGTCCATCTGTTAGGTATAATGCCCTCAGTCGCATGTCTGAATTTCTCAACATACCTGCAAGAAGTTGCACAAGGTTTATGAGAAGATTATTTTTTGTCAGAGAGTTTCCCATTTGCTGAACATAGTTGTATCACAAAGATATAGTATTTTTCACGGATAAATGCAGTTCAGGACACGCACAATAGAGCAAGAGTTTTTATCCTAGAGCCGGTGCAAAAAGAAATACTGGCTGTGTGAAAGCAAGTTATCATGGTGGCATGTTAAACCCTATTTGCCGCCTTGCTGGGCATGCCCCTGATTTGGCTGCAACTAACATAATTATGCATCATCTCACACCATGTTTTGGATATGCAACTCCTTGAATGGCTTAGCTTATTCATCTTTTCAAGTAGAACTCTAAGATAATCTAAACTTTGTATGTCAACTCACACCACTATGTCACTTCCTAAACTAAATTATAATAATTGATGAAATGACAGTTTGTGTGTTTTAGTAGTATTTGTCAACTAAACAGGGCATAAATAGAGCAAACCGTCCTTTGTTCCCCTCCTTCGAGGGCTGTAAACCTGTACTCTGAACCTTCTGCCTTTTCAATGAAATGAAATGCAAAGTTTTTTTGCGTTTTCTCGAAAAAAGTCTTAACTCTTACCTGGCGTTCATGCTCTGGTCGATCTCCCCGACTGCCAAACAACGGCAATCAATCGCCACAGCCACCGAAGGCAGCCACATTTCCGAGCTCCGTTGCCCTAACGCATGCATGCCTCCTTCCCTTGCATCTTCCTGTAGCCCTGAGGATTTCTATGCAACCCATCAAACCCAATAGAGATTGACTTTCTCTTTCCCGCAAAAAAAAAAAACTCTAGTAGTACTCCAAAGATTGAAGGGAAAAGATCAGATAGGCAGCTGGTACATAGAATCGACAGCAGACATGGATTATTAAGAGTTATCTGGTACTGCACCAAATGCTCACGATTTCAAAAGGTATATAGCTACAGCCTGACAATCGCACAAAAAGGGCATCAACTTCAATGCACACTTCGAAGTATGCATAAGTAAGAAAATCAGTGCCCAGTCAAAGGGATGATTACTTGCCATATGAGGAATCTCAGGTGCATGCCCACAGATTCTACAAATCCTGCAGATTAGAGGATGATAACGTAGCAAGGAAGGATGATCTTGCAACACATGTGACAGGAACTGTAAATGATAGTTCAACTATGCCTAGTTGCCTACAGGCTACAGCATATCTCTTGAGGTAGGACTCCTAAATCAATTCTTAGTAGCTCAACTGCATGATTGCCTATTGAATTAATGTACCACTTCCAAAAGGTCTCGGCATTATAATGGATCAATAAACAACCACATATGAAGACAATGGATTTACAGAGAACAAGCAGTAAGATGTAACTTTGCTGTCATGTCATAAGCCAACAAACAACATTACTAGATGAAAACAGGAGCTCAGAAGCAAAGCATAATGTGCACAATTGTTTTGTTATAATAGATAGATTTACCAATCTGTTCTGGGGACAGAAAAACCTAGCTAGCTTATAATTCACATCATCCAGTATCACATCCGACATCAACAAGTTAAAAGGTTAACTACAGAGGGCAGCAGTACAAGCTCACTATAGTTGTGAATCTATATTTTTACAACACTGAAAAACAGAATAGATGACATCTAGAGGAGCAAGCTTAGTGCCTAACTCTGTTTGCATAAAGCATCAGCAAGCAACCAACACTGAAAAACAGAATAGACGACATATAGAGGAGCAAGCTTAGTGCCTAACTCTGTTTGCATAAAACATCAGCAAGCAACCAACACCTGGATCAAAACTGCATCCTCGGCAGTAATCAACATACTGTGGCCATCACAAGTCCAAAATTGTTCCCCAGAAAAAATGGTCCACTCTTGTCATCCGAAGTCCAAAACTGCAGTGGCCAATTGAGAGCAATCCGCTGCTTCTGTTCAGTATCCCATAAAGATATCAGATGTGCAGATAGACTACTCACTTGTCTTGATCTCACTCTCTAAGTTTCAATTTGTGTGTGAACATGAAATGAGGATGAACAAGATCATAACGATGTAGGTAAGGAAAAATTTCCCACCACGTGATGCAGATGAAATGATCAGAATACAAATACTAGATTATGATGGCGATTATATGTGGCAGACTAGGCTATTCTCCGTGAGGAGTTCTTATAAACTAGCATTGGATGTAAAGTTAAAAATTCAAACTGGATCTAGCCTAAACCAAAATGAAGATAGAAATATGTGGGACCACATTTGGAAATCTGAAGCTCCACCGAAGGTAAAAACCTTCACTTGGAAGTAGCATCTAACTAGCTTGCAGTGCAGATTAACAGGAGTAAACGCCTACCAACCCTCGGACCCATTTGCAATAATATCTGAAGATAGGTACCACACGATGATGACATGCACGCTGGCAAAAGCTCTTCGTCATGGCTCCCTTCGGCAGACAGTCTGGTTAATCTGGCGAGGATTAGGTCCTCGTCCTCCTGGGCAAGCTGGACAGAGAATTGATGATGCTTATGTGGTGGCCGGCATGGCATCACCGAATTACCTGTCCTCTCTCCAGCTTATCAAAAATGGTGTGAACGAAGCTGACAGAAAAGGGGAACAACCAATTGATTTCAGTCCAATACAGACTGAACCTGAAGTGCCATAAGCAGTGTGCCAATTTTCATACCCGTTCTTGGTTCATGAAAATCTGAATCTAGTCGGCACTTCCCCTCTGCAGGCTGCTGCATAGTCTTGAGCCAGGTGCGGTGCAGCTTCCTTGTGAGGGCATATGAACTTGTCCATGAATACCTTCTCGCTGATCACGAGTACACTATAGTGGTCTCGGTCTTGATCTATCAATCTCTTTTCCTTGAGAAACTTTACAACGTAGGACCGTGGCATGAGCCGGCCCTCCAGGCTATAAGTGAGCATTATCGGCCGATGAGCTATGTATGCCGGTTCCAGCCTCACCTTGGAGATGAGGAACTCCGACCTTTGCTGCAGCGATTCCTCTGACTTCCTGAGCAAACCCGGAGCCTTAGACAGAGCAATGCGCACCTCAGTATCCGACCACCTGAAGGTATTCTTCAAGAACTCCACTTTGACAGCGATCTCGTCCTCGGTGAGGAATGCGACGGCATGCAGCGCGAGCTTGAACATTCCGGAGCCGCAGGGCACACCTAGGCCATGGGCGCACGCCACCATCGCCCGGACACGCTCTGTTCTGACGCCAAGCATCTTCGGCATCACTCTGTACAGCTTGGTGATATCGGAAGCGTCTATGCCGCAGTCCCGTAGGAGTGCGACATTGGGCTTCACCACCCTCTCAAGGTCGGAGGAGAGGAAGTGAGGTGAGGACTTGAGTACCCAGACGATTTTCTCGTAGGAGCCGAAGAGCGACATGAAGTAGGGTAGGTTGGAGACGATGGATCGGCAACGGAAGCTGCCGGGGGCGAGGGAGACGAGCCGCGCGATGTCAGTGTGTGAGAGGCCGAGTCCGGTGAGGTCGGTGACGATGGGGGCCAGGGTTCTCTCCACGCCGGTGCAGAGGAACTTGGGGTCTTTGGCGACGACGGCGGCGACGTCGGCGCTGGAGAGGCCGAGGCCGGCGAGGACGGCGTCGGGGTTGGAGGGGGACTTGAGGTGGGAGAGCTTAGCGGAGGCCTTGAGGGCCTGGGCTCGGGTGAGGCCGCAGGTGGTGACCAGGTACTGCTCGACGGCGAACTCGGGGCTTGGGGAGGCAGCCGCTGAGAGGAGCCGGTGGAGAGGTGAGATGGTGTAGGTGGCGGAGTGGGAAGAGAGGAGACAGGTGAGGATGCGGCGGATTGCGGCGGCGCGGCGGCGCTGGCGGGACGGGGAATCGACTTCTGCGGCGAAACGCGTAGATGGGCTTTGCAGGAAAGGGGCACTGCGATGGGCTTGCGCATGAGAGTGTAAAGACGGCCTCAGTCACGGTTTTCCACTAAAAAGATTATCATTCCCTCAAAAAAAAAAAAAAAAAAGATTATCATGATCTAAAAAAACTAAAAAGATTATTATTGTTATCTTTAAATTTAACATAACTAACTTCTACTGTATGTAACAACATGATCGCTAGCGCCATTCCATCTTCCTTATGCAAGTTGCGATCATTGCAGTTGTTAGATGTATGAAGAAATAATCTCAATGGTTCAGTTTACATTGGCAACCCGAGCCTCTGTGGTCCTCCTCTCTTGCAGAAATGTTTACAGCTCGAGCTAATTCTGGGAGACAACCATGGAGATGCAAGCGACGACATGGTTTCCTTTTTCCTCGCCATGAGCTCTGGATCTTTGTTTTGTGCGAAAAGGCCAACCGATTTATTGATTACCAACAACGGTACAAAGAATCCTAAAAGTAATAAAAATTACAAATAGGTCTTCAGACCACCTAGCGATGACTACACTGGATCTTTGTTGATGGATCTCTGGGTGGTCTTCTGCACCTTCTTGTTCTAGAGGAAATGGAGAGTGTGGTACTCGCTCTGCGACCATGTGTATGTATTCAAGATTCATACCGTCGACTGTGTTGTACTCCCTCCGTTCCATAATATAAGATGTTTTAGGTGTTATACATGTTGTCTAGATTCATACAAAAAAGAGTGGACATGTACACTAAAATATGTCTACATACATATGTGTGCATATGAATGTGGCAAAAGGCTAAAACATCTTATATTGTGGAACGGAGGGAGTATATAGAACCTGTTGCAAAGGTGTATTCTTCCTGGTGCGATGTATGTAATTGTGCATATTGCCTATAGTAACAGTGTATGTGTATTCAGTACTATTCATGTTCTGTACTGCCATAATCAACATCATGATATGTAGTACTATTCATGCTTTGTGTATGCCACTTCCAACTTTCTTCCTACTTGAGGTGTTCCACAGTATAGGTTGGCATTGTGACCATCGAGCAGTATCTTGTGAAGAATCATACTGCTTTTGTCACTGCTTGGACCAATAAGCTGATGGAAGTGCCTAATTGCTTTGCCACTAAGAAATTTCAGTGTGAACAAATAACTATCGGCTGCTCGGCTTTGATGCTATTCCTGATGTTTCGAGTTGTTGTTGATCTGGTCGCCTCAAATTGCACGTCTGAATGATTTTAAGAGGTGCATGGAGATGTCAACGCAAACATGAATACTAACCTATGTATCAATCCACAACATCAGTGGATTTAAATACTTTTTCCTGCTGATCGCATCATCGGGTTGTTGTGACATGTTCGTATTGTATGAGTTTCGTTGAGATTCGGTTGTCAAGTTGCCGAAGCAGATGATACGTCCCTCTTAATTGCTACTAGTATTTAGCTTAAGATTTAAAGCGTCGTTGACGAACACACACGATCCGGTAGTTTGTCTCAATACACACGCTAGCTCGTGCCTCTGCTCTGCCGATCGTGGTGACGGTCCCGCCGGCTACCATTACCACAAGCAGGCAGCATCTTCACGCGGGCTGCTTCTTCCTCTACCTGTGGATTGGTGCTGCTCGTCATGTCGGGGCGAGCGCCGCCTCGCCATTCTCCTTCAGCTTCGACTTCTCGAAGCCATCCACCTACAACGGTAATGATCTCCGGTTCGAGGGCGACGCCGGCCAGCACGGCAAGCTGGTTGATCTCACCTGCAGCTCGTACGGCCAGATGACCAGCAATTGCATAGGGCGGATGTCGTACAACCACCAGGTGCCCTTCTACGATAACTCCACCAGTGAGGTGGCTAGCTTTGCCACGCGGTTCACTTTCGCGGTCAAGGCCAGCAGCGTCTTGGACAGGGGAGATGGCATCACTTTCTTCCTCTCCAGTTACCCGTCAAGATTGCCCGGTGACTCCTACGGCGGCAACCTTGCCTCCATAACGGCGACGGCATGCATCCTTTAGACGCAGACCGGTTTGTCGCCGTCGAGTTCGACACGTTCAACAACAGCTGGGATCCTAAAGGACTCGACCACATCGGCATCGACATCAACACTGCTAGGGCATCGGTTAACACGACAAGCTTGGGCGAACTCCTCATCAACGGCTCTATGACGGCGTACATCACTTTCAACAGCAGCACCAGAATGCTGGCGGCCTCCCTACAGTTTGATGACCGTCCTTCTCTCGGCCCCATTCAGGTCAGCGCCGAGTTACTTGATGTCACGTCCTTGCTCCCGCCCGAGGTCGCTGTGGGGTTTTCGGCGTCCACCGGAGGATCCCCCGCCGTTGAGCTCCATCAAATATTGTCCTGGTCTTTCAACTCGACTCTTTCCCCACCGCAGAAACGCAAAGGTACATAACATTCACATTAGCAATAAAATATTATCTACTCCCTCCGTACGGAAAAGGATGTCACAAAAATGGATGTATCTAGACATATTTTAGTGCTAGATACATACATTTTAGAGACATCCTCTTCCGGACGGAAGGAGTATATTATGGAAGGAATACAACTTCAGCGATAGAGTCTATGAAATAATAAACTCGATCTCACCTGGTCTTATCTATTTTTAATGTAGAAAATTTGTGAAACCTTGATAGTAAAATTTTAAAACTACCTTACATCGTGGTGTAGAAAACGTATAGCCTCCATGGTGATTACATTTCACTATAATAGACACTTCTAACTTGCCCCCTAAAGTGTCAGCTTGGCAATTTCTAGAAGACAAACTGTAATGATATGGTGACTAGGCATTTTTTTTAAAAGTATCTATTAAAATCAATAAAACCAATATGAAATAAGCTAGCAGCGCAAAGGACATGTAAGAAAACTAGTTACACAAATTGCGTGACTCACCCTGCTATAGTTCAAAAATGCTTCTATAAAAAAAGAGAACAAAATGACTAATTTATTTTAATTTCAAACAAAAATAGGAGTTGAGGAACAACAAATTTTCATAATTTTCATAATTTCCAGCAATTTAGAGATTGGCTAGTACTGCAACAACAAATTTTCATAATTATTTTAACTCTCTATACATATTAGTAAATTGTTTCTTATATATTTGTATATAACAAAATTGTAGCTGGAAACCCCTCACTGTTCTCTCTAAAAAGTACTCGGTGATAGGAGTTGAGGATGAGCACAACTGGATCTAGATGAAATAAATGTCTCTAAGCATAATATATTTGTAACAAGGCATATGCGCCTTATAAAGAAATAATCCTAATTATTATGGACTCAAATTGTGTGGAGAACACAAATTTGAGTCATTGGTCCCTCAATAAGAATTGCTGGTCATCCTTATAGAAAAATCTGAATTTGCAAGTGACCGGTAATTTTTCAATGTAAAACGTAAAATTAAATTTACTTTGGAGCCCATTTTGAGCGGTAAATTTGAGCTGCATTTCATCTATGCTTGAACAGGTCACAACATGTATAAAAGGCAGGCATTCCTGTAGCTTGTGTGTTATCATCAGGGCTGGTTGTTTGGATTATTGTGGCATGTTTCAGCTGGGTACACCAAGGTAAATCGTTGGTGAAGGGAGCTAGTGACTGGGCTAAGCGATTCGAGTACAGCGAATTAGTTTATGCGACTGACAAGTTCTCCGAAGAGAGGAAGCTTGGACAGGGCGCTTTTGGGGCAGTGTACAGGGGCACAATCAGAAATCTGGACGGCCAGCGACAACAAGTGGCCGTGAAGAGAATCCAAGACTCTACGGGAGATACCAAGGCCTTCCTCGCTGAACTCAAGGCCAGTAGTGAAGCAAGGCACAAGAATCTTGTCAAGCTAACAGGCTGGTGCTGCCGCCGGAGTTGCAACTTGTTCGACTTCATGTGTTGGTGCAGGCAGAGGCAGAACGTTAAGCTCTTCATTGTCTGTGAGCTGGTGCCTAACGGCAATCTGCACGACCACCTATACAACAGGGTTCTACCTTGACAAACGAGGTTTGTATGCACTCAGTTACAAAAATGTTTTATCTAGAGCAAGTAAATTAATTTCGACCGAGAACAAAATGTATGCATTACGTGATTCCAGTAGTAATCCCTACAAACTTCAGAACATTTATGCAAAGTAGATCCCTAGAAAACCTAGCCGTAGACTTAGTTTCAGAAAGGAAGTTATCTAAACAAGGTGGAAAAAATAAGGAAAAACACTACACCTGGCTACTCCTAACCTTCTCCAGTCAAATCATGATTTGCAAGGATGGTTCTTTGGCTATACTAGTTATTGTGTACATGAACACACGTCTCTTCTAATACAAGCCGATGTTATATGTTTTCCACAAACTTTGTAAAGCTACACTATTAGACTTTGCCAGGCTCAACGTCACCTGACTTTGAGTCACTGGCGAGTGGGCCCACTGTATGTGGGGTCCACATGTCAGCCACAACGTCACCGAATCCACAACGTCAGCGAATCCCAGCCGCTTTTGTTCTTACACCCCCTCAAAGTCGCCCAGATTTGATGCCACATAGGAATAAGGAAAACATGTTTTGTGCAATAATAAATAACTAAAATACCGGGTTGACACATCATGACTTTATGACCCACAGAAACCTATAAAATGCATCAATGGCGACATAGACTATTTGGAAGGCCCACGTGAATGCATGACAAGAAATACTTTTATAACAGCAATTAAGGAGAGTGCAACCTTGTAGATCGAGCTCGTAGACAATGAGCTCCATGTTTAAAAAATTTAAAATTTTAAAACAAATCTGAATAAAATCTTGGAGGTAGTCAATGAGCTAACATAACTTTATTTAATAGGTATAACATAATGCTTGACATTGACAGCTCTTCATTATCTCCACTGGGGTTGCCATCCATACATCTTGCACAGGGATATCAAGCCGAGCAACATACTCCTTGATAACGATTTGAATGCCAAGCTTGCTGACTTTGGGCTGTCCAGGATCGCCAACGAGAGCAATGCCACACTTCTTACAACGGCTATAGGTACAGTGGCATACATGGATCCACAGTGCAAGAAAGACGGGAAAGTCAAGTTCAACCGTAGCTCCGACGTCTACAGCTTTGGGATCGTCCTACTAGAGATCGCATCAGGAAAGGACAGGGACGGTGTCTGGGATCTGTACACAAGCAGCAAAGTCATGGAGGCTGCCGCCGGTGCGTTAAATGGGGAGTTCGTGGAGAGCGAGATGCACCGTGCGCTTGTCGTGGGTCTCTGGTGCTCTTTTCCCGACAGCACCAAAAGGCCTAACATGGTGGACGCAATGCAAGTCCTGGAGCACAAGCGCAATGCACAATTGCCTGACTTGATTAACTGTGAGGGAGGCTACGGTACATTTAGCATTAGTGCCTCAGACAAGCATACACTTATGCCACCCGGAACCAGCTCTTCTTGTTAGTCAACCCACACTGGAGTTGCCCTCGTGCACCGCGTTCGAATCTTGGGTTGACCGCCGCCGGCGTGTGTGTTTAGTGGGACATCTATCGTGTTTGTGGTTTGAGTGATATTCCTGACTTTATGTGTGTCCCTTTTGTTTTCCAAAATTAAGAACTGAACACTCGAGTATTTTTTTGATTCACAACACTGGAGTATATTTTTTGATTCACAACACTGGAGTAATATTGTTGACCATGCATGCATGGGCACAATAAGTTTGTATATCCAGCGTGTATTAATTCTTCATATGAGTGCAACACTGGTTAGGATAATCTTTCATGTATGTTTGATATTCAGTTGTGAGGCATTCATATATGTGGACTCATGGTGCGGATGTCATCAGCATAGCTTGTGTTAGTTAATCTTTAAATTCAATATACAACTTTACCCACAACCACGAACATATATCTTCACGGAATAACTCAACCGTTACTAGAAGGACATGCGCGCTTTGCCGCGCCGCCTGTCCCACGCTGCCGCACGGCCTGGTATGCGGGGTGTAAATTGCAAAAAACACCACATTGGTGGTTAAGCTTCAAAAAACCACCGGTTTTCACCTCATTCGCAAATCACCACCAGTATTCGTTGACAACGTGACAGAAAACACCGATGTTGTCTGTTAGCTCATTTAACCGTGATCCTGACGGGTGGGGTCACTGCTAGGCGTGATGTGGCAGTCTTTGATGGAACGCGGAGACGAACGTTAGCGGCACCTGGTAGGACAAGCTTAGGTTCGAACGACCGGTCCTTCTTCCGTGCCCGACCTCACTCTGTCTGCGCTCTGTCTCTCTCAATTCCGGCCGGCGATTTCACCGCGAGCCACTCCCGCACCGCTCCCTCCATGCCTTCGTGGAACGACGGCGAGAACTACACCGACAGTCTCTACTCGGAAACTGAGGTGAGTCCTCTCTTTATATTAGGGTTAGGGTTTCACCCGATGTTTCTTCGTGCTGGCGATTTCTCTTCGATTTGAGCTTTGCTTCATTCTGATTGAGCTTTATTTGAGCTACTGTAGGTCCCCATGACCATCCACGATTCCGATTTCTACAGCGTTGAAGAAGATGAGAAGCGGTTGTGTAACTGCCGTGGACAATTTGAGAAATTTGCGGCCTTTGAGAGTTCTGACAATGGTAGAAGGTTTCTTGGATGTGGATCTGTGGTCAGTATTAGTTGCAATATTATTTTGCTACTTGTTATATATTGTTAACTAGCTGGTAGCTAATTTGTGTAAATTTCTTAGTGTAATTTTCTTACATAATTATTACACTGCTCGTAATAATTTGGAGTGTACTGTTCAGAAATAATTATCGCTAGGACTCGCAGGGTCTATGGTATCGGGAGAGCACGGGACAGAGAGTTAGCTGGCTTGTCCACCCGACCGGAGTCGTTCGAACCTAACCCTGTCCGACCAGGTGCCATTAACGGCCGTCTCCGCGTTCCGTCAAAGACTGCCACGTCACACCTGACAGAACAGACAACATCAGTATTTTCTTTCACGTCGTCAACGAATACTGGTGGTGATTTGTGAAAGACGTGAAAACCGGTAGTTTTTTTAAGCTAAACCACGAATTGTGGTGGTTTTTTGCAATTTTCTCGAATGGTTTTGTTGGTAACGTAATCGTTAGAACTCGAGATGTTGAAGTATTGTGCTGGAACTAGTCTCGATATATCATGGTTGTGTGGTGTAATAGTGTCTGTTGTTATCTGAAGTGAAGACTTTTCGGCGTGAGAGATCACTGCCTAGTTGATTGAATCGTCGACCATCAAAAACTAACATATATTATGCAAAGTTTCGCATTCTCAACAAAAACGGTTTCGTGGTGTAGTTGGTTATCACGTCAGTCTAACACACTGAAGGTCTCCGGTTCGAACCCGGGCGAAGCCATCTTTTTTTATTTTTTGCCCCAACTTTATATATTTTTCTCCACAGACTTATGCGTATTATGTTAGCTCATTCACGCGAGATTATTATATCTAGGACGCTATCTTTCCCTCCTGAAGTTTCATTATTCTTCCTCGACCCCTCTATGCTCGTTTGCTGTGCACAGCCTGCATGCCTATAGTTCTTCCACCACACCTTCAAAATCATCGTTATTGCATCTCATTAAGAAAAGAAATCTGAGCAAACGAGGGTAGGGATGAAAATCCTGGATTTCACTATTGTAGGAACATTTTCTACTAATCAACATGATTGCTCTATATTGCCACTAGATTTGTTGGTGGCATCTATGCATCAGTTTGTTTTTGCCTCATTTTATTCGAAATTATTCTGAATACGGTGGAAAGGAACAAAACTTAGTGCTACCGTATTAGTTTTCTTTTAACATTATTTGTTGTGGAAACCGAAACAAATACGGAGAACCCCAGAAACAAATACATAAGAAAATAGTGTATGTACCGCCAGAAACAAATGCAAAGAGAATGTGGTGCGCACATGGATACGAAGCAACAGTTCACCAGAACTCCAAACCGCTTGAACCACATATAGAAAAAACACAATCCAACCAACAAATTTAATTAATTGCTAAGATGACTACGGATATTATGATGTACATTCATATATAATACTTCTTTCCTTTCTTGAAACAAGGCGTATACATTCTGTCAAAAGTCAAATAATGTTAACATGTTTTTGGATAAAACAATATCAATCTCTACAATGCGAAATCCATTTCATTGGATAGAACCTGCAATATATTCTCACTTTTTATATCTATGTTGTATTATAATTGCTGATAATATTTTCTATTAACTTGGTCAAACTTTACATCGTTTGACTTAAAAAATATGCATAAGCTATAATATTGTGCAAAAGATTTAAACTCACACCATAACAAACAATATTGCGTGTGATGAACGTTATGATGAGGAGGATCGTGAGAATGGGGAATGATTCAATTTTTTTGGTGGATACGATTGAGTTGGGGAAAGTGTATATGGGTTGGGCAAGTAGACTATACGGAAATTGCTACGTGTGCTGAAAATAAATATTTCCACGAAAAACTTCCTGTTCCCCTCCCATTACATAAATTTGTACTCATGTTTTACATATTTTTCTTTCATTCCATTTTTCCCACAACAATTGAAAAAATGACATTCCATTTTCATCCTTAATTGAGGGTGTGTTTGGTAACATGCATATGGCCGGGCTCAGGGTCACCAGGGACATGCTTGCTGGAGATATAGCTCCTACCCCGTGCTTGCCCGTCTGTGTTAAACACGCGCTTGATGTTTGGTTGCGTGCACCAAAGCATTAAGGCCTAGCCAATGAAATTAACTACTGTTTGGTTGCCTGCCTCTCGGTGATGTAGTCTCATCTTCTCGATATGGTGATCTTGCCACATCATATCAATACACAATTCAACATCATGACAACATAATTTTAAACCACAAGTGAAATTACACGGTTAGACTAATTATGATAATTGCATACATACTAGTTTAACATCGATAACTAACATCACACACTTTTAACAATAATATCACTAAAAATAGGAGTTTAATACCCCCCATGCAAAGTCCAGCACTCCCATACATAACCCTACTCACGATGAATATGAGAAACATGGTGATAATGACAACTCATCGCCCTCTCAATGTAGTCCTCGGCACCATCGATATTTACATTCATCATCGAACTCACCTCTTACGCCTCTGACCATGTGCCTCTTCAAACTTGTCCACCCTGCATGAAAGAGAGTTCACCTGCAAAACTCCTCAACTGCACATACTTGGAGCAGCTTTCACATGCCTTCACATGAAGGGCATGTGAATCGGGCCCTTGATCAGCGGGTTGAAGTCTTTCAGGATAACTAGCAAGTAGAGGTAATCTTCTTACATATACGCACATATACTTGCGATAACTTAACCTCATCAATGAAGTGGCTGATCTTGAGATGCTCCCTCCTCCTCCACCTATTTGTCCAATAACCTTGTCTTTTTAGCCAGGTCGACTAAATGGTGCATGCCGTCAAATGCTCGATCAAGATTGTTATATTCTTGTTTGCTCTTACACCTTCAAATGCTCCTACGGGAAGCACTACCATTGTGCAAGTCGTCAAGATCATCATAGATGTCAAACATCATACTACAAAAGTTACTAACCAAAACCCAAATGTAGCATCATCAGACTAACATCATTGGCACGAAAATCAAGCATCATATGACCAAAATCTTCTAAGCGAACCTAGATCTAGCATCATGGGGCTAAAATGCCCTACTCAAACTCAAATCTAGCACCATAGGACTAAAAAAAACCCAACCTCAACATCCGTGCAAGATGGAATCTGGATGAAAACTCTAACCCAAATACAGATTGCTCACACAGAGCCCAAACCCTAGTGTCAATGTCCATTCGCCGCATCCATACAAAGAGTGGTGGTGAACTTACAACCATCCTAGCAAAGGGTTAGCAACCATCGGAGCAATTTGAGTCATCACTGATGAACAATGAGCACGTGCGGGTGGAGACCGGAGAGCAAGCCACCGTCGATGAGCCTCCAAGATGGAGAACGATGGTTGGTCGTCGAGGGGGAAACGATCTCCATGGCCCGGTCCATATTTTGGTCCATACCAGTGTTGATACTCTTGCCGATATTGGTTGATTACTAACCTTTGTTGGTATTCACAGTTCTTTGGTTTGATATCTTTGTTATGGTTTTACGTCTGCCTTCAGAAAAGTACAAGATCTGTATCATGGAAAAAGAAAGGGCTTGAAGATCTCGAAAATTTGCTCGTCTATTTTAGTTTTTATTTTGTCATCGATATAGTCAGCTTATGTATCTCTAGGATTTACTATTTGCTACTAGTATAATATATGATGCTATTGATTGTCGAAAAAAAAGAGGAGAATAAACACCATAGGAGTATGACGTTTCGTGTCAAATTCTATACTGATAGAGACAGATTTTAAAACGAATCATACAGTAACAGTAGGAAGAGACACAGGCCACAGCTGCCTGCTTGTCCAGTCCACTAGAGTACAGATCTCCATCGCCAACGCCCACGCACCTCCGCCACCTGCTCCTCCACCAAAGGAAGATTCCCTCCTCCTCTTCCGACATGGCCGGCGACCTGCGCCAGCGTCGAGCCGCGGGGGACGCCAGCGGGGAGGAGGAGGAGAACGGTCGTCCGGCGGCGGCCGGTCCGTCGTCCGGCGATGAGGAAGCGAAGCCGGCGGAGCGGGGCAGCGGGGGAAGGAAGGAGGCGCTGGGGTGGATGGAGTGGAGCCGCGGGTGGCTCGCCACCGTGGGGGAGTTCTTCTTCCAGCGGATCGCCGCCAGCCACCTCGCCAACCCGCTCGAGCTGCCCCCGCTCGACGGCGTCTCCATCGTCGTCACCGGCGCCACCAGCGGCATCGGCCTCGAGATCGCGAGGTATATCCTTTGGACCTCTTTTACCTGCCTGTGAGCGACCCTAGATGAGATCTTCTGACTGTCCGGTCAATTCATCGCCATTGGCCAACTTGGCAATTGCTGCTTGGTCCTAGGTCTGGTTTCTGAATTCCAACTTCCAAGTAGCAATATGCCAATATGTATTCCAACAAGACTATAGAGTGTGGAGACATAAGACACTAGTACTAAGTCGAGTGTGTCTGTCTGTCTTCAGTGTTATGTTTTGCTCTGGACCCTAAGGTTGGTATATATATTTCAAATACGTAGACTAATACGAAAGAAAAAAAAAGAATAGGTTTGATAAATTAGGTAATATGAGGAACAAACATGGACTAATGTGTATTCGGAGAAAATTACGAATATAGAGTTTACTCGATTCACGTCTACCTTCACCCTACCAGTATGTTATGGCACACTCTTTCATGCACATGATAGTGAGTAGAGTGTTTCACCGTACTTCCTATTGTACAATGCATGACAGCAGATACTTCACAAATGTGACTGTGTTGAACCTATCAAATTGTTCGGAGGCAGAATTATGTTGTTCTGGGAGATCTCTTTCTCTGCTCACCCAATTGCATCTCTGAGGAGCTAAGTCCTTGAATTGTTCTCCGTTTCACTGCAATGGGAATTTTGCATGGAGGGATGTGATGTTTGCCTCAATAGAATTGTGTCGCATCCCGCACTGTAGAAAAAATAAGGATTTTTAAAATGTGCAGAGCTCTAAATAAGAGGCTAATATCTTGCTCTGAAACTAATATTGAGTATATCTTTGGCCTCATGATCAAACGCAGACAACTCGCACAAGCAGGGGCCCATGTTGTGATGGCAGTTAGGAGACCCAAGGCGGCTCATGAACTGATTCAGAAATGGCAGAATGAGAAATCAGAATGTTCCATGCCACTTAATGTTGAGGTAATCGTCAAGACTGAACACACTAGCTACAGTGCTACAGGATCCTGATTGATGAATGGATAGTTTTAAATGTGTTGGCATTTTATCCCTTTTCTCTTCCTTGTTTGATATATGGACATTGATTTTAGAGCATCGGATTTTTTTTGGTTCTTTCTTGCTGAGTTCCAAGTGAATTTTAAGCTGTGTATTTTAGCATCCTTAATCAACTGGAAAGGAAATATGCTGCAAGTGCATATCTTAAATTGTTGAAGGCATTCTGTTATTCAACTGCAGACTATTTGACGCTGTTTTGAATGTTACTTTGAAGGTAATGGAGCTTGATTTAATCTCCCTCGACTCGGTTGTAAAATTTGCTGATGCTTGGAATGCTCGTATGGCACCCCTACACGTATTGATCAACAATGCTGGCATTTTCTCTATAGGAGGTGTGTATGTAACCTGATTCTTTTGATTTTAGCCTTTTAGATTGATCAAACTTGTGTGCTGCATAGTGAAGTACGTTAAATTATTATATTGGAGATAACCCACCCTTCCCTTCCTTGTAGTGCCTCAGCGTTTTTCAAAGGATGGATATGAAGAACACATGCAAGTGAACCATCTTGCGCCAGCTTTACTAGCAATGTTACTTCTACCTTCCCTTATCAGAGGCTCTCCAAGCAGAATTATAAATGTCAATTCAGTCGTGAGTGTTCCATCATTTCCTTCTACTAGTAGGCGCAGTTTTAGGAACCAGTGGTACTGATCACTAAGTGCAGTTTTCTATTATTCCTGCTACACTGGACAATCTGATATTTACTCGAATATAAAGATTTAAGAAAAAATTACTCATTTCAATTTTCAAGTCACTATTGTAATGTCAATTGAGAGTAAGCTATGTAGCAAATCTTTTTCGTACACTTGCAGCATCTAACAGGCTTGTGTTCGATTTCAGATGCACACAATAGGTTTTGTAGATGCTGAGGATATGAACATTACATCTGGAAAGCACAAGTATAGAAGTTGGTTGGGATACTCAAATAGCAAGTTAGCACAGGTATCGTAGTCCTGCTTCATTGCAAGTGGAATATCATTTTTAAGCTTTTTGTGCATGATGTTTCATGTTACTTTGACCTGAGTTGTTCTCATTTCACACCCAGGTAAAATTTAGCAGCATATTTCATAAGAGAATTCCTGCAGAGGCTGGTGTCCATATTGTTTGCGCCTCTCCTGGGATTGTCGATACAAATGTTGTGAGTTTCACCTCCACCCTCCTCTCCAATTTTATTTGTCAGTTTGTCACGTGTTTTATTTTGTTTGCGGAGGTGAAACTGTGAAGTGTTTTTTTTTCCTATTTAGTGTTGTGTATTTGACTCTCTGTGCTTGGAGAATAAAATGGCATACATCGAAAGCATCTGCATTGTAGAAATATAAGGATTAGATAATATTCTCAACCGAGCAATTGAAACACAATGACAGATGATATGAATCTCAGCATACATGTTGTCAGAAAATTGGTTCAGATCTATTCCTAGTATCAAGTCTACTTTTGATCATTCTGATGGACCATGATCCCTTCACGATACAGCTATCAACTCATTCTACTCTCGTTATGCCTGTTTATCCCTGGATATTGACTTAATCGCCCATGGCATGACACAGGCGCGGGACCTCCCTAAGATTCTTGTAGCTGGATATCATCTCATTCCCTACTTTGTATTTGATGCACAAGAAGGTGGGTTCCTGAATAACTCTTTTCTGTATTGCCTTTCGTCAGTTAACAATCTCGACAACTTCTGATATACTTTGTGTCCAATCTAATGCAGGTTCAAGAAGTACACTGTTTGCAGCATCTGACCCCCAAGTTCCAGAATATTGCGAGACGCTGAAGTCTGAAGACTGGCCTGTCTGTGCTTGCATTAACTACGACTGTAATCCAATGAATGCATCTGAAGAAGCACACAACATGGAAACATCACAGCTTGTCTGGGAGAAGACGCTTGAGATGATCGGCCTCCCATTGGACGCCCTGGAGAAGCTCATCGCGGGTGAATCGGTTCAGTGCCGTTACGGACAAGAGAAGGCAGAACAGGAAGGATATATGCCGTCATGTGAGAGAATATGATATGGATATCTCAAAACACATGACCAGCCAGATACAGTTCATAATGCTGTTAGTTTAGTGGTTGGTTTGGCCAAGTAATTGTACCATCTTCCCACCATTTGTCATTTTTTTATGAAAAAAGACAGGCAACAAGCCTGAATTTGTTCCTATGCACCTGTGTGCTTGTTCAAAGTAATAGAACTAACTATTGTGGCAAAAGAATTATAGAGTTTTGAGTTGTAAAAAAAATGTCAATGTAGTAGGCATAATGTGTCATTTTCTATTCATATTACCAACTTATTGCCTCCCTGAAATGATGCCTCATGTGTTGCCAAATGATAGAGCACAGTCAAGCACAATGATAAAAAAAGACAATTTTATGACATTCTTATTTCCAAAGATTAGCTATGAAGTCAGGATAATGAGGTAATCAAATTTAAATAAACATATTATTATGCAAGTGACCACATGACCAACTCTATATAAACAAAACATGTACTGCCAAAGTCAACACTAAAATGCCAGTGCTCCTCCACACTTGATACTCGTACAAAAAAAACTTGATAGACATGGGAGCAACGAAATATTGGACAATCAAAAGGGTTAAGATCAAGATTAATTACAGGTATCACCCCTATATGGGGCAAATGACCCCAAAATAGCTGCCCAAAACAACAGCTATGCATACAACAACAGCAAGTGCGAGCTTCCTTCACATCTCGGGGGACCTAACAAACATTCTGACCTGCCAATGGGCGAATGGCAGTCGGCGTCCCACGGCCGGTGCACCTAGGCATTCGGCGGCCAAAGCTTTGGATCCTGAGTAGTGTCCATGGCGGTTGGGGGCAGCCAGTGCCACATCGTCATTCCAGGGAATGCAGCGGGCATCGAAGCACCTTTGTTGGTTGGAACTTGGTAAGGTGGTGCGAATGGAGGAAATGCAGCGGGGTGGAACGCGGCTGGATGAGGTATATGAGGAATAAATCCTGTAGGAGCAGCACTCGCTGCTTTGAGTTGTTGTTCCAGCCTATCCTTTTCTGCCTTCAGGCTCACCTTCTCATCTCGAAGCTCATTCTTCTCCACCTGGAGAATATAACAGAGCCTTTGGTAAAACCGAATCCACAAATTTAGTCAAATCTAGCATTTCTCAGATGCGTGGATGGTAGTCAGTGAATTAGTGACAGATGGCGTTATATAATTTGTGGCCACGAATGCCAGAGAACTAGTTTGCCTGCTTAACTCGTGTTATGGGAACAATATACCTTAAGGTCCTTGATTGTCTCTCGTAGATTCTCATTTGATTCTTTAAGCTTTTCTGCCTCGCCTCTGAGTTGCATCAGCATACGAACTGCATCACTCAAGATACTTGCTTTATCCAACTTAGCTTGCTTGCTCGCTGAACATACGTCGGCAGACCCATGCTTGCCAGAATTCATAACAGAACATAATTCAAGAAACCTGCAATTGAAAAAAGTGTTAGTTGATACAGACAGGGAAGGTAAGAAATACGTTTGCAAAGCAAATAAACCTTTTCTACATGGAAGGGATGGTTAGGGGCATATATTGCCAGATGCCCATACCTGTCATTCAGTTTATCCCTCCGCATTTTCTCACGGCAAGCTTTGGACTTTGGACCAGATGAAGACGGTTCATCTCTACCTCTGCATGAAATGAAATTTCTTAGTATTGCGAATCCAGTATCATCATGAATGATGAAATAACTGAGGCACGAAAATGCATAGTATATTATAAACTGGAGTATGTCTGTTGTGTTAATGGCACCATTGGCATGCATAATGGATGCACAGCGATAGAATGGAATGAAATTCACAGCATTATGTCACCAGCTCACCTATACAGAACAATCAGTAAGGATTAGCATTTAGCAATCTACAGTTTCAAGCAGCAAAGATATGAGATGCTAAGATACAATTTTAAAATAAATTTTCCATAAAATGTAAGTAAAGATACTACTTAAGAACAAGCAAAACAGAAGAGTAGGATTGATACCTTTTCCCCAAATTAGATTGCTGAAGACCACAGGTATCTCCACCGACATCCTCAATCCCAAGTCTGTCACATAAACAGCAGTCAAGTACACACACAAAAATATGCAAGAGTCGTGTAAACAGCTCTAGTATGCAACAGAAGATCCTGCTACTCATATTTCATATACTGTGTGCTACAAAACCAATATCTAGATCCATACTTATGCACATCACACCCATCTATCAATATACTGGGCAAGGAGCAATGAAGCGTCGTATACCAGCTAGCATTCAGTACACAATTGTCCTACTAGAAGGGCACAACAACATCACTTGATTGCTAAGGATAGGCTCGCCAAAAAAGCATCGACAACACCAACACCTCATATGTTCACTGAGACCTTCACATATGTAGCACCGCAATCACAAATTCACAATCACCTATGAACAAATTCATTGCATAGCTGTATGCCTTATATAGGCATATCAGCTGCAATCTCCCCATTACACTGAAGAGCGAATCATGCCAAACTCGCATCAATCAAGGCTACAGATTAAATTACAAAAAAAAATCAGAGACCCCACTTTATTTACAGACTAAATTGCCAGATTGCCGAGACTCAAGCCATGCAGCGCATACATGTAGGGGTCGAACAACAAGAACTGCTACGCGTTCAACGCTGCCGGCAGATAATAAAGAAATCTACAGCGACAGTGACCTCGAGATTACAAAAATTCCGTACAAAAAATCACAAAAACAAATGCAATCCACTCTAATAAGTAGCATCAGAAGAAGGAGAAAAAATGGGTTCTTTGTTGCAGTGTCCGTACCCTCCGTCGCAGAAGGCGGCGAGGTCTTCCCCGTCGTCGCCAGCGCCTCCGATTAGGAAATATTCGACCGGATCTCCGCCGCCGCCGTTGTCCATCATCACGGCGGCCGGGGCTCCGGCCCGCCTTCCAGAGAAATCCGCGGCCGGGGCTAGGGTTCGCGTGGAGGAGATGCTGGGGAGGGGAAGGGAAGGAGTGCGGGTTTCGCAGATAGCACCCTGGATGCGCTCTTGTTGCCGTATATAAGGGTGTTTCTGGGATTTTGAAATCTTTTGAGGTTCTATCTGAGTAGCGAGTGAAGAAGAACTGGTGGTGTAGGAGGGATTGCATGTGGGTCCTGCTGATGAACAGGCGATCATGTTGTTTGTTTCCATGTGGCCCATTTGGGTCAATGATTTCTGGAAAAGATAATACATCGATAACATTGTGTTCTCTTAAAATTTTAGGGTGGAAGTTTCGAGCTGAATTTATATTAAGCTATGCTGATTACTGACGTCGAGACCATTAATTTGTGAAGAAAAAAATGTTGCATCAACTGATCTGTTGATGTATCCTGGTGTGTGATCATGTTGATGAGCATGTTGTTTGTTTCATGTAATATGTGATTGATTTGGGTCAATGTTTATAGGAACAAATGGATATGTTTCTCTTGTACACTTCCAAGGTGGAAGATCGCCAATCTGAATTTCTCGTGAACACGTGTTGTTCTCAGAAATATAGAGCTTGGTCTATACGTCATAAACACATCATAGCACTGGATCGCCAATTTGAACTTGATCCAGAGATAATTTTCTACTCCGATCGAAAGCTTTATGTATTCTCTGGTGATCAATCATGAACTGACCAAGCCTTCACTACTAGGGAAAAGGCATTCTATGCCGCACCCACTTTGCCTTTCTGTGGCGCATGGTGGGTGCGCCACAGAATTGTCGCCACAAAAATGTTCATTCTGTGGCGCACCAGGGTGCGCCACAGAAATCCCAATATTCTGTGGCGCACCCAGGTCTATGCGCCACAGAAACATCTTTAGTGGCGCATCCTCAGGGCGTGCGCCACAGAATATCATGCGCCACAGAAAAAAGGGCATGCGCCACAGAATACCTGTACAGGTATTCGCAATTTGCTGCTGCCCGCTGTACAAATACAGGTATATTACAGAAATACAGATATATTACAGGATTTATATAGACAATAATACAAACAACAATATATTTTGACAGGTATATGAAAACAGACACATTATACTAAATCATCACATCACTTAGAGCCCAAGATACATACATATAGTGACAAGTGCCAAATTAATTGTACAAAAGTTCATCTCATGTCACATAAATCATAGTACAAATAAAGTGACCCAGCAAGAGACCCCAGCAGCGACTCAAGAAGAAGAGACTCCAGCGGCGACTCAAGAAGAGACTCTAGCGGTTCCTCCCGCAGAGACCCTCGACAAGTCGGTTGAGGCTGAGAAGATCACTAGGCCCCACTTATCATCGTCGGCTCCTGCGCCCCACGCTGAATCTGGCTTCTCAGCCCACTTGTCGAGGGTGCGGGAGGAACCGCTGGAGTGTCTTCTTGAGTCGCCGCTGAGGTCTCTTCTTCTTGAGTCGCTGCTGGGGTCTCTTGCTGGGTCGCTGATGGAGAACACGTCTAGCTCCACTGGTAGGATTGAGCCTTCTTCTTGATCGGCTCTGGGAACGGTTTAGATCAGTCTTTCGTCATCCACGTCCTCATGTCATTTTGCATGTCTAGGCGTTCTTCGATCTCCCACTTAGACAACCCTGGAGATGGATTGGGATATTGATGCATGTAAAATACATACATGAACTTTGCATTATTTTACTTATATTCCAGTCATATTTGCATCATATAAGGGTTATATCACTGTTTTATAATGATTTTTTGGAATATTTCATGATTTTCCTATTTTTATGGAATTAACCCTGCGCAGGCAGAAAACCCTATTTTACATATTTTAATGTTTCAGGGACCCAAACGACGTCCAAATGACCTGGAAATTTACGAGCATCAGTTTTTGGAAGGAACAAAGCATGGGAGCGAAGGAAGCAAACAAGCGGAGGCCCGAGGGCCCAGATGAGTGGGCCCACGCGGCCCATGTACCTGGCCGCATGGGACCCCCCTTTTGGCCCTCGGAGCTCCGCTGCCGTCGATCTTTCCTCCACCGACTAGGTTTTGACCTAAAACCGCCTATAAAAATAGTCCCCCGACGTTCTCTGGAAGGAGCGTCGCAGAAACACAGAAACACCGAAACAGAGACCTGGAGTTGCAGATTGGAGGGGGAAAACTCCGACGGGGCGCTGCCGGCGTGGTCTCCATCTTCTCCAACGACTTCTCCACCATCTCCATGACGAAGAGGGAGTAGTCCACCTCTGGACTATGGGTTTGTGGAAATAACTTATGTACCTCTCTCTCTTGAGCTTCACTAATTAGTACCGTATGAGCTGCTGAACATGATTACGGTCATCTATGTAATACCTTTGTGGTGGATCTTTTTATGAGTTAATATATGTTTGAGATTGCAATGGTTTTGTTTCAGTTATGAAAGTAGATGCATATTATGTACCCCGTTCTTATTTACTTGTCATGATCAAGCATGTTTATGAGAGTGTGTGAGGGGGAACGTGTGCATTAGTTGGAGTAACGAGGGGTGGCTAGTGCAGTGAACGTGAGAGAAAGTTCTGCGATCCACTTGGTATCTCTACCTTATTTGTTGCCTCACTAGGGATAAAAAGAAATACCATGCTACCGGAGATGTGGGTGTGACCATTGCCACTACTCCATGACTAGATCTAGCATGTTCTTATTTTAACTTCATGTCATGATACTTATTGCTATACTCTGAGTTATCTTAATTACTGAGGTTATGATTTAGTTCGCATCTTGGTGGAGTATAAGAGAGATTAATAACCAAAAGGTCTCTATGTTAGGACGTGATGCCCATATAATTATAACTTGTCATTAAACTGTTGTGTTGCAATCTCATATGTCAACTCTAGTGTTCCATTGTCTACCACTTTATTAAAGAGAGAGTGCATTTGTGAAACCATGAACCCCGGTCCATTTTTAATCATAAGAAACACCTTTCCAACCACTTTTACATTTTCTGCCATTTAAAAATCTGAAAATACAAAAACACTTTTACATCTTGCATTCATCATATAAAACCCAAAAATATCATTTATCATTGCTACCACCATCCTTGCATATTTATTTACCACTATTGCATATTTATTTCTTGTTTGCATTGCATATTATCTTGATATCATTCTCACACCTTGTGCTTGACAACCACTAGGTGAGGTTGAGGACCAAAACATTTACTTTGTTTTGTAGGTAACCAAAAGAAGGATAGGAAAGATAAATCTTCACTACTGATTCCTCGAGAGTTCGATATTAAACCCTCGAGTCACCCCTCGTGGGAAAAACACGTCTTCCACTTACTACACACTCTGCACTTGGAGTCTCAACCTAACCCATTTACTTTTCACGCCGGTAACTGCGTGAAGGGCCATCAAGACTGTTTTCTGGCGCCGTTGCCGGGGAATCATTGCTGAAATGTTTATCCAAGGATATCTCACCAAGTCAACTTCATCACCAACTTGTGCTAACACCTAAGATTGGGGAGGTTGCACCTACGTGAGCATCATCTTATCCATCTTTACCTTCAAAGCAATTTATCTTGTTTTGTCATTGTCTTGCATTTTTAAGTTCGGTTTGCATATTTATTTTCAGTTTTGCATAAAAATTAAAAAACACATAAAAACTTGCTAAAATGGGAGAAAGAACTAAGTTTTGTGATTACACAAACACTCCAAATGATCAATTTGTTGCTAGGCCCATTGCCACACCTAAGATAAATGCTGATAGTTATGAAGTAAGTCCTAGTTTGTTGAACTTGATAACTAGGGAACAATTTGGCGGTAGTGCTATGGAGGATGCCTCTATGCATCTTCATGATTTTGTTGAAATATGTGACATGCAGAAATTTAAAAATGTGGAAAGTGATATTCTAAAACTGAAGTTATTTCCTTTCTCACTTAGAGGAAAAGCTAAAGAGTGGCTGCATTCATTACCTATTGATAGCATTAAAACTTGGGATGATTTAAAAGAAGCTTTCATTAAGAAATACTATCCTCCTGTTAAAATTTTGCAAAATAGAAACAACATTCTTTCTTTTAGGCAAAATGAAAATGAACATGTTGCTATGGCTTGGGATAGGATTAAACTTATGCTTAGAACGTGTCCATCACATGGGGTCAACGAATGGACCATATTACACTCTTTTTACAATGTTCTAAATTACATGTCTAGAAATATTCTTGATTCTGCTGCTGGAGGTGCGTTTATGGGAAAAACTATAGTAGAAGCTAAGAACATATTGGAAAGTATTTTGCAAAACTATAGTCAATGGCATATTGATAGAGCACCTAATCCTTCTAAGAAAGTGAACTCCATAGAAGAAACAAATGATTTGTCATCTAAAATGGATACTATTCTTGCTTTCATTAATAAACAAAATATTGAAAATGTGCCTTTGCAAGAATTAGTTGGTAATAATCCTGAAAATATTGATGTCAACTTCATTAGGAACTATGGTAATAATGGGTATGGTAACAACAATTATAATTCCTATAATAAACCCCCATATGTGCCAAACAAATATACTACTAGTGGTAATGTTTCTAGTGATTTGGAAAACACCATTAGATCATTTATATCTACTCAAAATGAGCTTAATAAGGAATTTATATCTAAGTTTGAAAAACAAGACTCTTTGTTTGAAAGGGTAGATCAGCTCACTAAGGAAGTTTCCTCATTAAAGAACACCATTATAGCTCAAAAACATGAGGAAACAATTAAATATTTTCAAGAGGTTATAAATAAATCTTGGGAACATATTCATGAGCAAGAGAGAATTGCTAAGGAAACTATTATGGTAGTGAAAGAGAAGAAAGTTGAGGAAGTTAAAATGCTTAGTGAAGTAAAGGATTCATTGCTTGACTTAGAGAATTGTAGCTTGCATGAATTAATATCTATCTTACAAAAATTTGCAAGTGATCCTTCCATCAACTCTAACCAAGCTGGTTTTGGTTCTTATATTGCTAATCATGTATTGAAAGAAAAGATTGCTAGGTACAACCAAGAGGCTATGATACCACCTAAGTTTGGGGATATATGGATTCCCAAAGTCCTAGTAACCATTGGAAAAGAGACACACCATGCTATACTTGATTTAGGATCTAGTGTCTCTGTTTTATCTAAAGAACTATATGAAGTACTTGAATTGAAAAATCTTGAAAAATGCTCTATTGAACTTGCACTTGCTGATGATTCCATTAAACATGCTTTAGGAAAAGTAAGTGAGGTTATGGTAGAGTTACATATGACATTTGTGCCTGTTGATTTTCTAATCATGGATATGGGGAATAAAACCTCTAGTCCAATTATTCTTGGAAGACATTTTCTTCTTACTACAGGTGCTATCATTGATTCAAAAGAAGGGAATGTGAATATTCAGTTTCCACACAAGAAGTGCATGGAACACTTCCCAAGGAAGAGGGACACACCAAAGTTCAAGCTCACTCATGAGCTTCGTCCACAATAAACATCAAGTAAGAAGCCTAGCTATATGGCTATAAAGAAAGCGCTTTACGGGAGGCAATCTGGTTGTTTTTATTTGTGATTTTCTTTGTGTCCTCTTGCTGTAACAAGAGACTTAGTGTTTAGTTTAGTTTCTAGAATTTTTAATAAAGTGTCAAGTTTTACTCATTTTGGTGTGAAAAAGTTGCTTATAGCGTTCGGAGATTTTATTCCTGCACGAATCTGTGCACGGTATGATTTTTAATTCTTATTTTGTAACTCCGAATGAGCTCATATTTGAACTGTAGTGGCAACTTTTCATTCTCTGTATGCATGAATTCTTTCGGAATTTTCCGACAAAGTTAAGTAGGGTAGAAAAATACGTTTAGCTGCTGCTGTTTTTCTGGACAGATTATGTCCCATTCTGTTTGATGCATGCTTATAACTTTTAACTTGAATCTTTTTGATCCAATTAAGTTTATGAGTAGGCATACAACATTATACACTTTCTGGACATTCATATGAATTTTTGTTCAAGGATTAACTGCAGCAAGAAATCTATTTGTTTATCACTACTAATGCACCCCACAGAAAAAGAAATGGGAGAAACGGTGTTTTGAAGTTTTTTCACAGGGATTAGAGGAGATGCACCAAGAGCTATCCAAGGATGGTGAATACCATAAACTTGAGGATGTGAAGACAACCCCACTGGACCTACACACTCTCGGTTTGCACACGTCTAATTTCTGTTTTTCGATCGAAACACTTTATCGCATAAACTTGGAGCGTCTTTTTGTTTGTTTAGTTTTGATTTTTATTTTGTGAGACCACCACACTATCATTTATATATGAGAGAGCTACTGGAAATTTGGGTTGAATTATGTTGTATGCTATTATAAGATTGGGAAAAGGGACGTTGGAGTTAATTTTAAAAGACACATATAGTTGCATGATTCATGAGCTTGTTAATGAGTAATAATTTGCAAATATTTTATCAAGAGCTATCTTTTATTCATGTTTTGATGCTGAATGTTATTTTACCTTATTTTAACATGGATTAGTTAGTTCTATGGACACTCATGCATGCATTTAGATGGTCAATGTTCTCCCTCTTGCTAGCCCAAAAATTCCAACAAGCAAAAACTTGTTTCCAACACCTTCAACCAAAGTTTTTCCAGTGAGTCCACCATATCTACCTATTAGCTTTATGCTACTCTGAGTATGTTTATCATGATATTTGTGTTATCTATACCTCTGAATGAGAATGCTTATGTTGTTGATTGTTATGGTAAAAGTTGGTTATAGAGCTCTCTCGAACTTGATGCACACTTTACTTTCATTGCATAAATAAAACATGACCCATTGTGATTAAAATTATGATGTTGTGGGCTTGACAAATGTCTTTGGTTGAGAGTTAGCTCATATGTGCTGTCACATGACAAGCTTTCAACGTGCACTTAATCTCATTTAGTTGATATCATGTACTTTTGTTTATGGATGCTTACCATGGGTGAAATAAATGTGGAAATGAAGTGAGTTTAAATGAGTTTGTATAAATGGTTAGATAGACGCCTGGTCCGCTAATCTAAGCCATGCATCATTCATGGTGGAAATCTACTTACATGCTATGGTGAACCTTCTGTGATACACCTTACAATAAAAAGCTATCTAATGGTAAATAAAAAGGGTGTTGAGATTGTTCATTGTGTTTGTTTGTCTTGTCATTTTGATATGGGCTTGTTCCATATCCTGGGACAAGAGGTACCCCAGTTGACGCTCTTAATGATACTATTATTACTTACAATGATATTTAACTTGAACTTGCTTTGTTTCCCAAGATGAGTAACACATGGAGTAGGTACTTGTATTCAAGGGGCATGAGACTTTCAACCTTTACTGTTGGGGGGATAATAACCCGGTATACTCATGACCAAGGAAGAATCAGTCGGACGGCCCAAGGCCTGGTCCGAGTGATGTGTACAAGATATGGGCCGGGTTATAGTTGGGCCAATAGGCCTAACATGACTCATCCCTAGAAGGAAGGACCTAGAAGAACTGGAGTCCGAGTGAAGGAAGGAACCGGGTGACTTGGAGGCTACGGAAGGTCTAGAAGAACCTAGAGTAGGACTCCGTGCTCGTATGTAACTCGGTATTCATTGTAAGTTCGGGAGACCCGGCGTCTATATAAACGGGCTCCCAGAACATAGATAGACAAGTCTTAAGCCCTAGTTCGATATCACCGCTATCAAGCGAAACCCTTGTAACCTGTCTCGTAACCCGGCTCTGTTGTCGTAGCCGAGTTATCGAGACCTCGAGATCAATAACATAGAAGCAGGAAGTAGGTCTTTATCTCCAATGGAGAGGCTGAACCTGGGTAAACCCTTTTTCCCCAACGAGCGTGACAATCTCCTGAAGGACCAAGGCGCCTTGCCCCAATCATCAAGTTACCCTATGGTAACATCTGCCGTGATAACCCCACGACAGTTGGCGCCCACCGTGGGGCCTGCGACCAAAGCTGTCCTCATCAAGGGAGAAGCTCTGCGAGGGATGGAGAACCTCGCGATCGGCGAGGTCAGGATGGATCAGCACGGAAAGCGCATCGTCGACGATTCCGGCTGGAAGGAAGAAGCAGATCTGCTGGATACCGGCCGGGTGATCCCGTTCGGTCGGATCACGTCTTCGTAGGTATGGTTAATGCAATTCAGCAAATTGATGACGAGGTTATGTGCGACTCCGTTTCAGGGGCAGCCACCATCGTCCAATCTGATGGAGAAGAGTCAGTCGGAACAGGAGGTTTCGAACATCAGTCGGACATCCGGGCTTGCGAGCCGGAGTACCGACGTGAGGAAGATTTGGATACAGATACTGAATCGATCTTACCGTTGTTTGACGAGAGATTTGGGTACGTGGCTGATGAGGAAGATTATGAGTCGGAGCCAAGGACCATGAAGCATGCTGTGGTGTACACTTAGGAACCACAATGATGGGACAGAAACTTCAGTGAGCGAGGACGATGCCACGCGCGCGGCCAGAGAAAACAGAGAAAGAATTCAGCGTCTCACGACCTTTCAACCGGGTGAAGGCTCGGGACAGCCGGTTGTGATGGAAATCCCACCAGTTTTTAGGCCCTTGGACTTTGACGCGCAATAGTTACCACCCCAATCACACCAGATAACGCAGCAACCCGGGCGCAGCAATTGGATACGTTACGAATCACGCTGGAGAATCAACAGAAGGCTTTATTGGCGGAGCAGCAGCGCATGTTTGATGAGCAACAAGAGATAGAACGGGATCGAGCCCGTGTGGAGCAAGAAAGGATAACAGTGCAGAATCGCCATGAAGATCTTACAGCAGTACATCGGAGGAGGCACGAACCCGGGTGATGCCAGGCATGACCTTAGATCCAACAGATTGAACTTTGCATCACCAAACGGAGCTCCCAATGTCACTCGGCCTGAGCCAGCGCCGGTTGGAATTGGGCATGGAATCATGGTTAGAGCAAATCAGGGAGGAAACGGGGTGCCACCCAACACTCGGGCTGGAGCTCAGCAAAATCAGAACACAGGCTGCGGGTGGTATGCCACCACCAGCAGATCGGTTCCACACGCCCAGTGGTCACTACTCAAATCCGGCTGATAACGTGTACGCAGCAACATTAGCATTATGCCGCATGCCGATTGATCAATCGCCAGAGGGAGACGAAGCGCAGGGCAATTGAGATGTTGAAAACTGCGATCACGCAGCAGGGAAACATGCCGGATAAGAGTGGAGCGTTACATTCAACACCATACAATAGCCGAGCTAACCGGAGTCATCACGGAGAAACACCGAGGCCAGCCGGATCAGGCGTCAGGAACGGACAGCAGAATCAAGGTCACCCGGCGCCGCAGCCTCAACGTTCGGGACATCATCAGCAGAGGCCAGAATCAGCCGGCGCCGAGGCCGCATCAACCGGCCCCGGCCCAGTCTGTGGCCCAAGCAATTGTCAACAGTTCAAGAGCACGGCGTGCGGCGAGCGCAAACCCGGCTTTAGGTGTCGCCGGAGGAGCCGGAGGACAACCTGAAGCAGGAGTGATGGGCCACGCACCAAATACCGGGTCAGGTTTGCCGTTAGTTTCTTCATTACTTAACCCGGTTGGAACTAAATGTCTTTCAGATGCTATTAAGAGCGAACCTTTTCCTGAGAAGTTTAAAGAGCCAAGCAAGGTGACGAATTATGACCCCAGCATGGATCCAGAAACATGGCTCAGCAGTTACGAGATGGCGATGAGTATTCGCAATGCCACGCCAACTTGTGCGCGAGATACATGTACCTGATGATGAGTGAAGGAGCAGCAAAGTTATGGTTCAATGGATTACCCGAGAAATCTATCAATTCTTGGGATGAGTTGAAGGCATTATTTGTCAAGAATTTCAAGGGCACGTGTGAGAAGTTGTTCACTATAGAGATTTGGAGCGATGTTTCCAGAAGAAAGGCGAGTCAGCGCGTCACTGGATGCGCCGGTTACAGCCATCATTCACTCATCAAAGGGAATTACACCAGCTGCGGCCGTGTCGTCATGGAGAAAACCTGCAGATATGACCCGGTAATTCAGAAGATGGGTCGACTGAGGGCCACTGGCGAAGCAGAAACCATCACCATGGGCAGCTGATGGAAGCGGCTCATAAGCACGCATCCACAGACAAGACCCGGGATGATGATGAAGATAAGGGAAAAGGAAACGTCAACAACGGAGGAAAGAACCACAACAACAACGGTAACAACAACAATGGGAACAATAATCACAATGGTAACAATGGGAATAACTCCAAAAGGCAGCATGATGGTGGTTCAGATTGGTGGCAAACACAAACACCGGGTATAACAAGTTTCAGCGGCGAGATGATAATTATCGAGGCAATAACAACAATGGCAATTACAGGGGAAATTTCCGAGGACCGGCTAACCCCCAGGAAGCATTCAACATGCCGTGTCCACGTCATAGTAGGAACGGTAAACCGGCAAATCACTCTTTGGCCCAGTGTGTTGATCTTCAGAGATGGAAGAACGAGGAGTTTGCCAGGATGAATATGGGAGGAAACGGCCCGAGGCCGGGTAATGGAAATAACCCGGCCCACGGACCACAAGCTGGAGGAAATAATGGAGGACCACCCGGCCCGGATAACGGACCAGCCGGGTTAGGTTTCCAGCAAAACCCCAAGAGTTAAATCGAGGACAGTATCATATTACAGTTTCCAGCACTGTCGGAGAGATCAGAAATTGAAGAAGAGAGCTGTCAACGCCGTTCTTCCCGCAGTTCCGAGATATTTGAAGTGGTCCGAGTATCCGATCACTTGGTCTAGAGAGGATCACCCGGCCGAGTAGATGCACCTGGAGCGTTGGCTTTAGTTGTTGCACCTCAGGTTTCGGGTTATATTTTACACAAGGTTCTTATGGATGGAGGTAGTAGCATCAACATTCTGTATTGGGATACATTCATCCGGATGGGTTTCACAGCCAAGCAGCTTCACCCTTCAGTACTATCTTTCATGGTATTGTCCCTGGAAAGTCGCAAGACCAGAGGGAACAATAACATTGGAGGTCGCGTTTGGAGAATCAAAGGATAATTTCAGGTCTGAGATGATTTGTTTTGAGGTGGTCAAATTGAAGAGCCCTATCATGCTCTCTTTGGCCGCAACGTTTTTGCTAGATTCATGGCGAGGCCGTGTTATGTGTACTAAAGATGAAGATGCCAGGTCCAAAGGTATTATCACAGTCAATGGCAGTCGTGAGTTGGCGTTACAATGTGAGGAAGGTGATGCTGTTATGGCAGAACAAGCCTGTGCGGAAGAGGAGTTGAATTACTACAAAGCTACCACAAACCGGATGATGGGACAATTTTGAAGAAACCAATGACCGAAGAGAGGGCGAAATTCAAAGCGGCTCAGATACCAAGATGATTGACTTCGTGCCGGGTGATTCGTCCAAGCAGTTCTCTATCGGGTCAAATCTGACTGACAAATAGGAAAGCGCGCTCATCGAATTCATCCGTGAGAATCGGGATGTCTTTGCATGGAAACCTAGTGACATGCCAGGCATACCGACTGAATTCGCTGAGCACCGCTTACATGTTGATCCTAAAGCAAGACCGATTAAACAGGGATTGCGCAGATTGAATGAGGAAAGAAGAAGGATTGTAGGAGAAGAGATAGCTCGTTTACTCGCCGCAGGATTCATTATGGAAGTGTTACATCCAAAGTGGTTGGCTAACCCGGTTTTAGTGTTGAAAAAGAACAATGAGTGGAGGATGTGTATTGATTTCACAAGTTTGAACAAGCATTGTCCGAAGGATCCGTTTGCGTTACCAAGGATTGATCAAATCATAGATGCTGTGGCAGGTAGTGATCTTTTGTGTTTCCTGGATGCATATTCAGGATACCATCAAATCAAGCTTGCAGAGGAAGATTGGGAGAAGACATCATTTATCACCCCATTTGGAGCTTTTTGTTACAAGAACATGACATTTGGACTGAAGAATGCTGGAGCAACTTATCAGAGGTGCATCCAGAGTTGTTTTGAGAAGCAGATAGATCGGAACGTGCATGCGTACGTTGATGATGTGGTGATCAAGACAAAGAAGGCTGAGACATTTATTGATGATTTGAGAGAAACTTTTGCTAACTTAAGGAGGTTTCAGATGAAGCTTAACCCAAAAAAGTGTGTGTTTGGAGTTCCATCAGGAAATTACTCGGCTTTATTGTGTCCGAGCGTGGGATTGAAGCAAACCCGGAAAAGATAGCAGCAATCAATAGGTTGGGAAAGCCGACTGAATTGAAGGAAGTCCAGAAGATCACGGGCTGCGTGGCTGCGTTGAGTAGGTTCATATCCCGACTGGGAGAGAAAGCAATTCCTTATACCGACTCTTGAGGAAGTCAGATAAATTTGTTTGGGATGAGGAAGCTGATAAAGCCCTGGAGGCATTGAAGGAAACATTATCGAAAGCACCAATCTTAGCTGCTCCAGCTCCAAAGGAGCCCATGCTGTTGTACATAGCTGCAATTCCCGAGCAGTTAGTGTAGTTATTGTGGAGCGAAAGAAGAAGGAAAGGAGCATCTGGTTCAAAGGCCGGTTTATTATGTCAGTGAGGTTTTGACTCCGGCTAAACAGAGGTATCCCAGTGGCAGAAGTTAGTTTTTGGCGTTTTCATGGCCAGTCGGAAATTGAAGCATTACTTTCAAGAACACCCCATTACAGTGGTAAGTGGAGCACCATTGGCAGACATTGTGTGCAATACTGAAGCTACTGGAAGAATTGCCAAGTGGGCGATTGAGATGGGTGATTATCACATCAAGTATGAGCCTCGCACAGCGATTAAGTCACAAGCCTTGATTGATTTTGTCAATGATTGGACCGAGTTAAGCACGGCACCACCCAAGGCGCCGAGTTATAAGTCATGGGTTATGCATTTTGATGGATCCAAGCAGTATGAGGGATCAGGAGCAGGAGTGGTTCTCACTTCACCCAAAGGGGATAAGATGAGTTATGTTCTTCAGATTCACTTCGATTGCACCAATAATATTGCTGAGTATGAAGCTTTGTTACATGGTTTGCGCATTGCCAAGGAGATGAACATCAAAAGGATCATGTGTTTTGGTGACTCGGATCTTGTAGCGCAGCAAGTTTCTGGGACTTGGGACAGGAAAGATGAGAAGATGGCGGCTTACAGAAGGGCTGTTGATGAAGCAGCTGGATTCTTTTCAGGATTCCAGGTGGATCATATTGATAGAAGGAAAAACGAGGCAGCAGATGCTTTGTCAAGATTGGGATCACGTAGAGAGCCAGTTCCACCAAATGTGTTCCTGGACGAGTTATGGAAGCCATCAGTCCAACTTCCGGGTGAAGAGGAAGATGAAAGTCCAGATCAAGATTCCGAGTTAGTAGCAGCGTTGCATGAGATTCCTGAGTGGACTGAACCATATCTGGATTATATGATAAGGAAGATTTGCCGAGTAATGAAGTTATGGCGCGACAAATTGTCAGAAGATCACTCGGTTATGCAGTAATTGATGGTGAGTTGTACAAGCGCAGTGTTTCTGGAGTTTATCAGCGATGTGTTTCATCAGTCGAAGGAAGGCAAATTTTGCAAGAGATACATGCTGGGGACTGTGGTCATCATGCTTCATCTAGGTCTCTGGTGGCCAAGGCATTTAGGCATGGATTCTTTTGGCTCACAGCTTTCAAGGATGCAGAGCAGATTGTTAGGGCATGTGATGGATGTCAAAGATATGCAAGACAGGAGCATGTGCCAGCTCAGGAATTGAGGACAATACCAATCACTTGGCCGTTTGCAGTTTGGGGTCTTGATATGATGGGGCCCTTTCAGATGACATCGTGCAAGAAAACTCATCTCTTGGTGGCTGTTGATAAGTTCACTAAGTGGGTTGAAGTAGAGCCAGTTACAAGTTGTGATGCTTCCAAAGTTGTCACGTTTCTGAAGAAAATTATCAGTCGGTTTGGTTATCCTCACAGTATCATCACAGATAATGGGACCAACATGTCACTCGGTGAAACAGAGATATTCTGCAAAGAGAAGGGAATCAGATTAGACCTTGCTTCGGTGGCACATCCACAGGCCAACGGGCAGGTAGAAAGGAGTAATCAGGAAATATTGAAAGGAATCAAACCAAGACTTCGAGTTCCGATTGAAAAGGCGTATGGAGCTTGGGTGAAAGAGTTACCCGCAGTGGTTTGGGGGATCAATACAACCCCGAATAGATCAACCAAACGTACACCGTTCTTTCTGGTGTATGGAGCAGAAGCAGTGTTACCGAGTGATATAGTCCATGACTCGCCAAGAGTGGCGGCGTATGTGGAGTCAAGCAATGCAATTGCAAGGGAGGATTCGATTGATGCCCTTGAAGAGGAGCGTGAGTTAGCATTGGAACGGTCCGCAGTTTATCAGCAGGATTTGCGGCGCTATCATAGTCGCCGAGTAAGATCAAGAACTTTCCAGGAAGGAGATTTAGTTTTACGGCTCAGACAGAATCAGTCAGGGATGCACAAGCTAACTCCTCCATGGGAAGGGCCGTTCCTTATCAGTCGGAAATTGCACAATGGTTCATATTATCTGATAGATGTGAGAGAGAAAGGTGAAGAGAACAACACGGACCATGCTATCCTTCCTATGGAAGAGACGAAGCGGCCGTGGAACATTGCTCATCTTCGCCCATATTATACCTAGTGAACATGAACCTAGGCCGAGTTATGTAACACACGATGTAACCCCCAGCAGGTTTCAGACGCGCTCTTTTCCTTACCAGGGTACCTAAGGGGACTGGAAGGTTTTTAATGAGGCGGCTTGCTGGTGTATCTTTAATAAAGAAGAGTATTGAGAAGAAATCTTTTCTCTGTTTTACTTTTTATGCATAGTTATGTTTATAAAGCTTGCCCAAAGGAGTGCTTAGCAAAAAGTCCTATAGCTGTTGCCCAAGAGAGCACGCATAGAGATGTTTGAGATCAATGGGGTAATGATGCATAGTTTAAGCCTTTACTTGTAAACATTGATCCAGGGCTTGGGGACTTATGAATTATAAATTCATAAGTTTTAATCCTAAGACCCGGCTTTTAAGCCTTAATTTTGTTCTTGGTTAAACTTGCCTATCAGTTTGATGTTACTCACAATTTTATGACCAGATTGCTTACTTGTTAATTCAATCAACTATGATGCCCATGCTGGGACTTAGTTTGACCCTGTTTTAGCAAAGGAAAAAGTAGCAACTGAGAAAGTCATGTGAAAGCCGACTGATAAGAAGCTAAAGATAAACCAAAAGGGTCATCTAAACCATAAAAAGTATAAGTTATTACAAAATATTGAGTATTTCATATAGTGCACAGACGCACCATCAAATAAAAGGCAAAGTATTTCAGAGCATATTACAATGCCCATTGGCCGAATAATTGTTTTGCAGGAAAAGGTAAACATGAAAACTGGCTCAGATAGCCGGGTTATCGGTTGAGGTTCCCTTGGCAGCTTCAGCTTCGGCAGAAGCCGGGTTATCTTCAGGAGCTTTGGCCTGGGACTTAGCTTGTGCAGTGCCTTGATCTTCTGCAGTATCCTTAGCAACATCAGCCGGCTTTTCCATGATTGGCGTAGTAGGGCACGGCTGGGTGCAGGGACAACTGGAGTAGAAGTACTTGGCGCTGCAGCTTTCTTCTTCTTTGCAATGGAGTCTCTCAGCTTGGCCAACAGATCAAAATGCTCGGGTTCAGGAGTGGGGATTGGAGTGTTGTTCTCATCCACTGCATCTTGGAAAACCGATAGATTGAGGCCTCAGCAATTTGCAAGCAATAGGCCGGGTTTGGGCAGAAATTTCTTTGAATCTTTTCCCCCAAACTTGGTGCCATCAGCATTGTATTGAGGGAATCCTTTGACAAAAGGAGCCAGGTTAAGGCGCGGGTTGTAGGCTTTGGCTAAGCTAAACTGCGCATTGCGCCAACCCGGCATGCTGAGCGCGTCCAGAGGTCTAACCACTCGGGGATCGTGGAAAGCTGATGCAGGGACTCGAATATTACTTGGGGAGGAGCACAGTTGCTCTTAACACGCTTCATAATCTCAGAAGTGCCAAACTGGAATTGCCGAATGATGGTGTTCAGCAGTTCAACTTCTCTGGATAGGATCTCCTGATGGCAGCATTCTGTTCACCTGAAAAGTATGATGTGGGTTAGTATGTGAAAGCCGAGTAAAGAGAAAAAAGTGAAAAGAGATGGTGTTTACCAATGAGTGGATTGAGGATATCCTTGATATGGTCTTTCAGGGTGTCCAAGTATTTCTGGACACTGACCATCTTGTCAAAGCAGATTTGTATTTATCTCCAGCCTCTTCCAACTCCTTTTTCAGTTTGGTGTTCTCTGCAGTTAGAGATTCAATCGTTTTCTCCAAGTCTGAAGCATGAACTTCAGTTTCCTTGCGCAGCTTGGTTTCAACTTCAAGGAGTTGGTTGGTCTTGGCAAGTATTTGGTCATTATGGGACACATACCTCTGAAAAAAGAATAGCAAGTTAGAAACATGGGGGCTGAATAATTTCAGTCGGCAATGCAAGAAAGAATAAGTTGATAGTAAATTATATGCAGACAGAGTATTTATACAAGTTCCGAGTGACTGAAGAGCAGATCACCCGGCACTTGGGGACTGGTATGTCTTTTAAGTTTTTACAAGTTATTCAGTAACATCTTCAAAGTTCCAGATAAAATGTGAACATATTACCCGGAACTTGGGGGTTATGAGGATTTGAAAGTATTGTTATGATGAAAAAGAATTAATGAGGATTTGAAATCAGAAAGTAAAACAAGTTCCATGTTATCGTAGACTGATAACTTGGAACTTGGGGACTGGGATATTCTGAAGTTTTCAAAATGAAGGCAGAAAGAGATATATATTTACATAGGTTTGGTATATAAGATATGAAGAGGAAAAGATGTGTACCTGATGTTCTTGGACAAGAGAATCCACAAGTTTGCCTTCAGTAAGCTTCAGTGTGTTGTACTCAGTTAGCAGACCTTCAAAATTTATATGGCCATAGTGTGGCACAGTGGAAGCCTCGCCTTTATTAGTCGGCTTGGACTTTTCTTCAGGGCAACAAACTTGGTTGCAGTTTTGAGGGGAGAGATCTTCTCGGCAAAGCAAGTTCCTGTGATCACGACTTCAGGATCAGTCGGTTTTTCAGCAGGAGAAGGAGAAGCATTCATCTGGTCAGTTGTCTGCTCCTTATCAGTCGGCTCAGCATGTTTTTCAGGAGTATTCTTCAAGTTATCCTCCTCAGCGATGGGAGGGCTTGGAGCGTCACTAAGAGTAGCTTTTGCCCTGAAATTGCAAGAAAGAAGATAATATAAGAAAGAGCAAAAGAAAGCAAAGTTAATGAAAGTAAATACAAGTAATAGTTGGATGTATGTATTACCCGGTGTTGACTTGAAAGTCACGAGGGAGGTCATTGCTGGAGCCTGAAGAAGCTGTAAGAGAGTATGATTTAGAAACTCGGATTTGACCAGCTAAAGGATAACTATCAGAGGGATGCTTTTGTGGTTCAAAGTTGGAAAGAGAAATACCAGGACGGCGTGGAGATGGATGGTTTGGGATTCCCGGGTTAAGAGGATCCTCTCCAGGGGAGGTTCGTGTTGCTCTCCTCTTGGTAGAGGGTTCAGCAGAACTCTGCGAAGATTTTTGAAGAAGAGTTTGGTTGAGTTTTTGCATAGCAAGATAAGAATATGGTTCTGTGGATATGCGAGAATATGGCACCTTGGCACAGATAGAGCGAGCCTTCCTTTTCCCGGTAGCAGCAGATTCAGTGGCTTCAGAGCTATGGCCGGGTGAAGGAGTGGCTGCCTTTTCAGCCGGTTCTGGTATTATAAAGTGGGCATCAGTGGATAAATTGGGTTGAATTTCGTTCTCAATTAAGCTTATGAAGAAGTGGCCGAGGGAGTCAAGTTCACCTTCTTCTTCTTCCTTTTCTTTTCTTCTTCTTCTTCTTCTTCTTCACTCGAGGATTGAGCCTCGTCATCATCATCTTCATCATCATCTGCCTCAGGAGTGGCAGGGGAGTCTCAACTTGCCACCAGTCAACAGATTCCTAGTGAAAAAGTAGAAGCAAAATAATCAGTTTACAATTGAGAAAGAATATGTTATTGAGATTTTTTATCAGTCTTGACTTACTGGTGGTGCCGGGTTATTCTTACTGAATGGCAGAAGGCCATTGTCCTTGATTGTCTCAACCTTTTCAGCGAGGAAGGCCTTGATAGCCTTGTTCAGTGCGGTGGTGGGATAGGACTTCTCCGAGTAACGGAGGGAGTCAGTTAGATGACCCGAGTAATCGCAAAGGAGTTTCTTGCGGATACTGTTGGGTTGAATTCTCCAGCCCATCCAGGTCTTGATCAGGTTGGTTCCACGAAGTCCATGCTTGACCAGAACAGAGATTTTCTTGAGGAGAGGCTGGAGAGCTTCTCTCTCAGTGTCAGAGGCAAAGGAGTTCATGTTGTTGTTGATAACGAGAGGCTCGACCGAGTAACCCGGTAAAGGGCGTTCACCAGAAGGTATTTTGGCTTTGCAATAAAAGTATGATTTTTGCCAGTGCTTCACATGAGTATGAAGTTCGAGTGAAGGCATAGCAGAACCTTTGCGGCGCTGAATAGAAACACCGCCACAGACTAAGAGGGGGCCATTCTTGTGCTCACGTTGAGGTTTGCACAAGAACAGCTCCAAGAAAAGAGCCAGACTCGGAGGAATGCATAAGTACGATTCACAAAGAACTATATAGTTGCTAATATTCAAGATGGAGTTGGGTCCGAGATCGAAGACCCGGAGGCCGTAGTGACGAAGAAGATCCCTAAAGAAAGGATGACCCGGGGGACGAAAACCCCGGGTGACATGTTCCAGAAAACAGATAACTTCACCTTCCTGGGGAAGGCCGAGTCTCTTCTTCAGTCCCTCTCCACTCGATCTCCGACTGAAGAGGAAGAACACCGGCTTCAGCCAGTTCTTCAAGCTTGGACTGTGTGGCCATGGATTTGGCCCAGTTAGCCGTAATCCCAGATCTGGGCTTGGTGGTCTTCTTGATCTTCTTTGATACCGATGCGGTGGCGCCATCACCGGCCTTGGCCTTGGCCTTCAGCTTCCTCGGGTCCTTGGGTGCCATGAGATCTGAAGATCTGGAAAATAACAAGAAAAGAAATGAAAAAAACCGAGCTCAAGAACAGCCCGAGAAAGAGTAAATCAAGATCCAGATGGAAGCAAAGCGCAGGAGTGAAAAATTTACCAGAGCTCGTGGAGATCTGGCGCGGAGCAGATTCCCCGGCGTTTAGTTGCTGCAATGCGGAGCTTTGATGGCCGCGGCGGCGCGGCGAGCTTGGAGGAACCCTAACCCTAGCTTGAGGAGAGAGAAAGACCGAGGTTGAAGATGAAGGGCGCGGTGAATGGGAAGTGAAACCCTTTTTACCGTGGTCCACTATTTATAGCCCTGGGGTGAAACCCTAGGAGCGTGAAAAACGAGGAGATAAGATTCCGTTTTGTTTATGGGTCAAAGATACGAAAGAATGCGTCAGAGAATGTTCCCTGGTCGTTGACGCCAAAAGGAGTTGGTCTGAAACGTAACCCGGCCATTCAGTGTTAATAATCTTTATTTTGTTTTCAGGAGTTTAACTCGGATAATCCCATCAGCAGCTACCCTCGAGTAATCAAATCAAGATCAAGATTATCAAGTGAAGCAGCAGATGAGCTTATGCAAGTCAAACTTGGGGACTACTGTTGGGAGGATAATAACCCGGTATACTCATGACCAGGGAAGAATCAGTCGAACGGCCCAAGGCCTGGTCCGAGTGATGTGTACAAGATATGGGCCGGGTTATAGTTGGGCCAATAGGCCTAACATGACTAGTCCCTAGAAGGAAGGACCTAGAAGAACTGGAGTCCGAGTGAAGGAAGGAACCGGTGACTTGGAGGCTACGGAAGGTCTAGAAGAAACTAGAGTAGGACTCCGTGCTCGTATGTAACTCGGTATTCATTGTAAGTTCGGGAGACCCGGCGTCTATATAAACGGGCTCACAGAACATAGATAGACAAGTCTTAAGCCCTAGTTCAATATCACCGCTATCAAGCGAAACCCTTGTAACCTGTCTCGTAACCCGGCTCTGTTGTCACAGCCGAGTAATCCAGACCTCGAGATCAGTAACATAGAAGCAGGAAGTAGGTCTTTATCTCCAATGGAGAGGCTGAACCTGGGTAAACCCTTTATCCCCAACGAGCGTGACAATCTCCTGAAGGACCAAGGCGCCTTGCCCCAATCATCAAGTTACCATATGGTAACATCTGCCGTGATAACCCCACGACATTTACTTTGTCAAGCACACTACTCGTATTTGCTTTCACTTTAAGCTTAATCATTCAAGATGCTATGATAGGGGAATGAGAGCTTGACACCAAGGATTACCACATTACAATCATTAATTTAAGTAGAGAAGTTCAGAAGTTAGATGAAACTTATTCATGCTTTACCTCTACTCATATATATATCTTTCCAAAGTGTCCACCTTTTATATTCAGATTTTCATCAATACTCTATGACCATTATAGGATGTTCTTTCTTTTCATTATGCATACATGTGGTCCATAGTACATTCTCTTATGTTACACTTTGTGAATTATCATTGAACATCCTTGCATTGAATACTTGATATCACTTCATAATCTATCTTGCATATTGCTACTCCTTTTAAGAATGAACCATTTGACTCTATGTAGCAATAGTAATCATCTTTGATATCCATTGTTAGTACTAAATTGCAAAGTCCATGTTAGTTTATCACCTTCATACTCGAGGACGAGTATAGGTTAAGCTTGGGGATGTTGATGCATGTAAAATGCATACATGAACTTTGCATTATTTTACTTATATTCCAGTCATATTTGCATCATATAAGGGTTATATCACTGTTTTATAATGATTTTTGGAATATTTCATGATTTTCCTATTTTTATGGAATTAACCTTGCGCAGGCAGAAAACCCTATTTTCCATATTTTAATGTTTCAGGGACCCAAACGACGTCCAAATGACCTGGAAATTTACGAGCATCAGTTTTTGGAAGGAACAAAGCGTGGAGCGAAGGAAGCAAACAAGCGGAGGCCCGAGGGCCCAGATGAGTGGGCCCACGCGGCCCATGTACCTGGCCGCGTGGGACCCCCCTTTTGGCCATCGGAGCTCCGCTGCCGTCGATCTTTCCTCCACCGACTCGGTTTTGACCTAAAACCGCCTATAAAAATAGTCCCCCGACGTTCTCTGGAAGGAGCGCCGCAGAAACACAGAAACACCGAAACATAGACTTGGAGTTGCAGATTGGAGGGGGAAAACTCCCGGGGGCGCTGCCGGCGTGGTCTCCATCTTCTCCAACGACTTCTCCACCGTCTCCATGATGAAGAGGGAGTAGTCCACCTCTGGACTATGGGTTTGTGGAAGTAACTTATGTATCTCTCTCTCTTGAGCTTCACTAATTAGTACCGTATGAGCTGCTGAACATGATTACGGTCATCTATGTAATACCTTTGTGGTGGATCTTTTTATGAGTTAGTATATGTTTGAGATTGCAATGGTTTTGTTTTAGTTATGAAAGTAGATGCATATTATGTACCCCGTTCTTATTTACTTGTCATGATCAAGCATGTTTATGAGAGCGTGTGAGGGGAACGTGTGCATTAGTTGGAGTAACGGGGGTGGCTAGTGCAGTGAACGTGAGAGAAAGTTCTGCGATCCACTTGGGTATCTCTACCTTACTTTGTTGCCTCACTAGGGATAAAAAGAAATACCATGCTACCGGAGATGTGGGTGTGACCATTGCCACTACTCCATGACTAGATCTAGCATGTTCTTATTTTAACTTCATGTCATGATACTTATTGCTATACTCTGAGTTATCTTAATTACTGAGGTGTTATGATTTAGTTCGCATCTTGGTGGAGTATAAGAGAGATTAATAACCAAAAGGTCTCTATGTTAGGACGTGATGTCCATATAATTATAACTTGTCATTAAACTGTTGTGTTGCAATCTCATATGTCAACTCTAGTGTTCCATTGTCTACCACTTTATTAAAGAGAGAGTACATTTGTGAAACCATGAACCCCGGTCCATTTTTAATCATAAGAAACACCTTTCCAACCACTTTTACATTTTCTGCCATTTAAAAATCCGAAAATACAAAAACACTTTTACATCTTGCATTCATCATATAAAACCCAAAAATATCATTTATCATTGCTACCACCATCCTTGCATATCTATTTACCACCATTGCATATTTATTTCTTGTTTGCATTGCATATTATCTTGATATCATTCTCACACCTTGTGCTTGACAACCACTAGGTGAGGTTGACGACCAAAACATTTACTTTGTTTTGTAGGTAACCAAAAGAAGGATAGGAAAGATAAATCTTCACTACTGATTCCCGAGAGTTCGATATTAAACCCTCGAGTCACCCCTCGTGGGAAAAACACGTCTTCCACTTACTACACACTCTGCACTTGGAGTCTCAACCTAACCCATTTACTTTTCACGCAGGTAACTACGTGGAGGGCCATCAGATATATATTTGGTTAATAATATAAATAGAGTATGATTTATTCATCTAATTAAGTGGATAAGTCTATAATAAATGAAATAAAGAAGCACTTCTATCGAGTGAGGCAAGGCTTTCTTTTATAATACATCCTACCTCTGGCGTTGTGTAAGGATCCCCCTGCAGTCATGGCATTTTCCAAGATGATTTGCGATAACTGCATCTGGATACGATGGAAGAGTCTTCTCTAAGCTCAGCATCGGTGATTTCCCCCGCATTTTTGGCCCATTCTTGGAGACTAGATGCCCACCTCGTTTTCTCTGCATCCCGGACAAACCCTTTAATGTGATGGAGTACGTAGAAGGCATCCTTCACGCTGCCAGGCGCATGCTTGATGCAATGGAACCCGGTCCCATGCCAGAAAATGTGTTTGTTGTCCTTCGTGAAACGTTCCCCATTCTTTTCTTTGTAGAAGTGGCCTCCCTTTTGGGCATAGCCCTCGAGAGGCTCATCGAGAACACCCTTTAATCTGGTGTAGTCTTTAAGACTCCCCGAGTCGAAATATGTGGCAACGGACCACCTCGGGCTTAGAACGATGAGTACGCAGTACTCGTCACTGCTCAACACAATTGAAACAGAATGTTGGAAATGATCAACAACGGAAGAAATCTATATGAAAGCATAAGATACGACGGCGGCGACCGGATGTGTACTTACTCGGAAAAGAAAGGCAGAAGAAGGCTGTTCTTATCCTGGTTGTTCAGCATGATTCTCTGGAGGAACTCCGTGGCCATGCCCCGTGTCTTTGATCCTTCCACCAGCAAGCTGTCACGCATGTAGTAGGGATCCACTACCTTGACGTACGGGGTATTATCTCTCCTGATCCTCATCGCCTGGTTGAGCGCGTATAGGCGGACCAAGTTATAGTCCAGCCGTCTATAGTGAAACGGCCTGAAGACGTCCTCGTACGATATGAAGAATAGATCTGCGGGGGCTTCATGGACGAAGTCGGGCAAGTCCTTTGGCACCTTGACAGTGAACACCGGGTAATTTGGATTCTCTTCTTTAAGGAGGTTGCCCTCCAGCGTCAAGATAACATTTTGCAAAGAGAGCATGCATCCGTCTGCGAGGCGGAGCAGCTCCCGAGGCAGGATCGGTTGACCAGCTTCATGAACTCGGGTCAAGCCATCCGCACGGGGTGATACCATGTCTTCATACCCCCGGATAGTCGTCTTAGGAGCTGGCTTACTTCTCTTCCTGTGCTTCTTCTTCTTTACCTATGGGGATGCTGGGGGTGCATCTTCTGTAGCCACATTGATTGAGTAGTTGTTGGAGCCGAAGCTAATCGTTGGGGAGGCCCTTTTTTCCCTCCCTCAATCCAAACCCTGACAGACTCACAGACGGTAGGAAAGAGCGACGTGAACGTCTTTGTCACTGCCTGTGCGATGACCATCTGAAGCATACTATTTTCCTCTATCGGTTCCTCGCCTCCTGTTCGAGAACTCCCGGTCTCGTTATTGTCAGCCATGTTCGCACCTATAAGAAAAAAACGTCGAAGTTAGTACACCAAATATAAGAAAAAATCACTTAATTAAGTACTGAGATACCCCGGCCCATGCATTAGTCGCAATACCCCATATGTCCTATTTTTAGCAAAGTCATGCCAAAATTCACGAAAAATTTCGGCATGACCTCTCCTAAAAGTAGGACATATGGAGTACCCGAATTTGCCGGAACGGAAGTTAATCGACGTTCCGACAAACTCAAGGGCCTCATGGGTACCTGCAGACATTTCACAAATCATGTTGCCGGCATCTTCGGCCGGCATCTCCACGACACGATGGTCGGAGCACAAACAACCACGACCATATCCACATCTCCGGCCGGCATCTCCACGACACGATGGTCGGAGCACAAACAACCACGACACGATGGTCGTGGTAGCACAAAACACATGCTCCAAAGTACCAACTTTGGAGCATTTCGAAAGCATGAAGTCGCCACATCCACATCTCACCTGAAAGAACGCGGAGCTTCTTCTAAATTTCCTGCATACGGCAAAATAATGCATTAGTTAATTAAAAATGCACGAACCAATGCAAAACTATGGATACTATTTACAACTAAAAATGTTATTACTAAAAGCCAATTCCAACTAAAAATGCATCTTCAAGACAGTTAAAAAGTACCAACTTTGGAGGCTTACAAAGTTATGAAAATTTCTAGCACCTTAATTCAAGTCAGTTTTAAAGGTATGTTTAAACAGTGACCATTTAACACTTAGCAAATTTTTCATCTCCAATTTTTTTGATCAAGCAAACTAACCTAAAACAGCAAACTAACCTACACTAACCTACAGTGAACTAACCAACACTAATTTGATCAAGCAAATTAACCTACACTAACCTAAAACAGCAAACTAACCTACACTAGAGCAAACTAACCTACACTAATTTGATCAAGCAAATTTCACAAACACCTTATGTGCATGTTTGGAGGGGAGGGAGAGGGGGAAGAGGAGCAGCACCTGATCGGGGAGGGGATGGAGGGAGTCGAGGGAGGCGGTGTCGAGGGCGCGGCGGTGTCGAGGGCGGTGGTGGTGCGGCGGCGCGTGGGGCGGTGGTGGTGCGGCGGCGCGTGGGGGCGGTGGTGGTGCGGCCGGCGGCAAGGGGTGATCACGCGCGCGCGGGACGACGGCCGGTTGTTTCTTCTGTGCGAAGTTGGGAAGAGAGAGGCCGGCGCGGGGAGGGCCCACATGTAAGTGGGCGCAGGAAAATTCTGTGGCGCAACCCCACCTGGGTGCGCCACAGAAATGTGAGAGAGGCGGGCGCGGGGAGGGGCCCACTTGTAAGTGGGAGAAACCATTCTGTGGCGCATGGGCCCACATGCGCCACAGAATTTCTGTGGCGCATGGCCGGCCGTGCGCCACAGAAAGCAGGAATTATGTGGCGCATGTGGGCCCATGCGCCACAGAATGACCCCAGAATTCGAAATCCAATATTTTGTGGTGGGGCCACACTTTTTCTGTGGCGCATCTCCATGCGTGAGCAGCGTACGCCACAAAATGCGCACACATTCACTGGTAGAAAATGGGCCTATGGTCCCGGTTCGGTTGGGCCATCAGTCCCGGTTGCCCAACCGGGACTGGCCAATCGGGACTAATGCTAGTCCCGGTTGGGCCACGAACCGGGACCAATGGGTGGCCACGTGGCCAGTTCTGGCTGGGCGTGGGGGAGACTCATTGGTCCCGGTTCTTGTTACGAACCGGGACCAATGAGTGCTTTTTTTTTGGTATTTAGGGTTTAGGGTCTCCCTCTCGCCGGTGCCCCCTCTCCCTCTCGCCGGTGCCCCCTCTCCTTCTCGCCGGTGCATCCTCTCCCTCTCGCCGGTGCCCCCTCTCCCTCTCGCCGGTGCCTCCGTCGTCTCCCCCTTCTTCGCATCGCCGACGTGCTCTCCATCGTTTCCGTACGCATATTATACGCTCTACTATATACACAGTACATGTTGATGCATATATAATTAATATTCGATCTCTTGCGAGAATACAACTATTTAATTACATGGAGATAGATCAAGCCATCAAGGCATATGTAGTTCATCGTCCGAAGCAAAATGTTCTCCCCTTTCATCGATGACCTCCCTAAGCAGAAATCCCGCCAATTCCTCTTGAATTGCTCCTACGCGCAGTTCTGGGTCGATCTTCTCCCGCATTTTGCTGAAAGCAGTTGTTCTCCGCTCAGTGGTCAACTCGCGAATGAACTCGCAAACGTAGAATCCACATAAATTACTCCCCGGTGGCTGCTGCGGACTTTCCACCGTTTTATAAGTTAGCTCATCTTTGAATGGACCTTCTACCTTCTGTTTGAAAATTGTCCAACACCTGCTTTGGCAAAGAAAATGAACAAAGGAGTTATTAATTACTTGACATCAGGGAACGAACGAAAGAGGGCGATATAATGCGATAATGATTGAAATTACTTGTTGAGCATTTCTTTCATGTCGGACCACAACGCTTGGTCCCAACTTAATGAGTCGTGGACTTCAACTATGGACTTGTCAGGTTGAATGCTTAGCAGAATCCAGTGGAACCTGCGGACGTTTACATAAAGCAGACATGCATAGCTCATCAATTACACTTAACATCGAGAAAGCCAAATAAAAATATGTACAAGACAGAAACACTCACCTGAAGTTGTAAGGAAATAGTATTTCCGTACAGAAATGTTGCATGGTTAAAAAGGTGGTCAGGTCATGCTCCACGTCTTTGGGGTGATTGACTAACGTATGTGAATTCACGATATATGGGTCAACGAACCCAACCTCAAAAACTTTAGATCTTTTGCATTCCAGCATCTTCATTCTGCATAATAGCGTACAAAAGGATATATATATAGTCAGGATAATATAATACAGGCAATGAACGAGCTGAGCTAGAGACTTAATTACGAAAATAAATCACTTACAGACAATAGCAAGAGAGGATAGATTTGTCGAGGGCGCGCTTTTGGAATAACTGGAACAGTTCAGTCAGTTGAACATGTATAATGTAACGTTTGAAGAAATGCTCCACTCTAACGTCCAGCGGAAACCACTCTTTCGCGTCCTTCTTTGATGTGTGCACCAGGTACCAGGTATGCAGATTTCGCATATGTGTTGATAGACCCGTCAGCTCCTCATTACTGACCATAGGCTCCCCTTGGACATATTTCCGTGCCATCTCTAACATTGGCGCATATTCATAGCCTAAAAGTTGACCAAGGCTCATACCCAAGGCGGTAGCCTGTTCCTTGGCCTGCGATACAGTGACACCAAGTTCTTTAGCAGCAGCTATGGCTCTGGGGTCCAATAATTCCAGGTCCTTATCCATAGCGACTCTGAAGTCCTTGTCGACATCGGAACACACTATGAGCGGGGGACCGATTGATTTTTCTGCTGTCCGAGCTGGGCAATTTGTTTCCCGCTTTTTGCACTTCTTCCCTTGTTCTGCTCAGACTGGGCACGTGCTAGCTTAGTAAGTTCACGACCATAGTCAGATGGCAGATTCATCGATATCTGGGATGGCTGCTCAAGGAAGGACTTTCTCCACTTTTTGGATTTTTCATCGTATACCGGCTTCTGCTCGGGCTTTTTTGGTGCAAAAAAAGCCTTATTGTAGGCAGCCACCTCCGCGGCGTTTTCCGCTACAGTCCTGTCATAAGGTCTAATGGGAAGATTCTTATGAGGTACTGTTGGGAGGGGCGACCTTTTACGTTTCGGTGATCGCTTACCCCTCATAGTACGAGCGGTGGGCGGAAACGGCTGACGCGGCGGCGGAGACGGCTGCGCTGGAGACTGGTGAGGCGGTGAAGAGGACTGTTGCGCTGGAGAATGCTGAGGCGGTGAAGAGGACTGTTGCGCTGGAGACTGGTGAGGAGTCGATGGCCTTGGCTGCCAGTTCGGAAGCACGATGAATTCCTTTGGCCATAGAATGGTCGCTTTCTTGGCTTCTCCAAGTTCAAGCACCTCCCCATCTTCACCTGCAGGGTGTTGCAGCTTCAGCTCCTCATAATCTTTCATCACTTCATCCACCGCGACAACAGCGTAGCCATTTGGAACCGGAGAGAAATGGTAAGTTGGATTAGGTCCAATTGGTACGACATAGCCGACCGCCACCTTCACGGTTAAGTTAAAAACTTTCACATGCATCTCACAAGGTGTGCTCTCCGTGATATCATCCACTGGGTAGCGACGAAGTGGAGCCACTGCATCATCATTACCATCCTGGAGCTCCGTGGAAGCCACGCTGCTTTTCCGATTCGATGGGCCACCGGTACCATCGCATGCAGCTTCTACCATGTGCCGTTGAGATTGGCCGCTAGTACCTTGCTGGCTAAGCACGGCAATTTGTTCCTTCTGCAGCTTTAATTCTTCTTCTATATTACGCAGCCGGTCTGCAGCAGCGCGTGCTTCCATTGCCTCCCTTTCCTTTCTCCTCTGATGGCTTCTATCAGGAAATTTCTTCCTGTGCTCGGGAATCGCAATTGTCTTGGGCTTGGAGCCAGGTACGCCTCGTAACCGTCCGTCGTGTTCCTTATTCCCAAGGGCGCGTGTGAGCTCGTCATCCTCTCTATCGGGAATGAACCGTCCCTCTTCAACATCCTTTACTGCATTTCTAATTTCTTGGATGGGTAGTAGGGGATTATCTTTGTGTCTTCTGTTATATATGCACTTCCCTTCTGCGTCCAACGTGCCCCCATGCCCGTAAAACCAATTTCTTGCCCGTTCGATCCACTTGAGTGGCTCTGGAGTGATCCCATTAGCCAGCAGGTCCGCCTCAAGTTTCTCCCACTTAGGCATGCTACCAGCGTAGCCACCAGGCCCCATAGTATGGTGGTACATCTTTAGAGCAGCATTTGCCGCATTTTTTGCAGACTTTTCCAGAGCTTCCTCTGATTTCTTGTACGCCACAAATTCTTCCCAGTAGTCCTTTATCTTCTCATACCCTTTATCGAAGTCTGGAGTCTTATTTTTCTTGACAAACAGTTTGTTCAATCTTTTCTTCCAGTTCTTGAATAGCTCGGCCATCTTCTTAAGTGCCCAGTCCTTGACTTTTTGCTCCATGATTTTCCGGGCAATCTTTTCTGCCTCATCTGGATCCTCCTCATCTGAATCCACCTCTGGCGCCGGCAGGGTGAAATTAACCATGAGCTTTCTCCAAAGTCTTTCTTTGCCCTCATCGCTGACATATAGCTGTCCTTTCTCCTTTGGCCGATGCCATTCTCGAACGGTGATCGGGATGAAGTCCCTAACAAGAACTCCGCATTGCTTTACCATTTTATTTTTAACACCAGGGGGAGCAGTCGGTGTGCCGTCTTCAGCGACTCTTTCGATCGTGTACCTTTCTTGGTCGCCCAACTTTTTGGCTGGGCCTCGTTTTGTCCTTACAGAAGATTTGCTCGATCCGGAGGGCTAAAAGAAGAAAGAGCGTTAATATATGTATATAGACAGCAGAGGCTTAATTAATACAATCTTCGGCTTCATTAATATATGTATATGCACCTCGCCGGAGTTTGCAACATTTAATGTTCCACCGGAGCCTTCGGCTTCTCCCTCGTCGGCTTCTCCCTCGCTGACTTCTCCCTCACCCCGGCCGTCGGGCTCTACCTCACCGGAGCCGTCTCTTCGGTTGAGAGACTCATCTCCCTCACCGGAGTTGTTCAAAAACTCCGTGGTGACATCGACAATATCTTCCGGCCCGCGGATTATATCCTGGAGGATATTTTCCTGATCTTCGTCTCGTTCCATAGTTTCTGCAAATTAAGAACAATGCACAAAACTTTAGTTGGGTAACTTGTTCCATATGTCAAGATACATCTACAATATCATAAACCCGTAAACTCGTATCGTAAACCGTAAACTCGTATCGTAAACCCGTAAACTCGTATCGTAAACCCGTAAACTCGTATCGTAAACCCGTAAACTCGTATCGTAAACCCGTAAACTCGTATCGTAAACCCGTTAACTCGTATCGTAAACCCGTAAACTCGTTAAATTTGCATCTTTGCATATCTAACACAATTTTTTTCCTAACACAGTACTAACAATTCCTAAACATGGAGATCCTGTTAAATGGAGCCCAAAGACAACACAATTGAGTTTGGGCCATTTTGAGTTACTAAACTCCTACATAAATGTTTTAGTCCAGAAGCTTATTAATCAAGTTTTGGCTACTGCACAAGTTCTGTTAATCATAAAATTAAATCCTTTGAGGGATAGCAAGTACTGAATATTTCTGATCTAACACAATTGGATTCAACTCATTTAGATTAACCATTTGACAGCTAAAAATGTTGTAGTACAGAAGGGTCTACAAACGTTAATTGAATGCCAAATTATTTTTGTTGCTCAATTAATTCCACAAAAATTAGGGATGCTAATTTATCACAATACTAAGCTAACAAAATTGGATTCACATTATTTGAGCTAACAGAGCATCAGAAACAAACAATTTGGTGATTTAAACCCTCTGTAGTAATTTAAATACCATTCTTTTATTATTAATCTAAATAATATGGGACCAGTGTGGTTGGACAAACATTTTTATTAGCTTTCCAAAGAATTTTGATTCATCAATTTTGGACTTATAGATCTCGAGTTACTTAATTTCTAACATACACACAGAATAAAATATTTCTGTTCATTTCTTAATTCGAGTCAGGAAAAAAAACAGGCCGCGAGGGGTTCCAGCCCAATGGGCTCGGCCCATTTTTTTTTCCGTGCGTAGAAATTATTAAAACGCTGACGGGTGGGGCCCACCCGTCAGCGGCTTGGCCTAAACGAAACGGTGCATCGCGGCGACGAGCAACGGCGGCGCCGCGGCCGGGGATGGCCGGCGGAGGGCTCACCTCGGGTGGTGTAGCCGGCGGAAAGGGCGCGGCGGCCGGGGATGGCCCGAGCGTCGACGGCGAGCACGGGCGGCGGGGATGGCCCGAGGATGGCCCGAGCGTCGACGGCGAGCACGGGCGGCCGGCGTGCGGGCGCGCTCCTCTCCTTCTTCTCAGCACGGGCGGCCGGCGTGCGGGCGGGCGGCGCGGGCGTCGAGGGCACCGGCGTCGAGGGCGAGGTTGGGCAGCCTGACGGCGTGCGGGCGCGGCGGCACGGGCTCCTCCTTCTTCTCCGGTCCTTGGGCGTTTCTGCGAATGAATCGGGGAAGGAGAAGGGCAACAGTTAAGTAGCAGGGGGTCATTGGTCCCGGTTGCTGGCAAGAACCGGGACCAATGCCTCTTTGGTCCCGGTTCTTGCCAGCAACCGGGACCAAAGAGTGGGTAATTAATGCCAGATCGCGGCGCGCGTCTATGGACTCATTGGTCCCGGTTCTTGCTAGAAACCGGGACCAAAGAGTCCTTTTTCAAAATTATTTCGAACTTTTCAGTTCTGAAATTTTGTTCCCGCCTTTTTTTTTCTTATTTAGGTGTTTGGATATGAATTTCAAATGGTTTTGAATCTGAAAAGACTTTCAACATGAAAAGTTTTTAAATTTGAATAAATAATCCAAAACCATTTTCTGTTTTCTAAAATAATTATTCTAACTATACAAACTATTAACCATTTTGCCATTTTCAATTAAAAATGCATTAACTTTATTGCATATTTTGAATTGACAAAACTTTCAACATGAAAAGTGTTTGAATTTGTATAAATAATCCAAAATCCAAACTCGACTAATAATATGTATAAATCGATCAAAAATGATTAAGTAAGATTTATGATTAAGTAATAATAATTATTAATTCAGTTAATTCTATTTTTGGTGTTGTAAAATCCCATGGCAAGCAGAAGTAAATGCAGAACAATTTCAGTGAACCTATATTTATAATATGTAATAATAATTATTAATGCAGAACAGTTTCTTTTGAGGGCTTGTGAGCTGTTGGATCACTCTGTGAGCCACCAACCGGGACTAAAGGGAATCCCACCAATAAGGAAGAAGCACACGGATCGTGTGTTTCTTTCGAGCGCTTGTGAGCCGTTGGTTTATGTTGTCAATGTAATTTGCATGGTTTGTTTAATATCAATGCGAAAAGTAGTCACCCATCAATCTTGGATACATTTTACACGATCGTCGTCTTAGCTAGACCAGAAGTAGTTCATGACAACAATCTTGGGTACATAGACAAACCATAGGTTAGTCATACTCCTGCCTAGGCCTATAATACTCGTCCTCGTAGTCGTCGTAGTCGCCGCCGTCGTCGTCGTTGTCGTCGGGCGGCGCTGTCGTCGGGCGCCTGGACTGGAAGTGAGGGTAGCGCAGGCGGGGGTTATCGCCGGCCGTGATGTAGTTCATGACGCTCTGGAGAGTTCGGCCGCTCCACCACAGCCGACGGCCGGCCTCGTTGAAGTTCGAAGGAGGCGGGCCATCCTCCCGTACCTGGCGAGCGCCCTCTCACGCCGATTGATGAAGAAGGCGTCCCAAGTCGGGCGGTAGTCGGGATGCCAGCGGGGATCCATCCGCTGCTCCGGAGTGAGCTCGAGGTAGTAGTGGTTCGTGATGGCCGCCCGACGTGCCAAACCTTGAGGGATAGGAGGGACCGGCACGCCTCCGGTGCTCAGCCTCCAGCCGGCGGGGACGTCGTAGCCGGGCGGGCAGGGGTAGTTCGAGGCGGAAAGCGCCTCCGCCTCCGAGTAGGTTAGAGTGGGTACGGTGGAAGCCATGGGAGAGTGATGAGGTTGCAGATATGAGTTTAGATGTGCTATGCCAATGGAGGCCATGACTACATATATATAGTGAGACCTTTAGTCCCCGTTCGAGCCACCAACCGGGACTAAAGGGGCTTATTTGTTCCCGCGCAATTTTACCAACCGGGACTAAAGGGATTCCCACCAATAAGGAAGAAGCACACGGATCGTGTGTTTCTTTCGAGCGCTTGTGAGCCGTTGGATCAGGGGTGTGTTTCTTTTGAGCGCTTGTGAGCTGTTGGATTTTTAGAACTAGTCCCGGTTGGTAACACCAACCGGGACTAAAGAATCACACGGATCGTGTGTTTCTTTCGAGCGCTTGTGAGCCGTTGGATCAGGGGTGTGTTTCTTTTGAGGGCTTGTGAGCTGTTGGATCAGCACTCCCACCACCACCACCACTCCCACCTCATCCACAGGTACACTTTCTAATCGCCTATAAATAGCGGCGTCCCTGCAGCGAACGGCACACAACGAGCGTCTACCTTCGCCACCGAATCCAATGGCTGGATTTAGCCTACCTGCTGGCATGTTCCCTGGCATTATTGTGTTCGTCCTTGTTCACCGGCCAGCCATTGGAGCCACCTCCTGTAGGACGGTGAACAATGACAACACAACGACGCTGTTGGAAACACAAGCCCTCAGGTAGGTTGAATCCAGCCACTGGATTAGGGTGACGCAATGATGAATTGCCGAGGAGGTGGGAGTGGTGGTGGTGGTGGAAGTGGTAGCCATGCCCCTCGGTCCGATCCAAGCAGCGGCAAGGCGCTCTGATGATCTGCGACATTCCCAACACTTTTTGGGACGGTCGTAGATCATCAGAGATGTCTTGCCGCTGTGGATAAGGTCGATTTGCTGCTCATGACCACGCGATGATTTGCAGTATACAAAGCATTCGGATTCCCGTCATACAGCCCTACGGTGCTAATACATTACATTGATTTACATAAAAGCCATGAACCCTTCTTCGCGTATGTCCCTGGCCTATGATCGCTTCAGCCGTAACCATGGAGCATCTTCATTATTTAACGGGATGCTTGGGTCAGTTCTCACTGTGAAGGGCGGAATTTCATCAAACTTATCATAATCTGCTGACATGTCTGTCTTGTCCTCGACTCCCACGATGTTTCTTTTCCCTGAAAGAACTACGTGACGCTTTGGCTCATCGTCTGATGTATTCGTTTGCTTGTTTTTTCTTTTTTTCGGTCTGGAGGACATGTCCTTCACATAGAAAACCTGAGCCACATCATTGGCTAGGACGAATGGTTCGTTCTTGTAACAACCAAGATTCTTGAGTCCACTGTTGTCATCCCGTACAGCTGGTCTACCTTTATCCCTTCTCCATTCATGTTGACCCAACTGCACCGAAACAAAGGGACCTTAAAAGTAGGTCCATAGTCAAGTTCCCATATCTCCTCTATGCGACCATAGTATGTGTCCTTTTGCCCATCGTCGTTTGTTGCATCAAAGCGGACACCACTGTTCTGGTTGGTGCTCTTTTTATCTTGGGCGATCGTGTAAAATGTATTCCCATTTATCTCGTACCCTTGGAAATTCAATACAGTAGAAGATGGTGACGCGGCCAACAGTAGAGCTGATCTCCGACAGTGGTGTCATTCATGAGCTGTAATCGCAACCAACTGCCGAAGGTCTCCATGTGTTTTTCTTTAATCCAGGAGTCATCCTTCCCCGGGTTCTTGGAGCGTACATAATTCTTGTGTTCCTCGATATACGGAGCCACGAAGGTGGAACTTTGTAGAACTGTGTAGTGTGCTTGAGTTAAAGAATGCCCGTCCCTACATATCAGTGCTTTCTTTCCTAGCGTGCCTTTTCCACTCAGTCTCCCCTCATGCCGCGATTCAGGAACACCAATCGGCTTAAGGTCAGGAATATTGCATTGAGGAATGCACATAGCTTCACAATGGGTACTCGAACATTTTCCGGTAGAAGCCCCCTCAATGCAACCGGAAGCAACTGCGTCATAATCACGTGGCAATCATGAGACTTCAGGTTCTGGAATTTTTTCTCTGCCATATTTATTATTCCCTTTATATTTGACGAGAAGCCAGCCGGGACCTTGATACTGCTCAGGCATTCAAAAAAGATTTCCTTCTCTGCTTTGGTAAGAGCGTAGCTGCTTAAGTATTGACGCCCTTTATCCGTCTGCTTGTTGTATGGGTCTTTCATACGTTGCTGGTCTGCCCGTGCTTCCGGTGTATCTTTTGTCTTCCCATACACGCCCAGGAAGCCTAGCAGGTTCACGCAAAGATTCTTCGTCACGTGCATCACGTCGATTGAAGACCGGACCTCTAGGACTTTCCAATAGGGTAGCTCCCAGAATATAGAGCACTTCTTCCATATGGATACGTGGTTGTCAGCGTCATTCGGAACAGATAGACTGCCAGGACCCTTTCCAAAGATTACTTCTAAATCCTTGACCATGTCATATATAACATCACCATCAGGGAGGTTAGGCTTCTTCCGGCGATCTGCCTCACCGTTGAAATGCTTGCCGGGCTTTCTTACGGCATGACTGTTCGGAAGAAATCGACGATGCCCCAGGTACACATTCTTGTTTCCCAAATGTATACTTTCAGTCTTATCTAAACAGTGCGTGCATGCATTGTATCCCTTGTTTGACTGTCCTGAAATGTTACTAAGAGCAGGCCAATCATTGATGGTTACGAACAGCAACGATCGTAGGTCAAATTCATGTTGTTTGTGCTCATCCCACACACGTACACCTGGTTCGGACCACAACTGCAAAAGTTCATCAACTAATGGCCGTAGGTACACATCAATGTCGTTGCCGGGTTGCTTCGGGCCTTGGATGAGCACTGGCATCATAATGAACTTCCGCTTCATGCACAACCAAGGAGGAAGGTTGTAGATACATAGAGTCACGGGCCAAGTGCTATGACTGGAGCTCTGCTCCCCAAAAGGATTAAAGCCATCTGTACTTAGACCAAATCTTAAGTTCCTTGCGTCATCTGAAAATGTCGGGAACTCTCTGTCGATTTTTCTCCACTGGGACCCATCGGCGGGGTGTCTCAACTTCCCGTCTTTCTTACGCTCTTCTTTGTGCCATCGCAACAACCTGGCATGCTCTTTGTTTCTGAACAGACGTTTCAACCGTGGTATTATAGGAGCATACCACATCACCTTAGCAGGAACCCTCTTCCGGGGGGGCTCGTAATCGCCCTCAACATCACCAGGGTCATCTTGTCTTATCTTGTACCGCAGTGCATTGCATACCGGGCATTTATCCATGTTCTCGTACTCACTGCGGTACAGGATGCAGTCATTAATGCATGCATGTATCTTCTGCACATCTAATCCTAGAGGACAGATAGCCTTCTTTGCTTCGTATGTAGTCTCGGGCAATTCGTTATCATTTGGAAGCTTCGGCTTCATTATTTTCAGTAACTTCTCAAATCCCTTGTCAGAACAACCAGTCTCTGCCTTCCATTTCAGCAGTTCCAGTGTGGTACCGAGCTTTGTGCTGCCATCTTCACAGTTTGGGTACAACAACTTTTTGTGATCCTCAAGCATGGCCTCCAACTTTAGCTTCTCCTTTTCTGTATCGCATTCTCGCTTTGCATCAGAAATGACCCCACCAAGACCATCAGCGGGCTCATCTGATGCCCGATGTTCACCTCTTTCTTCTTCAACGTCTTCCATAACAGTATCACCGCATTCCTCAGGGAACATAGGATAGTTGTCATCATCCTCCTCTTCTTCATTGTCTTCCATCGTAACCCCTCTTTCTCCGTGCTTGGTCCAACAATTATAGCTGGGCATGAAACCTTTCCGAATCACGTGGTCTTGAATGGTTCTCGGGTCAGAGTACTCCCTGACGTTCCGACACTTCTCACATGGACAAGGCATAAAATTATTCACTTTGTTTGCCTCAGCCACACCGAGAAATTTATGCAGGCCTACAATAAACTCGGAACTGCGTCGTTCGCCGTACATCCATCGCATCCGTGCATCCATCTGCATCATATATATAATTAAGTTTATCAAATACCATTACAATAACATCTTGAATAGTGAAATGACCACCGTACATCGACACGTGCAATATTTCTGTATCAATTACAGACGAAAAGGATAAAGTTGCTAACCTCGGCCAAGGATATCATTTTGTGTGAACTTAAGTGCGGATCGGGCATTTCATCGAACACATCTTGTGCGTGGCAAAGGAAAAAAATAGCACCCACTTCCCACCAATCCAAGAGAAAAAAATTAGAGGAGAGAAGGGGGGTGGGGGTTATTTATAGGCAGGGAGGGGTATTGGTCCCGGTTCTTGGCATGAACCGGGACCAAAACTCCGCCGCACGCCACGTGTCTGGCTCTGGAGCTTTGGTCCCGGTTCGTGCCAAGAACCGGGACCAATACCCCCAACAGAACCGGGACCAATGGTCCACGGGGCCGTGGCAACTCGAACCGGGACCAGTGCCAGGCACTGGTCCCGGTTTTTACCTGAACCGGGGCTAATGGCTGGGGCGGCCCTGGACCAAAGATGGTTTTTCTACTAGTGATTCTGTGGCGCATCTTCTATGGTGCGCCACAGAATCATTTTTGTGGCGCACGCACATTTTGGTACGCCACAAAATGCCATTCTATAAAAAGGCAGTTTCGTGGTAGTGCCTCTAGTTGAGGGTGATGCAGTTGCGATGTGCTGGAGCGGGTGGAACTCAAAAGCACGGAGAGAGCACACTGTGTGGATTGGTTATATATAATTGTTAAGCATGTGAGGTGTAAAAAACAAGCGAGGGTTGTTGTGTACATTTATTAGAGAACATTTTCACTCAGACTGGATGAACGGTATTCGTAGAAAATGGGTGCCTCCACTAGGACATATAAAATGTGCATGTGATGTTTTTATGCTATGCTACCTGCTTTCAGCTTGTTCTAACTGTTTCAAACGGGATGAGCTAACTCACTTAATTTTGTCTTTAATTAATTAATTTAGGAATATACTGGAATATAAAGTTCTAACATATTAAGTGTGAATGTTTTTTTTCGAAAAGGGTCCCCAGCCTCTGCATCGATTGATGCATATGGCTTTTATTTATTTTATTGAAAGTTAAGTCTTACAAAAATACATCATAGATCACACATGGTTGATACATGTATCAACCATCTAAAAAACACGGACAACATGAAGTGACTCTTCATCAACATGTAATCCTAAGATCAAAACGCCAGCTGCACCAGTTGTACATATCCCGCGCAACCAATTCCATCCGGTTGCACCCAAAATCCATAGCACCTCGCTTTTCCGTTGACTGTAGGTAGGACCACGTACAGATCCAGTGGGCAGCCAATGGTATTACCTGCATGAAGGAAGATGATTTTGCATTGTTAAAGATATAATCATTGCGTATGTTCCAGAAATAAAACTGATAAAAAAATTGGGTGATGGGTGCTTCGAGATCTTGGGATGTTGTGAGTAGGTTTGAGAGTTGGGGTTTATCTTTTAATTTTACTTGTAAGGGGTGATTGTAACTAAAACTTCACTGAGAGATGGAGAACTTTAACAACATAGAAAGGTTTTCCACTAGTGCTTGGGCTAGTTTGTCCAAAATGTTTTGCATATCGAAAGCTTGTGCAATTAATGTTGCAACATAATTAATTTTATTTTAGAAGAGTTATTTAATTTGGGTCTGGTACTCTAAAGTATATTTTAGAAACAAATAACGTAATGTAAGCTCTCAACCACTTGATTATTGACATCATAACAAACGTGGCGAATGGATCACTTCTCCTGAACATGCTGAAGCAACGTCCTCGCGGGATGCTCTCAACTTTGCAATTGATATTGGGTTTGACAAGCTGATTGTTTCCTCCGACCGCCAAACTCTCGTATCCAAGGTCCTTGCAATGCAGATCATCAATAGCTCTAGTGGTTCACGATATCAAGGCGAAGGCTCGGTCTTTTAAATCTATCTGTTTCACTCATATTTATCGAATCTGTAATGTTGTTGCTCATGTCCTCGCTCAACCTGCGGTTCATGAAGCTAGTGCTGTGTGGGTAGGCGAAGTGTCGGATTTGCATTCGGCAACTCGTTTGTAATGAATTTGTTGCTTCTGATTAATAAAGCGCTGGCTTGTTGTGAGTAAAAGAGCTGGAGCTGAGTGGGGAGCCAAAGGTCCACTTCCTGCATAGGCTTGTCGAGAAGCATTGTCGTCGGTGTCGGCGAGCCACGGCAGATTACACGGGCCTCGGGAACCGTGAAGCGCTGGCGGAGTGCGACGGAGACACATGGCGAACCGCGAACGGCCACCACGACAACAGGTCTGTTGAGTTCATGCAGACCTCTTTCAACACAAGCTACCACATTGACATCATGACTTGATGTGAGAAATACAAAGTAATCGCTCTTAAATTGTAGATTTGTAGTATGATTGTCAGGAAGGGTCTTTTGTTTCATTAGAGTGTTGATGAGCAAGCTGTGCACCAGAAGAACACGTAAAAATCTGGCCTTCTGGCTCAACATCTACAACTTATGTGTGATGATACCGATGCATTTATGGTAATTAAGCTATCTGATTACTGATGTACACATCGCCCATATTTATCTGTGAAGAAAAAAATCTTGCCTTCACTGATCTAGTGTTGTATCCTGGTGTGTGTGAGCCCTACTATTTTAAGTCGAGGAAGGGATCTCAAGGGAAATGAGAGGAAGGAGATAAAGAGTTGAGGGAAGAGATCAAAAGATCATTCTGGATGGATTTTAAACATTTTCACCTACCTGGGTCCACGATGTTGTTAGTTAAATATTTTGCACATCGATTTTGTATGCCGCAACAATAGTTCTTTTTTATAGGTATAACTTAAAACTGAAATCAAGAGAGAGATACTCAAAAAACATAATATTGTCATGTAAGTTGTCGATACAGTAGATTGATGATACCATCGCCTATACGCCTTTGCCTATTCCTCTAGATGTAGCTTGACAAGTATGGGGACACTGAAACTCTAGCCGCCACAGAGTCACGATTGAGTTCAGTAGAAAGACATACCGTGACGGTATGCAATTCTTTGGACGGTTAAGTCAGAGCTAGATTACAATAGAATAGGAAAAAAATGAGGCTGGAGCAACATAATGCGATGGACTCCTTTTTCACTTCATATACAATCTTTCCTTTCTCGATGCCTCCTATTCTCAAGGTAGCTTCCCCATTTTCTATCGGTTCTCTTGCATTGCATTTGCTAGCGGTTAGTGTAGAAAAGATAGGTGATGAAACTATAAAACACGGAGAGAACCACACCACGTCGGCGGGTTATATATTGATTATTACACATGCAAGGAGTAAAAAGACCACACGGAGGGTTGTTGATATAATCATTACGGAAAGATTCCTTCAGATTGAATGAAAGGTCTTCGTATAATCGTATATAATGGGTGTCTCCGCTATGACATAAGCAAATTCACTTAATTTTTTCTTTAGTTAATTAACATAGGAATATACTGCAATGTAAATAGTTCAACATATTCCTTCTGATATATATTACATAGAATACAACTGTTAAAAAAATTGGGTGATGGAGGTTCCGGGCTCTTGGGATTTAGTGCGTGGGTTTGAAGAACTGAGGATTCTTCTAATTTATTTGTAAGGGATGATTGTAGGTAAAACTTCACCAAGAGATGAAGGAGTTTGTCTACAAAGAGAGGTTTTTCGCTAGAGCTTGGGCTACTTGGTCCAGAAAGATTTTTGCATATCAAGATCTAGTGCAACTAATGTGCAACATAAAGTGATTTTATTTTACAAGAGTTATTTTAATTCGACTCATGTGCTCTAAAAGATATTTTAGAAACAAAATAAGGTAATGTAAGCTCTCGACCACTATGTCTTGCCGCTTGGTTGGTGCCGGCGGCGATGTCTGTGGGCTGTTTGCGTGCGGTGGTGTCCGTGCTAGGTCATCTCTTCTGCATTTCGACGTGTCTGTGTTTCGTGCATTTGGGTGAGCTGCTTTGCCTTTCGACGGTACGACGCCCTACGAGTCAGGGCGAGAAGACAGGGGTCTTCTCTGAAGGTGGAGGCGAAGGGCATGACGGCGACGACAAGCAGGGGTTGACGAAGGTGGCTTCTCCGGTGGCGTGCCTTGCTTCACGGTGTTCTTCTCCTGTGTATTATCTTTGGCGACGGACGGTGGCTTCGAAGATCAAGCTGTCCTTCCTTGTGTATTTTTTGTTTGCTTGTTTTTTCGTTGCCTGTAAAGCTGTTCTTTCAGCATCATGTATTTGCCGTTGTAAAACTCTGAGCTTTGTTAATTCAAAGCTGGGCATTATTGCCTGTCATCTAAATCACAATCAACATGGAGATTTTGCTCATGCGCGGACTCCCAAGCTTGGGTGCATTGAAACTCTAAGCCACCAGCGGTCCGATCTTCTACATGTACTAGCAGTCTAGCAGATGTCTTCATTGATTTATGGATGTCTGTTCTGATTGAATGCGAGGCCTTTTTTCGCAGTGATGTTAGTGAGGCATCTTCTGGCAAATCCCATCGTGGGGTGAATCAATGCAAATCCCATCCTTCCTCTACCAAGCTCAGGGGTTTCGGAAGCTCATAGAGAGCTCGCCCGACAGATAAGCCAAGACGAGGCCATCGCGGTACCTGTCGCATCGGAAATTTGGAGTTCAGGTACAGCTCGCGGCCTAGCCATACGGGCACCGTCATTCACATCTAGATGAGTTGTAGAACTTGCAGTCGGCATCGATGGAGTGTCCAACCTTGGTGGATCAGTGTGTGCGCATTTGTGAGAGGACGGGATGGGATCCCCATGATTCAGTAGGAGAGGGAAAAGTTCTTGCTCTGGTTACAGTAGCTGAGCACAGGATTTACTTGTGCCGCATAATAATTATGATGTTTTCGGTGATTTTCCTTTCTGTTGCGAGCGGGGTTGTATGGATCGTGGTATCCAACATCATTCCAGTTAATCAGAGTCAATAGGTGGCCTCGTGAAGTACATTCTGGACGATGAAACTGATTGTCGCCCGTGTAAAACTTGATTACCATGCTCAATTAAAGCGACCTACTTGCAGTGTGTTTTGATAGAGACATACTCTGCAGTTTGCTTTTGAGTGATCCATGTTTGTCAGGAAAACCTTGGTCGCTTATTAGAAACTCCAGCAATATTGGTTCTGAATTGGAGCCCCATGTAAAAGAATCATGAAAGCTCTGTATCAAGCTCGATGAAGTGTTCTCAAGACTTTAGCAAGCAGGGAGCTCTGTATCAAGCTCGATGAAGTGTTCTCAAGACTTTCCAATTGATTTTTTTTTCAGAAATAAATTGGTTGTCTGCTCTGACTCCAATAGTTTCAGCAAGTAGGGTGTATTCCTTTAGCATCTTTGACAAACGTAGGATTATTGTTTCTGCATAAATTCACTAATAACAACTGTCATGAAGTTAAGAGGCAAAAGACATGGATTGTTTTTCTGGAAGAAGCTCTGAATCAAACTCCGTATCCTGCGGGAAATATGTTGCGAGTCATAGGTGTAGATGCACTCACTCGCCGAGAATCGGATTTCAAAATGTTAAAAAAATTAAACAAAAATTTCGCGTATATGTGGAAATTTCAATTTTGTACAAAAAGTTTCAGAAAAGAAGACGTTTTTTTGTGGCTTGTGTACAAAAGACAAATTTTGCTGCTCCAAAATGACTATCCGCAAGACATTTTTTTCTCTTTTTTACATAGTCCACAAAAAATTTCATTTCTTCGCGAATTTTGTTTGCGGACATAAAAAGTCTAGACGTATATCTGAAAGTTTTGTTTGTAATTTTTTGACTTTTCAAATGCTTTAAAAATGTATTTCACAACGCGTGTATCTAGACTTGCGAATCAAAACACCATGTCCGTATCCTGCACTCAACATTTTTTTCAGCATGTCGTTTGCTCGCTTAGCAGTTTTTTTGAGTCACTGAGCTGATTAACATATTTCGAAATGGGGAACGTAGCTCTGACTTATGCATTAAAATGACGGACATCCTTTTTTATTGCGAAGTTTTAGGTTATAATTTTGTGAGCTATTGAGCTGATTCACATAGGTGTCATCAAGTATGTAGTGGGCGCTCTTAAGTATGGGAGAAGGTTTCTCTTGGATAAAATGTTCAGCAGACACAATTGCAGAATTGATTTAGGCTGATTGGCTCTAGCGGCTTGTTAAGCCAGGCACAACTGCAGAATTGCATTATGACAATTTTGACAAATCTGGTCTATTGAAAAGAGACAGCGCGCCATGATTCAGGGATAAAATCACCTACATCGGCAATACTGAGATACTGGATTGTTGATCCCACCGACAATGCTGTCCACCCAATTGTTGCCCTGGTCTCTTGAGTCCAGGGGTATTGAAACTTCAGCCGCCACTGCTTCATCCTTTGGATCAGGAGCAAGTATGGGCATGTAAGTACACAATTAACTGGAATGACAAGTCACGGGTAGATGGAAAGATAGTAGGTAAATCTATCGAGACAGTCTTTTTAACTTCATAACAAGCTTTCCTTTCTCGAATCCTCCTATTCTTAATCTAGCTTCCACACTTTCTTTCTCTTCTCTCACATTCTTAATCTAAAGAGACAGTAGCGAAATCTATCGAGCCAGTCACGGGCAACACTTAGTATAGAAATAAGAGGTGGTGAACTTTTTATAAAACATGGAGAGAACACACCGTGAGTGTCGGTGGTTATATATATTCGTGTGAGGTGTACAAAAACCACATGAGGATTGTTGGGTACATTTATTCTGGAACCAAAAAAAAATCCCGATTCAATGAAAGAGATTCTTAGATAATTGGTGTCTCCACTAGGACATATAACATGTGCATGTGGTGCTTTTGTGTTAAACCTACTTCAGACTTGTTGTTATTGTTTTAAACACAGTGAGCCAATCCACTTAGTTATATCTTTAGTTGATTAATATAGGCATGTACAGTAATGTAAATAGCATTAAACTATTTACATGTTTTAGAGTACTTGGTAATTTTAACAACCGTCCATCCGCTCTAATCAAACGGTTGTAAAATAAGAGCTACCTGAAACTACTAGATTAAAAGAATCTGAAACTACCTAAAAGTACCAATATTCTTTTATTTTTAATCTAAAGTAAAAGGATATTTAGGTAAATTCCCATGTCAATCTCTCATTCTCTCCCCCGACCGGGGACTCAATCCCCGTCATTCTCTCCCCACAAATCAACCCCAGGCAGAGGAGGTGGAGGTCAAAATGGAGGCCGTCCCGGTCGTCCCCACCGCCTGCATCCGCTCGGGACCCCTTGTCGCGGGCTTCATCAACGCGCCGCCTGCTCTTCATCTTCCTCGAGCCAAAGATAGCAAGATTACCTTCAAGCAGCCTGAGACATCTAGTTCCTCGGGCAGTCTCCACCCGACCAGCCGGTGCCGCGATCCGACCGAGCGGCCGCCGCCATCCGCCTCCACCCGACCCGCCGCCGCCACTTGACCCGCAGCGGCCGCCACCCGCCTCCACTTGACCCACGGCCGCCGCATTTGGACTCTTTACTCCATGTTTGACACCGAGGGAGGCGACGGCAAACGGATCGCCAGAGTTTGACGATGCCGCCGCGCCGACGCCACACGACTCGCCGGACTTGGATGCTGATGTTCGTCCTTGTACAGGTTCAGTTTTGTCATTAAACATATCTGTCACATATGTTTCCTGTACGGCTGTACCTGTTCTTGTTCAAAGCACTCGTAAAATCTGACCCCTTAGTGTTATTTAGTGCTACTCAATTTATATTGTTTTAGAAACGAAAATTCAGTACCATGTACAATACTAGTTAGCAATTCTCTGTCTTTACTCATTACCCAGCTTGGTACTAAACTCTGAGGACAGAAGCCAACTTTCGAAGCAATTTGGCATTAAAAAGGTACTAATTTGACAGAACTAACAAGTTATTTTTTGGTTGTAGTGTGGTGTTGTAATTAATTTAGGACGAGACTTGTTGATTTTGAGACATTACAAGTGTTGCAATCAATACATTTTCATGCATTACAATAGTGCTAGCAGACCTTGTAATTTGCGTAGTATTTAAGCGTTTCAGACAATATAAGTACTGTATTTGGGAACAAAGCACAAGTACTAGACATTCAGGTTAGAATACAGAATTAAGCACCTGTGTAAATAGAGTTTGATTTTCAGTCCAACATCTGAAAGGAAGACCGGAGTAGTATGATTTTATCGGTGCTTTCATCTCCTTAAACTTGGTAAAGGTTGTGTAAAAGACGCCAAGAAGTGGCCTTTTGTGGTACCCCAAATTGAAAGCACCTGTCATTGTATAAGCAAAATAGCCTCCTTAACATTGTGTGACAACATGACAAAAAAAGATATGAAAGCACCTGTCATTCCATCTTGCACATAGAGTTGTGTTTGTCTTAAGAAATGATTTACTCGACTAGTAACATGAACCTTACTCTTATGATGACAGTTTTCAGCCATGGATGGTGAAGGCGCTGGCATGGAGGAGCGTGAAGAGTACTGCCGCGTGGTTAGCAAGACCTTCATAAGCGATGAGGAAGGATTACAGTTTTATAATGAATATGCAAAGGTCAAACGATTCCAGTCACTACTCCGAAGGGGTAGCTAACTGTGCTGTTGCTCAGGAGCAGTTTAGAGCTTCAAATGATACTGTTGAACCAGTGGCTGAAAGTATTAAATTTTCTTGCATGTAAACTGAGACTGAGAAGGCAAGCTTCCACTGAATTTTGTGGCAAGAAGAAAACTTCTGTGGTGCATGATCTAATTCTTTGCACGCTCAAGTTTGCAAATGTGTGTCATGATATATGTTGTAAAACAGTTGGCTCTTGCGGCATTCTTCAGCATAGTGTTAAGGGTTTAACTAAGTGTGTGCAGCAGAACTCCTCTCAGTATTGCGGCACATATGAATCAGCTTCCAATCGACATGTGAAAATGTGTGCATGTAACAGATGTTATTTCTTCAGGAACTAAGACACTTGAAACGTCTTTCAACTGATAGTACTCTAATGCATAGTATCACTCTTAGTTGTCTTCAATCTTCAGAACTGATAGTACCCTGCACCCTGCTCCACCGTCTTGACTGTCGACGACATGGAGGACGGCGAGCTGCTGCTGCTGACAGGCGCCGGCTATCCACCTGCCGCTGCAGTGACGTGATGGAGCCGTAGATGGGGCCCCTCAACCACGCGTTCGCCTCGACCGGCACAGCGTGGACTGCAGGCTCGGCGGCACGGCGAGATGAGCGTGCCCGGGTGGCCCAGCGGCCACAGCCTGGACTGCAGGCTCGGCGGCTCCCGCGACGGCCTCCCGGACTCCGGAGCTGTAGCTGCGAGGAGAGGATGCGGTGCTGAGAGGGAGAGGAGAGGAGCAGCCCGCTCTCCCGTTGTCTGGCGACGGCGCCGCATTGAGCGGGTCGAGGGAGAGCAGGACGCAAAACCTGTTCGTGGACAAATGACCATCGTACCCCAACTGATTATACTTAATTTTTTGCTTAATGATTGAATGATTGGACGGCTGGAATAATTTAGGGGGGAAAGATTGAAATCAAACGGCTGAAATTATTTAGGATGGGAGCTACCCGAAACTACCCGTGGAAGTTCTCCAAGCACCGTAAAAGAGCTCTAAACTATTATGTGTGAATGTCTATTACATAGAACAAAAATGATAAAAAATGGGATAATGGAGGGTGGGATCTTGGGGTTTAGTGAATGAGTTTGAGAGTGTGAGGTTATCCACTAATTTATTTGTAAGGGGTGATTGTAACTAAAACCTCACCACGAGTTGGAGAAGTTCAACAAAAAAGTAAGGTTTTCCGTTAGTGCTTCGGCTATTCGGCCCAAAATGTTTTCCATGTATAGTGCAAGTAATGTTGTGGCACAATTTTATTTGATTTTCTGAGAGTTATTCTAATTTGAAGTGATCTAAAAAAGACATTTTGAAAAAGGCAACGTAAGCTCTCCCTCACTAGATTAGTGACATCACAATCAACGTGACTATTCGTGTTGCTCGGGCATCGACCTCGCGGGATTATTTATTCTAATTGCTATGTCCTTTTCAACTATTTTTTGTTTTCCTTTTCAAGGGAGATTTGTAAAAAACAAAACTTAGGGAGTTTTGTAAAAAAAACTATCTTGCCATGTACGTAAACTCACGGCCATCGTCACGAAGTGACCAAAACGCTCACGTATGGCAACTTTGTGACCCTTTTCACGTTTTGCATTTTCGTGACCAAACCGCGCATTCATATATACTAAAGCTGTGTTTTTTCTCTTTTCTAGTTATTGAGCTGATACACATTGTTTCCATAATGGGAAACATAGTTCCGGACTCTGCGTCAAAATGATGCACAACCTTTTTTATTACAAAGGTTTAACTTTTTTGAGTTATTGAGCTGATTCACATAGGTGTCATCAAGTATGTAGTGGGCTCATTTAGTCTGCCGCTTTGCAAAACATTGACAGGTGCAGCGCTCATCTCTAGGGGCCTCAGTCCAAACGAACGGCACATATAGGGTTTATACATGGGCCGGTGCTTAGAAAAACTGCTCTCCATAGAGTTTGTTGCCGCAAAGCCAGCATTCTGTTGACCGTTGACTGAAGGGAGAGCTGGAAGTGGAAGGCGGTCAACAGATCCCATGGCTGCCTTGTGGAGACAGCGATGGAGCTCTCGAGTGTGGAAGCAGGTTTCCGTTGGATAAAATGTTCAAAAGACAGAATTGCATAATTTATTTAGACTGATTGGCTCTAGCGGCTGGTTAAGGTAGTCTAAATTGCATTTTTTTTACAATTTTGTCAAATCTGGTTTATTGAAAAGAGGCAGCGCAACTGATTCAGGGATAAAATCACCAAGAGCGGCAACGCTGACACACTAGGTTGTTGACACCACCAATAATGTTGTCCATGTACGCCACTCTTTCCGTGGAATCTCGAGTCCAGGGGTATTCAAACTCTAGAGGCCATCGCGTCATCCTATGGATTAGAAGCAAGTCTACATACGTGAGTACAGAATTCACTGGACCAACAAGTCACAGGTAGATCACATGACAGTAGGGGAATTTGTCGATCGAGCCCGTCTTTTTAACTTCATAGCAAGATTTCTGTTCTTGATGTCTCCTATTCCCAATCTAGTTTCCCCACTTTTTTCTCTTCTTTTCCATTGTATTTGGTAGCTTGTGAAATTCTATAACACGGAGAGCACATACCACGAGTGTCAGTGGGTTATATATATTCGAGCGAGGTTTAGAAAACCACATGAGGGTTGTTCGGTACATTTATTATGGAACTACTTTTTTGTCCAGATTGCATGAAAGAGATCTGTGCCTCCACTTGGACATATAACATGTTCATGTGATGCTTTTACGTTATACCCGCTTCCGACTTGTCATTATTGTTTCAAACTCAGTGAGCCAATCCACTTAATTCTATCTTTAATTGATTAATATAGGCATGTTTTCTATTACATAGAACAAAAATGATAAAACAAATTGGGGTAATGCAGGGTGGGATCTTGGGGTTTAGTGAGTGAGTTTGAGAGTTGGAGGTTATCTACTAACTTCTTTGGAAGGGGTGATTGTAACTAAAACTTTACCGAGAGTTGGAGTATTTTAATAACAGAAAAGGAAGGTTTTCCATTAGTGCTTCGGCTACTCGCCCCAAAAGATTTTCATTATATACAAGGTTCTAGTGCAAGTAATGTTGCAGCATAATTTTGATATTCCGAGAGTTATTTTAATTTGAACATGTGCTCAAAAGAACATTTTGAAAATGGTAATATATACACTCAGTGACTACATTAGTGACATCACAACCAATGCGACTATTCGTGTTGGTTGGGCATTGGCCTCCCGAGTTTAGGGGCATCACAGCTCTAGACACCTACATTCCGTTATTAAGTACTAGCAGATGTCATTGATTTATGCATGACAGCTCCGAAGCCTTTTCTGTAGTGATGTTAGTGAGATGTCTGCTGACAAAATCTGTTTTTGGTGTTCATTGATGTGGAAGATCCTGTACGGGAGAACTCCGGAGGCACATCAAGATGGTATGTCGGATCCGTGAGCTGAATTTGTCAAAATTACAATAAAAACAGAAACATGCGATGGGAGATACTTTATTGTTTTTTACGAGATCATAGGAAACACATAAACACCAACATGAACTCATTTTCATTAAACTTTTTTTCAAACAATTTTAGACCGAGCTACTCTACAAGGTCCATCGCATGGAAAAACAGAAAGAAAGATAGGCTAGAACTAGGAGAAGAGAGATGTTATACTGTAGTCATATTCGCTCTTTTCAGAGCGAGTGTGGCTGCGCGGGTACACCATCCTTCATACCAACTAGTCGGAGGTAGGTTACAAGAAAACAGAGAAAGCTGTCGAGCCAGACCAACATGTCAAATCAGACTCCCTTTTTATTTCATAACAAGAGGTTTCCTTTCTCAATGTCTTCTGTATTCTCAAGCAGCTTCCATTGTCTTCCTCTTCCCTTGCACTGTATTCGCTACCAGTTAGTACTACTACAGAAAAACAGAAAAGAGAGGTGGCTTTCCTGGTGCAGCTTGGGCTGTGGGTGGCCGTGTCGTGCGGCGTCGTGGTGTCTCGAGGTTGTGGGTGTTGTGTTGTTGTATGGTTTTCGCCCGGTTTCTTCCATAATCTTCTGCTTAATAAAAGGTGAGGCAAAGCTTTTGCCTCGGTTTCGAAAAAAAAAAATTTGTTGAATAACGGACTGAACACACTAAGCCGACGCGAACACGTCTTTCTTCCGCGAGCGCACCATCCGCTCTGCCCAGATCCTCCGGCCACACCTCCTGCTATCTTCTGCCCAGCTCACATGCGTACGTCTGGGCGTACCCTGCTACCCAGACCATATGGGCACCTCCGGACGCACCTCCTGTCTATGTTTCTATCTCACATGCGCACGTCTGGCCGCACCCTGCTGCCCAGCTCACATGCGCACCTCCGGCTGCCGCCTCCGCCGCCATGGAGACCACCGGATGTTGTCGAACCGGAGCACCTCACGCGCCTCCCAGCATGTGCTGTCGAACCGGAGCGCCTCATGCGCCTCCCAGCATCATCCAGCAACAACACAGGATTTTCTTGATCCGGCAACAACGCGGCTCTGACTGTTCATGGCGGACGAGCTCAAATCGGCCATGGCGGTGCCTCCATTATAGTTGGTGAAGGTTAGCACTTTTGGGGATTTTCTTGATGTTGCGTGTGACGTGCCTTTTTGCTACATGCGTATATAATTTTTGTTTCGCAACTAAGAGCAAAATGTTAGGATGATTCCTGTGCTTATGTTACACAGAGATTGCTCCAATGTTTCATATGTGTTCCTGTATTGTTGGATGAGTTGGACACAAATGTTGGATGCTCTGACTATTTTGGCAGCAAAAAGTGACACACTTTACTAATATTTTGGTACAAGCAAATGGGGATTTGTTGAATATGTTTTTTTTCCTACATGGCTGAATATCTATTGCTACACGTCAGAAGCTTTACACATCCGATTTTTTTTTGTACACACCATGCTAGATGTGCAATTTTTTTGTTGCAATCGAGTACTTTTACTACATTGATCGGACATAACATTTTCTGATATTTTTTCACTACATGAGATTGTTACATGCACAGAAAATTTTGCTACACACGAAATGCTCTTGTTACATTAATCGGACACGCGGGATCAATTCACTTAACTGGATCTGACGGTGCGGAAAGTGGCTATAGCAACGGATTGCTATAGCCGACTGGCACTTAACACTTGCCTAAGTTTATTATAGTACAGTGTCATTCATATTGATGAGAAGTCTTAGGAATAGTGAACGATGCCACTAGGACATATAACCGGATATTATCATGTAAGCAGGTACTGTAGACTGTTGATACCACCATCAATAGGGATTTGCTTGTTGCTCTAGTTGTCGCTTGCCAAGTCTAGGGACATGGAAACTCTAGCTGCCACCACTTCATCATTGATCCGTAGCCTGAGTACAGAGTTCATTAGAGAGTCGAGACTGACGCAGATTACAACACAATAGGGAAATATGACAAGCTAGAGCAACACAAGACGTTGGACTCTTTTTTCACTTCAAATTCTCAAGGTAACTTCCCCCGCCTTCTTTCTCTTCTATTGCATTGTACTCCCTCTATTTATAAATATAAGATGTTTGAGCTTTTAGTCACATTCACATGTAACTATATGTATGTGGACATGTTTTAATGTGTATGTACACTCATTTGATTGTTGCACCTAGCAACAGGTGAGTGAGATAAAACATCTTATATTAAAAAACGGAGGGAGTATTTGCTAGCGTTTAGCTAGTAAAGAGAGGTGATGAAAATCTAAAGCAAAGAGAGAACACACCGTGTCGGTGCATTATATATGGATTCTTACACTTGCGAGGCGTAAAGCATACAGATGGCTATTGAGTACATTTATTACGAAACACTTCCTTCAGATTGACTGAAGGGTCTTCTTATATAGGTACAAACACATATAACAAGTTCATGCAATGTTTTTATGCTATAGCGCAATGTGGCATTAACGTGAGGAGGACCATGATCAAAAGATAGACAGTATGCACCAATATACCTGTTCGTGCACATGGTGTCCGTTGAAGAAAATATAACTCTTACAAAAAAAAATGGGGTGAACACTAATTGATTTAAAGTGATATAACACTGGTCATAATTGGGAGTAATATCGACTAATATCATATACTTGCTACCTTACTAGTCCATAGTGCATAATGCATAGTATCATATGAATGTATTCGATGAAAACCACAATTCAGTGAAAATATGAAAACTACATATTTAGAACGTCGGATGGTTAATCAATGGAGCAGATCGGAGGTGGAATTCCCGATCCATAACTTAACTCTATTTTCCGCTTAACAGAATCGATTGTCGCTGTGCTGCCCAAAGCAACTTTGCCCAGTCCTCCCGTTCGCCACCGCCGTCCTGACGAAGTTGTGCTGTGTGCGGCACCGGACTTCCACCCCTCTCCAAAATCCCCAGCGAGCACACCCCGTCCCCTGCTTCTGCACTCCTCAAGGCGCAAACTTGGCACCTATCTCACGGTGAGTTAGCCCATCATCTGCCCTCCATTTGAGATCCGACGCGCCAGATCGATCCAGATTCGAACATAAAAATTGAAAGTGTTCAGAAAAATTAAAACAATTCTCTAAATAATAGATGTTACGTTTTATATTCTGTGGAAGTTTCAAATTATTTGGATATATAGTTTGGGAGCGCTATTGGGAGCGCCCGTGGAGATACTCTCACCATGCATGTGTGCATTGACGATGGAGTCCAATAGGATAGGCTGGATTTCCATTAAAAAAAATGCCATGCACAATTTATATCAACAAATATAGTTTATTTTATTTTTAGTCATAACTCACAAAACCAATTCTAACATGTCTAGAAATTTTGAAAGAAAATGTGACACTTATTGTGAGGTCCAAAAATCACTCACGTCAATCTTAAGTGGTGGTGTCATACACTAAAGGTGAGATGAAAATGAGAACTCTGTTTCTATATCTCTTCTTATACTATATATATGAGAGGTTCGTTCTTCGAGTATTAATGTAGCATCGGGGTTATATTAAGATTTTGGAGGAAACCAAAAGCATGGGTTTAGTGAGTAGGATGCAGGCTGTCCTGTCAACATACATAGTACGTATTTAGGGCAGAAAGAAGAGTTGTCGTAGCCTATTCAAAAACGCAAGAAAGTAGTAAGTACAAATTATCGTTCCTGAGAAAGAAGAGCTGTTGTAGCCGTCACCGATGACCGTCATGTTCACCCACGAGTCTTTGGCGGCCTCCTGGCCCAGAGGAAGGTTTTTTAGATTAGTTTTTCCACTTGGACCCATGAGCTGCTTGTATGTCTCACCGAACCCCAACTCCATCCCTCCCTTGCCCTCAAACACTCCGCCCCACTCGCGAAGAAAAAAGAGCTGTCCAAGTCTATTCAGAGTAGCTATGTAGTACAGGTTATCGTTGCGTAGCAACATCTTTGCTCTGTTGTAGCATATTCAGAGAAGCAATGAAATACAGGTTGTCGTTCCTTAGCAGCATTTTCGCCCTGTAGACGTCGTCGCCGATCAAGGTCATGTTGACCCACGCCGTCGGTGGGGTCATCTTTTGGTTGTCGGGCACGTGGTTGAGCGGGGCGATGACTGGATGATCCCTGTACGGCTATGTTTGTTTCTAGAGTTTTTTTTAGGGATCGGTGGGATTATTTCGGTCAAACCCCCAAATCCCCACATATACCAAAACATCGTTTGTTTCTAGAGTATTGGACAGGTTTTATCCCCACCTTTCCCCACAAATCCCCAAACTCTAGTTCATTTTTCTCAATCCCCTAGGGGATTCAATACACTACCCCTACCTAGTGGATTATCCCCACCAATCCCCTAGCGGATTGGGTGAAGTTTGGGATTTCACCAAATACACTAGAGGATTATCCCTACCAATCTCAAAAAAAACTTTAGAAACAAACATAGCCTACACGGCCCGAAATTGTCCATGCCAGCTGCTTCCGTGTAGACACGTACCGGCAAGAGTGATCGATCGATTTCTATGTACGTACATATTTATGCATGAGAGACACTGTGCCATGAATGCAGCATGCATTGCTAACCTGTTTCTTCTACACTGGTCAAACACTTGCTCATCCCGTGTCCAACCAGTACAGTATAGCTAACCTGTTTCTTCTCTCTTGTCATGCATACACAATGACTCACAGGTAATAGAATAAAATAAAACTTAACCGTCAAATAACCTTTTTTAGATCAAATACAATTTCTATGCTTATAAAACTTCTAGAATTACGTACCACGTGGAGATGCCTTTGGTCTCCACCTTTCATCAACCTACTTACATACTCCAGCCATCAATTATTCATCCATTAAATACTGTCTAAGAAAGAGGTCAAATTATAGGACAACCTAATTAAACAGTGTGGTTCACATTTTCCAAATACATTGTACGGTCTCATCCGTATAAAAAGGTTCACCACCATGCAACCACCAGGGCTCTGCAAAACTATCAAAATTACACATCAAAAATATAATACCACAATTATCCTAGGCGTTAACCCCTGTTAACAGAGATTCGTGCAGCTACTTTGACTAGCTCCTCCCGTATGAATGCAATCCCGCGCCAAGGCCCGCACAGGTTCATAGATTATCCTCATTTTAGCTGTTCTGGAGAGAGAATTATTCAGGGGTAGTTTAGGCCAGCTCATTTCACATATCCGACCGCCCCACCTACCTTTTCATTTGGAAAAATTCCATTTTGAACCTTGAACTTGTAGAGCTTAGTTAAATCAAACCTCCAACTTTGAATCCCTGAAATTGACACTCCAAACTTGTGAATCCCGGTCTATTTTCAACCTTGAACCTGTTTGGTGCACTGGGAAAGAAAAATCCCGACCGAGATTACAGGCTGGTCTCACTGATAGTGGGACCCATGTGTCATATCTATCTTCTTCCCCCAAATCTCTTTCTCTAGCCGGTTTGACCAAGAAATTTGCCCTATGTCGATCTCGTCGGGGGTTACAAAGGACGATAGCCAGGACTTCGCCACAACAAGCAAGGCGACATCCCTAAGGCCCACCGCCTCCGAGGAGGATACTGGCGCGGACGGGGACGACTTCTTCGAGCTGCTCTAGATTTTGCCTATACGACAATGGCGTCCGCCTCCTGTTAATCGAGGAATAGAGGACCGGCGGTGGTGATTCTTTCAATAGCCATAGGAAAAGAGCTCCATGGGGTGCTGCAGCTCGAGAAAGAGCCGTCGCTGTAGCTGCTGCTCCTCTGGACACGTGTTTCCGGCGCCGGTGGTGCTCGTGATTGGAGGGGCTGCTACTCCTCTGGACACGTGTTTCCGGCGCCGGTGGTGCTCGCGATTGGAGGGGCTGCTGATGCTCTAGACGCGGACATGCGCTGCCGGTGGTGCTCATTGGAGGGTCCGTCGTCGCGGCTGCTGCTCCTCTGAACGCGCGCGTCCGTCGATGGTGCTCGGGGTTGGCCGGAGGGCGCCGTCGTGGCTTCTGCTGCTCTAGACGCGGACGTGTGCTGCCGTGGAAGTTGTTGCTCTGGACGTGTGCGCGCTGGTGGCGGTGGTGCTCGGGATTGGAGGCGTCGCTGCAGTTGCACGAGATTGACTCGGGAGAGATCACGGCTGCTGCTCCTCTGAACGCGCGCGTCCGTCGATGGTGCTCGGGGTTGGCCGGAGGGGGCGCCGTCGTGGCTTCTGCTGCTCTAGACACGGACGTGTGCTGCCGTGGAAGTTGTTGCTCTGGACGTGTGCGCGCTGGTGGCGGTGGTGCTTGGGATTGGAGGCATCGCTGCAGTTGCACGAGATTGACTCGGGAGAGATGGAAGGTGGAAGAAGTATATGACAGGTGGTTCCTCTTTGTTAGTGAGACAATGAATTATTGAATTTAGAAATTATTTATTTTTTATGTGCCAACCAGATCTAGCGTTCAAAATAAACGGGGATTTGATAGTTCAGAGTGTCAATTTCCGGGATTCGAAGTTCAAGGTTTGATTTAGTTTTTGTCTATAAGTTCAAGGTTTGTTTTGGAATTTTTCCTTTTCATTTCCTCTCTCTCCCTCCCCCTCCGACGCCATATACTCTCTCCACCACCACAATATCTTGAGCTTCTTGTAGACTGGAAGAAGATGCAGCAAGAGGCGGCGACATCGTCGGAGGGAGTGGAATCCAACCTCCACAGGCGAGGTGCGTGCTCCACCCCGAGCCGCTCCTCCTCCCACCTCCACCCCCAAAAATAGGGGTCGTCCTCCACTCCGGCGGCCGCTCCTCCTCCCACCTCCACTCCGGCGGGCGACATACGAAGGCTGTCGCAAGGGAGAGGCCGGATCAGGTGAGCCTGGATCCGAGCTCCATGGATTCGACCTCCACCCACCTCCACTCCGGCGGCTGCCCCTCCTCCCACCTCCTCCTACCTCCAACCAGTGGCGCATGGAGAGGACATATTCGGCAATGGAGGGACTAGATTTTTTTCTTCTTTTCTCTTAGTTTTGCTTCGAAATTTCTTGAGTTCCTCTTGTAGATCTGAAACACAACTCGAAAATTATTTTGTTCTTGTACCTCTGGTTCCACGTTCTTGAGTTTTTGTACATAGATATAGATCTGAACTTGTCTTGAGACGTTTTATTTTTTTTTGAAACTACTTGTCTTGAGACGTTAGTAAACAATAACAAACAAATTGTAAAATGAAGGTGTATCTAGCTTTAAGAGAGAAAAAATACATGTAAGGGTATCATGATACCCACCAAATAACCCAGCAAAGGGCAACTACAACTGGCAGGGAAGTTTTAAATGCTATGTTTATCATCACGGTGAGACAAATCAATCAGGCAATTCTTTTCCTTGCTAGTCTCACTACAGGAATCGCTCAAAACGCCGACGGCTTAAAACACCGACGGCCGGAAGCCGTCGGCGTATACACTAAAGCCGTCGGCGTAGGGATAGGCCGACGGCAGCCGTCGGCGTATCCCCGTCGGCGTTTTCCCGTGTCAGCGTAGCCTAGCTGCCGCTACGTCCGACGGTGGCAAAATTTTGTTTAATTTTTTTTTCAAAATGTTTTTCCAATTTTTTTGAATTGTTAACCACTTAATCGCACTAGAGACACATTTTCTCTAACCATTCTTAATTCCAACCTTAATTACTCGCTTCTACTAACACTTCCCCACAGGTCACCCATCCTGAGACTACTCCAGCCCAAGCAACGCTTAACTTCTTAGTTCCTTCCCTATGAGCTACCTACAAACAATAGATGCTTTACTGACAATACTATCCTATCAATCCTATTAACCCATGGATTACGATGTCGCACACCTTTATTTTATGAATCCAAATAATTATTTAAATAAAATGAAATGAATCATTAATAATAATCTTGAATTAAAATATTCTTGAATTCAAATAATAATTAACTTATTTGTCTTTTTCATTTAATATTGAATAATTCATATCTAAAAATCCGTAAATCGAAATTTGACAAATAATATGTCTAAATCGATTAGAAAAATGAGAGAAATCCAAATATGACATCCATATCATCCACAACACAACTCTTGACAAGTTTCCCTCCGGTTTGTCCAATCGGGGGCTATCACGCTATAAGTGCATGTAAACTCCCTAGAGAGAAGTGGATGCCGGTGAAGCAGGTCACACCCCGGAGTGCAATCTTGTGGTGGAAACCCGACGCTCCAGAGCCCCACTCCGGTGAAACCCAAGCCCGACGCTCCAGAGCCCCACTCCGGTGAAACCCAAGCCCCGTTGGAGAAAAACCAGACTTATACGTATAGAACCGGTACCGGCGTCAAAATGGGATAGCAAAGTGTACCTAGTTGCTTGTTGTGTTAGGCTAGGCCCTAGGAATTCACAAGAGAAAGGTATAACTCCCTAGAGAGAAGTGGATGCCGGTGAAGCAGGTCACACCCCGGAGTGCAATCTTTTCCATCCAAAACCCATAACACACTTGTACACACATGGTATGGCACCCCCTAGCTTGTGGTTTGATCCCGACGCTCTGGAACCCCTCTCCGGTGAAAACCTAGCCCAGCTAGAGAAAAACCAGACTTATACGACTATAGCCGGTACCGGCATCAAAATGTGGTAGAAAAGTGTAAATCTTTGCTTGGTTGTGTTAGGGTGTACCATAGGAAGTCCCAAAACAAAGTTATACCCCAACTCTTCACAAGATTCCCTCCAATTCGACCGAAGTGGGAGTTTCTAGCTGTAAGTCCAGAAACTCACTAGAGAGAAACTGATGAAGGTGAAGCCGCTAACATCCCGGAGTGTAATCTTGGATATCTAAAACCCAAAACACACTTTTACCCACTTGGTATTGCACCACCTAACTTTTGGTTGGATTCCGACGCTCCGGAGCCCCTCTTCGGTGAAACCCTAGTTTGAACATGAAATTTTTTGTCCTTACTCATGATTTTTTTTTTGAAGAATATAGTTTGAACAATGTGTATGATGATGTAGATCGCCGTCGGCGTAGCCAAAAGAAAAAAGAAAAGATTTAAACTAGCCTGGTCGGGGTCTACGCCGACGGCCCCGACATTTGGCCGTCGGCGTAGTTCCTGGCCGTCGGCGTTTTGAGTCTTTCCCGTAGTGTCTTTGGAGGTCCAACATTTTTATCGAATCCAGAAGTTCGGCTTCCTACAAATTAGTGAGCATCTGCATCGCTGGACCTATGAACCGTTTCCGTGTTATCTCCAGGAACAACCCATCCAACTCATGCTTCCGTGCAACACACTTGCGACGACCGCTGGACAATGCAACATCTCCTACGATACTCGCAGGTGATATGAGTGTCGGCCGGTAATCCAGTAGATTCGACGGATCACCACACTGTGCACCCTTGAACTGCTCTGGCAATTCGTACTCGATCGTGAGTGAGCTCCACCTTCTTCGTCTTCCGCTGTAGGCTCATGGAGTTTGTACAAATAGGCACCGCTAATTTTGAACACGGTGAACAGAAGGCCACCTCCGCAGTCCCAGGCACCCTTGATATAATCGTATTGCTGAAACTTTTCATTGACTAGAATGTATAGCTGTTCCCACCGGTGATCTGGAGTGAGTAACCAGATCACGGTGTCCTCGCCGTCCTGCTTGTAGATGCACGGTCGGCCACGTATCTCCATCATCATGAAATCGATGTCCCGCTCTTCCCCTTCGGGGATGGCAATGCTGGTGGCGACCTCAGCATCGACGTCGAAAGCGAGCACCATCGTCACAAACCAATCATGGTATATCTTCTCCTCGTCGGCAAAGTGCATGGTATAGATAACGAAGTATACTTTGCCGTCGGCCGTGTGTAGACTGTGACGACACAACATGTCGTCGTGGCACGAGAACACCGTCCTCGGTTCTTGGCCGTCGCTGCCGTCCAACGATACCACCATCAACCTTGTGTAACCTTTGTCAAGCTCGCGGATGAGAGCCTTGTAGACCTTGCTCGATGTCCCGCACCCAAAACCCAAGATGCGGCGCTCCACGCTCTTGTTTTGAGGGTGAGGCAACGGCAAGGACAGGCGGGCCTCCTCCTTGGTGGCAGGGTTGAAAACGACGCCCTCCAAGGAAGGGGCGCCTTTGGAGTCGCTGGACACGAGGACAAGCCCATTGCACGTGCCGGCGTCAGAGCAGCGCTCTGCATCAACGGTGTGCTTCATGGCGAACGTGGGGCCGACCACATGGAATTCGAAAGCCATGCCAAACTCGTGGCGATAGAGGCGAGCAACGAGAGTACTTTCTTGAAAAAGACTTTTCACCACCCCCCCCCCCCCTTTCTCCTCGTCCCTCCGCGTCGCTCCCGTGGGCGACGGGAGGGATCCCTCGCCGTCCCCGTCTCTTAGCTCCTCCCCCGTCTCCTCCCTCTCCCCCGCTGCCGCCGGACGGCGTCTCCGGCCAAAGGCCGGGCGCTGGCGGCAGCGGGGTTCTCCTTTCTCCTCGTTGGGTCTCTTCGCGCGGGCTAAGAGGTCCGGCTTGGGCGCCGTGCTAGGTCAGGGGCGCGGCGGCGCGGCTTCTCCGGGGGCGGTGCGGAGGCTTGACGGCAGCGGTACAAGCCTGTGGCTGTGCTTTCCAGGCGGCGGTCGTCGCAGGCGGGCGTCTCTCGTGTCGGCTGTGGCCGGTGTTGGAGGCTGTCCGAGCTCAGCCAGCAAGGTGGCGACCTCGATTCGGAGGCCGGCGGCTAGGGCGGCGGTGGACTTCGACGACGACGGTGGGGACGGAGGGTGCGGCTGTGGATGGTGGCAGGAGGGGCGCTGCCATGGCAGGGGCGGCTCGGCCCAGATCTAGGCCCTTTTGGGCCCGATCTGGGGTCTATGGGCCCCAGCCTGCGCGCACGTCCGGAGCCTTTCTGCAGGGTGGCAGCGACAACCATGGCACTGCAGCGCGGCGGCGGAGCTAGTCGGGCTGATCTGGGCCTGATCTGGGCCTGACCGGCACTGCTGCTGCGTCCGGTCGGTGACCGCCAAAGCGGTGGAGGATGTCGGATCCTCCTAACGGTTGTGGCTGCCGCCCTCGTGGGCCTGAATCTGCCGCCGGCCGGACTCACTCGATACGTTGACCTCGCGCAGTGCTGTCGCTTCCTCGGTTCCGAGGTCGTGAAAGCCGGGGCGGCGGCCCTGGAAGGTGGACTGCACGGGCGTCTCTGCGGCGAGCGACGTGGCGGTGGTGATGGTCTTGCTTTTTGGTCGTGTGGATGGCGAGAAGCGGACGTTCGGGGGTTCCTGGAGTTAGTGGCGGCAACTCCCAGTTCGTGGTTGGGAGTCCTTTCTCGGGGGTGATGGGCGATCCATATGTGCGGACGTTGTGCGAAGGTTTTTCCGAGCGAAAGCTCTGCGCTCCGGCGCCAATGGCGGCGATGCTTGCGGGTATCGTTACCCTCTTGGGGGCGTTGTTGTGGTTACCCTCGCTGCGTTAGGGTTCCGGGTGAAAACCATTGACCATTCCGGTCTCGGCGGCGGCGGCGTGTTACGTCGTTACCCTCTTGTGGGCGTCGTCGTGGAGCCTCGTCACTTAGGGCTTGTTTCGTTGTCCTCGGTGGCAAGTTTGGTTCTTCTTGTTTATCTTTTTCCTATCTTTGTTCTGCTTTGTAAGAGGTTCCCCTCATCACATTGTATCGGTTCGGCCGTTGAGGCTTTATTTATAAAGCGGGGCTACGGCCTATTTCGTCGATAGAGGCGAGCAACGTGCGGTGGCGAAGCCAGAAGTGCGAGCTAGCGAGGAGCTGCCGGAAGCGCTTGGAGAGCACGGTGCAGCGCACGGCGCAGCGGTCTGGCAGACGCGCGAGGATCTCGTCGGTCACGAACTCGTCCCGAAGACGACGGTCTTGTCGTCTGTCGCCTTACTGGACGCCATGTTTTCTGCAGGGGGCGGGTTACACCGACGGCCGGCCTGTATACTGTCCTATATGATCCGAAGAACAAACTGGATGTTTGAGATTCTTTGTGCTTCCGCAAGATCAGCTCTGGGCAGTCTTTGCGCCGAAGAAATATATAAAGGGAACACGACATCTCCGGGTTGGAGTCCTGCTCCGCTAGCTACTTCGAGTACATATTTGATTGATATTGGCAGCGTAGCCTCGACGGGGTTGTGCGGTGTGTATTAATAGCGGCATGCCATAAGGAGTCCTAAACGGTACCCTCCACATTTACATCGTACAGGGTACTATCGGTCTAGGATGGCACACATGAGATACATATGGAAACCGACATACAACTCCTTGCAAAAAAAAAAAAACGACATGCAACCAGATACCGTACGTTCAACAGACACCCACAGTTATAACATATCTAACTTAAGAATGCGACGAAATGTCTCTAGCTGTCTTGTACCAAGTGACTTAGTAAAGCCATCCGTTGATCATTTTTTTTTAGCTAAAGTGGTCGTTATCCACCGCCCGAATAGATAGAAATAGTTGACCCAGTTTATAAGTAAAACCGGGTCTAAAAACCATACAATCTGTACAAAAGAATGACACAAACGAAGCGACCCGCCGCCCACATGACCCAAGTCGACAAACACCACAACACACACCACCTGCTCCGGGGCCGCCGCCCCGGCGTAACAACCAGATCGACCTTCGCATTGACCGAAAGTGATCCAGTCATGGTTGACGAACCCTCTGCCCACATAGTCTTCATCCAGGTTGCCACCAAAACCACCTGTTCCGGGGCCGCCGCCCCGGTGTAGCAACCAGATCGACCTTCGCATTGCCCGAAGACGATCCAATCGGGTCGACGAACCCTCTGCCCAAGCAGTCTTCATCCAGGTCGCCACCCAAACCCACACTAAACAACGGTTCTGTCTCATAGAACCGTCGTAGCATGGGAGATCGAGGCCGCCGCCTCGACGCACCACCACCTTCCGGAGCCGCCGCCCCGACATCCACCGCCCACGACCACACGCCATTCTGCACATCCGTCGCGAAACCGTTGCACCGCGCTGGCCAAGGGCTCCAAAGCGGCGCCTCCATCAAGGTAGTGACGAGACCGTCACCGCCGCCCGCTCACAAAGGAGCAAAGGTTTTCACCCAGAGAACTTGGAACCACCACGCGTTAGACGAGGTCGAAAAGCTCCACGACGACGCAATTAAGAAAGGGAACGACGCCCGAGGGCGCCGCCGTCGTCGACACTGACCGAAGTCCATGCGAGCTTTCGCCCGGAGTTCAACCCGACCGCAAAGCTTCGAGAGCAGCAGGATGGCATCCCGGCCATGTCATCAACAACCGAGCTCCACCGCATGCCGCAACAGCCGCGGCACCACCTTCCACGGCCGCTGCCATGGCCATGCCCGCTTCAGCCGCTCCGCCGGAGTAGCCGCCACTGTCCGGGCCGCCGCCCCGGCTTCCACGCCGCCCGGACACCGGAGCACGGCGGCAGGAGAGGCCATCTCCTGCCTCCGCGCCGGAGACTCCGCCACCTCCTCCTTGCAGCTCGTCCTGTCGCTGCCGCACTGGATCCCGGCCTCCAGCTCCTTGCCGGCCGCCAGTTCCACTGCAGCCTACCGGCAGCTCCACCGCGGTGCCCAGCCTCCTAGATGCTCGATGCCCTTTCCACTCCACAAGCCGCCCATGCCCCTAGCTCGCCCGGCCCGCCAAAGCCCATTGGCCCTCGGCCCGATTTGCTTCGCCGCCGCGACGTAGCATCAAGGGGGCGACTTCCGCACCGCTGCCTCCGCCAACCACCGCCGTCAAGCCCTCAGCCGGGCACCAGACCGCTGCCAGCCGCTGCTCCACTCTCCGCCACGCGCCGCCCGCTAGAAGACCTCCGCCGCGCGTCGTCAGCCGTCGGGGGGGGGGGGGGGGGCGCTCTCCCCCCTGCCGCCTTTGTCGGACAGGGGGGCCGCCACCACCGCCAGGGGCCGGCGGCGGCAGCGGCCGGGGGAGCTTCGGGGCGGTGGCCTCTAGCTAGGGTTTCGGCCCACCGGGGTCGCCCGCGCGTGCGACCCGGGAGGGGGAAAAAGATTTGTTCACTCAGGTATGGACAATCTTCTATTCCTAATTGATCATTTGATCTCCTACTCCATCCGTTCTTAAATATAAGATGTATTAGATCCTCACGTGTTGTCTAGGTGCGGACCTAAATGAGTGAACACACACATTTAAACATGTCTAAGTACATGTAGACACATGTGAATATGGAAAAAAGCTAAAACATCTTATATTTCGGAACGGAGGGAGTATGCTTGAATATTTCTGACCCCCTCTCTCGCGAACAAACTGATAGATCATTTCTATATGCTTCGTCCAGGCATGAAACACTGGACTGGCGGAGAGATACGTGGCACCGATATTATCACAGTGTAAACATGTTTCTCGAGGCTGCTGTACTCCCAACTCATTGAACAACGTCTGCACCCAGATGACTTCTGCGGTTGCACTGACCAATGTAATACTCAACTTTGGTACTAGTGCGAGAATATGTAGCTCGTGTGGCACTCCAAAAGATCAGATTTGATTCCAAGAACAATACAAATCCACCAGATTTATTCACCGTTCGCTCGGAAATTAGATTACGAGACGATAAATGGCTGGGTAGTACCACAATCCTAGAACAATATCTAACAATGTATGACATTGTCCGTCACAAAAAGTAATAACCATCACTAAGTTGATGAAAAACTCACTACCTAATATGACATTCAGACGAGAGATCTAGTTGAGCCTCGGCTTTCGGCATGTAATGCTCTATTAGGGCGGTTGTCAATTGTCCAATTATCACAAGGAAATGACGAATTCCGCTGAAATCCAATTATCACAAAGAATGGCAAATTATTGGTAGAATCTATGTAGAAAGCACTTGTACATTTTGAGATGCCAGTAAAGAATAACAAACAAATTTGAAAAATGGAGGAGTCTCTAAAATGGTACATTCGTAAGGATGTCACCCTAACCAAACATAACCTAGCAGAGCGCAAATGCAGCTGGCACGAAACTTTTATATGTTCTATTATATTGGCTTTGGTAAAGATTGCAAGGCTCGATACGAGCCTCTGGCCAAATCGTGTTCCCCAGCGTATTTTGTTTTGCTTATGACCAATACGTACGTGAATAGCTAGTTGAAGCGGGCTTAGGGGGCATTTTCTCCGCTCTTTTGTTTACCACAAGCAAGCGAAAGACACGAGAAAGTGACAGACACAAGGTTAGTGTCTCTTTTTTAGTACATTAAAAATCAATAAAAATATCAAATATTAGTTGCAACTCACATGTAACTAGAAAAAATATTAGTTGTTGACTCATTTCTTAAAAAAACTTACTTGCAGCTCGCATGTAACTGAAAAAAAATATCAGTTGCAACCCATTTGTAATTGTAAAAATCTTAGTTGTAACCTGCTTGCAACCGGAAAATATCTAGTTGAAATAAAAAAATCTCTGTTGCAACCCACTTACAACTGATTAAAAACTCAGTTGCAATCCCCTTACAACCGGAAAAACCCGCTCAGTTGCAACCCTATTTGAAACTAGAAAAAAAACTCAGTTACAACCCAGTTCAAACTAGAATAAAACCCGGTTAAAATCGGAAAACCTCAGTTGGAACCATGGTTGCAAATATTAAAAAGCTTAGTTGCAACCCCAAAGTCTTTGTTGTAAACCCATTTACAACCGGAAAAACTCAGTTGTAACCCACTTGCAACTTTTATCCTATCAAAATAGTGACGCAATCCAAAATGTTTAAGGTCGATCGAGCTCTAACTTGAAATATTGGTCGTACAAGAATTAATAAACCCATAATAATATTAAAATTGTAAAATTAACAAAGTAATATCTTTTATTGAGGATAATCCTTTTACATACGATATGGACAAGGATTTTGATATACCAAAAATAAAGTATTTAAACTTTTTAAAATGGTAAAACAAAGTCAACAACACGAAGATAAAGATATCATGCTCTATGTAGTACTACATCTTGTATAGTTGGTTATTCAAAAATGAAAAGAAATAAACTACAAAACTTATGAAAAATAAATCCACTGAAAAAATAAAGAGAAAAACATTAGTACATTTTTCAAGAAACTACTTGTGCATGAAAAGTATTACCAATAGTGAGAAACAATTCACAAAAGGGATTACAATGTGTTTACGTGTCTCGTAACTTGATCTTTCTTTTATAAATGTGACACGTATTAGCAGAAAAAAAGATAACACAAAAAAATGAGGCGAGGCAAACTGGTGCGCATGTGGCTAATGATATATAGCCGAAGATAACTGGTCCACTGTGCATAGCGATCAGTTCTTGAGCCGTTAAAACTTGAACGGCCATGTTACAATCTAACTCCATGACGGCCGGCCAGCTTCGCATGCATGTTGATGAGGTGCTTCAAGCCTTCTAGGCAGAAGCCAGGATCACTACTTCCTCCGTGCTAGCACACGAGGCAGAAGCTTCCATTGAGTTAGCAAGACCTTGTCTCGTTGATTCTTAAGGATGACACCAAATCCCACCTTCCTGCTAATGTGCGTCCTCTCTACATCCACATTAGCCTTGGCCCACCCAGTCAGGGAGCCTGCTAATTGGAGTTCCTCACAACAAATATAACATACATCTTCTACTAGTACTGCGAGGAAATCTTGCTATCGCTCGCGGCACCCATCGTTTTGAAAACGGAAGAGGGCATTCGGCCCCAGCCGCTAAATAGTAATTTTGGCTTTGCCAGATCCTACACTATGAAGTTGTGCCAAAGTAAAAAATAGGGAGTCGACGCACTTAGAAGAGTTGATTCCAAATTCATTCGCCCAATAGGAAACTGATATCTCTCAACGCAACGTTATCTTACACACCGCGGAAGCATATTTCGCAACGGATTGAATAAAAAAAGAGTTTTGTTAGTTCTGATCGTAGCCCTGCGTGTAGCAACTCACCGTCACTAAAAGAAGCAAAACGCTTATTATAGGGTGACCTACGCACATTTATTGTAGATCACCCCGGGCGCGTGCGTCAATTTCCTTCCCTATGCCGTCGCTGTTCCACGTGGTGGACCCCAGACGCGACTCGCGTGCAGCTCTCTCCCCACGCGCGCTCACTAGCAGCCCAATCTTCCTTGGCCCCGTACACCTTCTTTACTCACATGTCCTCATACTAGTGGACCCAAAATGACTCTTAAGTATCTTGTTGTTGTTGTTGTTGTTGTTGTTGTTCGGGTGAGGAAAAGGCATAATAAAGCTATGTACACACATAGCTACTTTTACGTTGTTAAGTTTTTTGGATGTATTTTATGTTTTACTTCCATGGACGGTTCGATGCAAGCCTGTGCGTCGGTTGGGAGGTCACGGGTGAGGAAAACGCCAAATAAAAGGTTGACCTGCTGCATGTTGAGACAATATGCGTGTAGGATTGATATTTGCTATGTCCACACATAGCTACGTTTATATTGTTAGGTTTTTTGGATGTATTTTATGTTGTCTTTCCATGGACAGTTCGCTGCAACCTGTGCGTCGCCTGCCGTAAGCTCACATCGCCTCTCAACCCGGATATTGGAAGTCAACACCGACGTTTCAAGGAGTCCGCGATAACGCTGCGGGGCTAATGTGTACATCAATTTTTCTTTGATAGTTTTTTGTATTCTTTGTTTTGAACCTGATTGGTACAATGATAGATACATGCTTTTAATTTGTTGTAAAAGTACAAAATTTATGCTACAAATAAACAACAACTTTGTTTCGATAGTTTTCAGTATTTTGTTTTGAGCTTTTTGAACCAATGCTACATAAGTCGTTTTTTATTTGTTGCAAAAGCACAAAATTTATGCTACAAACATAGAACAATTTTGCTCCGATGGTTTTCAGTAGTTTTCTGAGCTTTTTATGCAATGCTACATACATGTTGTTTATTTGTTGTAATGTACACAAAATATGTTACAAACATACGACAATTTTGCTTCGATCGTTTTCAGTTTTTGTTGTGAGCATTTTGGTGCAATGATACATACACGTCTTTTGTTGAGAAAGTATTTAAATTATGCTACAAACATACAACTGCTTTGTTTCGTTTGATTTTTATATTTGTTGTGAGCCTTTTGATGCAATGCTATGTACTTTTTTTTGTTTTTTTTACTTTCTTTTTTTTGTTGTAAAAGTACATAAATTTAGCTGCAGGTTCAATTTTATAATTTTGTGTACAAGTTCAAATCTTTTATTATATGCTGATTCTTATTTATATTTCCCGTGAGAATGTGAGATATCGTGTGTAGTTTTGTGAGTGGAACAATACCACACTGGTCCGAAGCAGGCCTCTACCAAGCCCATTTATCCCCGAGTAGCAACTCGCCATCGCTGAAAGAAAAAGAAAAAAAGAGTTTCGTTAATTCTGGCCGTTGCCCTGCGACGCCCCGTGCGCCGCCGCCGCCCCGACGAAGCTACCGTGTGCGCGCCGGCCGCCGGATTCCACCTTCGTCTCCAAGGCCCCCAACGAGCACGCCTCGTCGACTGCTTATCGACTCCGCAAGGCGCGAACCACACGCTTCTTCCATGGATAATAACTACTACTGCGCCGGCGGCGGCGTAGGAGGAGGAAGCTTCCCCCTGGTGTGCGGCAGCTGCGGCGCCGCGGACGACTACAGCCCCGACGACTTCTCAGATGACGGCTTCCTCACGTGCCACCGGTGCTTAAATGTCTTCACCGCTACCCGGCGACCGGCACCGACCTCGACGATTTCCGTATCACCGGCAATCTACCCCCGCGCCGAGTCAAGCAACCCCCCAAACGCCGCATCCCTGATTGCTACCCAACCACCCAGCACTCCCCTGCCGCGCCTGCCTTCAACGATTCCGACGAGCCGCGCGACTTCGTGTCCGGGGCCGAGCCGGAGGAGCTGGGGGCTCGGGTCCGGCGGCGCTACGTGCAGGGGCTGCAGGTGATCCTTCAGCGGCAGCTGGAGCTGCTGGTCGAGAGGCACCGGGTGGGCGCGCTTGTCAGCGGCGCGGCTGGAACCATCTGGGTGCGGTGGGTGTCTGCCTCCAAGGTGTTCGACGGAATGTGGGCAAGGAATGTGCTTGCCGAGGATGAGGCTACACGGAGACCGAAGCGTTCTGCCGGTGGAGGTGCCAGTTTACGCTCTTGTTCAGTTATTATTGCCGTTGAAAACAAACTTGAACTTAAAAATGCATGCTTGGTCTACAGGCAAAGAAATACCTCCACAGGTGAAATCCCAATGGGCGGATGAAGAAGCCTTGCCTCGGAAAGACAGGCGGAAGGTTGAGTTCGTCTTTCTGCGCTCATTGAGGACGATGCTGCCGTTGTACTCGACATTGTCTGTATGCTTCCTTGCCTGTCATGTCGCCCGGGAAGCCATCCTACCGACCGACATTTATAGGTGGGTAATGGAGGGTAAGCTTCCTTACGTGGCAGCATTTACCCAAGTCGACAAACTTCTCGGGAGTTCCCTAAAACAACACTGCTCTTTGAATGCAAGACAACTATTCAGGCCAGTCCGAGTGATTGGAGCATGGCAACTGGAAGCTGCAGCTGGGTCCATAGCACGGAGAATTGGCTTGCGGCTTCCATCAGTTAATTTCTATGCTATTGCTCAACGGTACTTGATTGAGTTGTCTCTGCCAATAGAAAGAATCCTCCCTCACGCTTGCCACATCTATGAGTGGTCAATGCCTGCAGAGTTGTGGTTGTCTAGTAATCGAGCTAGGGTCCCTACACGGGTCTGTGTAATGGCTATACTAATCGTGGCTCTAAGAGTTCTGTATAACATCAATGGTCAAGGGATATGGGAGGTGAGATATTCGATTTAGCATTAAGTCATCCAAGATATATTTCATAAATATGATGGAATGCACTTTGTCTTTTTTTTCCTCTTCAGGAGATCTCTGAGGCACAAAGAAATGCAGGTAGATCTGACCCTGATGCAAATTTACCACAATCTGTGAAGCCTCATGGTGGCACCAGTGAAAAGTTCAACACAAGAGAATTGTTATGCACTCTTGCATATGCCTATGATAGAATTGACGTTGCTCATGGTAACTTTCAGTGACCATGCTTTCCATCCACATCATTTTTCTCTTGTAATGTACACATGTCAGGTGTCGTCCATATCCTGTACATTAATGGTTTATATACTTACTTCCCATGGTACCAAATACATGTTATTCTAGCTTCTAGCACAGTAGCTATGTCATAAGAGAGAAATACCATGGTAATTTTCAGTTACGGAGGTAGGATATGTATGAACCATTGTTATACCGTATTTCAAAAATTTAGGACATTTACTTAGTAATGAACTGGCAAGGCTAGAAGAACATTTACATTTTCCAATGTAGCGAATATAACGTTGATGTATGTATGGAGTTTGTGGCTTTGTCCACAATAAATATTTTTTCACATTTCCCCACTTATAAATAGAGAGCTTCATAATCCTTGGTAGTGACTAACACAAGGTTTGAATATTTGTGTGGCCTGTGCACCAGGCAGCATTACAAAAATTATAAACAATGCATGTGTATCTTCCACTGAAAAATATTGGTTTCAGCCATTACGTTACTACCTTTGGAATGTCCAATGAGCAATTGAGCATATTCTCATGCTTTCTTACAAAAAAAAAAGAGTTCTAACAAAGACTATTCCAGAAGTATCTAATATTCAACCAAGGCAAAGCCACATCTCTCTTCCTTTTATATGGAGTGGGCCTCAGTAACTTGCCTTTAGCATTGTAAATACTATCTAAACCAGTATATGTTACCATCTTAAATCTTAAGCAAAGCATAGAAGTACAATAATGTCAAGGTATGTTGGATATAATGTGCGTGTGATTCTCATGTATCTAATGTAGATGTTCACAGTGATATGTGTGTTCAATTATAATAGTTTGAGTCTGACTAAATGCATTCTAGGGTGGCACGTTTCATATTGGACCAAATACTTATTAGTGCTACAAAATTGAGTACAAGCTTTCTAATTTGCAGACTATTCGATGGACCTTCACTCTTACCTCAAATACTGCAAAGATGTTGTTTTTCCTGGGATTGCATCTTCAGTTGAAGGGGACTTAATAGAGATCTTTCAGGATATGTACAAAGGACGAGAGGTAATGCACCCTTCATATTGTTGTCAACTCTTGCATCAAGCTGTAAAATTGTGGTGTGCCTATTAAAGATTGTGTCCATCGTCGATTACTGCTTATCTTATCTGAATCCTCAAATTCTTGCTGTAATATTATTTTGTCTGCTCTGTTTTAATGTTTCCTCTTATGTGTTGGATCAGTTTTCTTCGATGTTTTAGCTGCCAGCCAGAATTTATGATAGCCTCAATATGTGGTGTCAGTGTGAACAAGGTTAAAATTTATGTCCCTAAGCCCTTGCTTTCATTGTTTGAATTTTTGACAAAACGGACCACCTCGGCGAATGAAATGTCAAAAAGGACCACCTGCAAAAAAAATTGTCAAAAAGGACCACCTCCGGCGTGGCGGCAGGCGTGCCAGGCGACACGTGGCGCCTGCCGCCATGGACAGAGGCGGCTTGCAAGGCCCGCCGGGCACTGTGGCGGCACGTTACTCACGCTCTCACGCCTTGCCAAGACAAGCTTGGCACTAGGCCATCACAAAACGACATCCTAGCATCTAGTGCCTTTCTGAACCTTGAGTGCAAACCATTAACAAGGTTCTATGGATGGATGTTATTTCTGGAATAAAATCAGCAATAAAAAATCGTAAACGATCTTAGAAACCAAACACAATTGGTTTGAATTATTTTTAAGGAACTGCCAAATTATATATAATTTAAAGATGGAGAACAAGAGAGTTGCTACTCATGAAATTTCTCAATTTTATTCTCATGCAATATTTTTCTTTTTAACATCGATGTAGCCTTTGTGAACCTTGAGAGTGCAAACCCTTAACAACCCTGTATGTATGGATGTTCTTTCAGGAGGAATATCGCAAACAATTTTAGATACCAAACACAATTCGTTATTTTAACTAAGAACTGTCAAATTATAAAATTATGAGATGAAAAAGAAGAAATTGCTATTCATAAGAATATTCTGTATTTTATATGCATCATGTATGAACTGAAGTTTTGTACAGATGTAGCACCTTGAGGATTAACTACACGTCTTGGGGGGGGGGGGGGGAGGGGGGATTAATATTTTGTTAATTTGATTGCTAAACCTGTTGCATTGTAGGATGAGAATGCAAAAGCACACATGGAAGAAATGCGAACCAAAAATGGAGTGAATAAAGGAGGCCGGGATGGAACTTTCGTTGGTGCAAGGTGCTTTTCCACATCATCAGGGATACAAAATATTAAGTCAGAAATGGAAGATCATGGATTTTGTTATATGCCGCCAAGGAAGTGGCCAAGATCAGATGGTTATCTTCACTATAGAAGGAACACAATAACTGGTGGTCTTGTTTGTGCTGGACATGCTGATTATTACATGTTAATACGCTCATTTGCCAAGCTTGCAGAAATTGATATTAGAATTATGCATTCTAGTGTGTTAAAGCTTGAGAGGAGACTTGCCTGGATAGAAGAACGAATAGGCAGGACCTTGGATGCCTTACTGAATCTACCTAGCTAAGCAAATGATGCGAAAAACACTCTTTGAGTTTGCTTGAATAGGTGAGGTCGCAAGGAAGTTGAGCAGATTAGAAGAAGCAGCCACTTTTGAGGATTGAAAACCTTCACAAAGAAAAATCTGCTCGAGCAGTTCAAACAAGCTCTTAAAGGATCTGATCACATCAAACTGAAGGTGGCCATCTTTCATGAGCTGAACAAGACAACAGTTCATGCAATGACAGAGCTGGATGGAGCTGTGCAGGGAGCCAAAGCTCAACATCACTTCCTGCATAGGCTTGTCTAGAAGCCTTGTCGCTGTTGGTGGCGAGCCACGGCATGTCTCAAGAACTGTGGAGTGCTGTAGAGACAAACATGAGAACTGCAGCCGTGGCAAGAGGTTCGTCGAGTTTACGCTGAGCTTTTTCGACGCGAGCCGCATCTCGCTGTGCCTCACCGACATCAGGAACTTGAGGTTTGGAATATGTTTTCATTTTTTAAGAACTTGAAATGGATACACTGTCTTTTGATGTTTAATGTTAATAACATTGTATTCTCTTACACTTTTAGAGTGGAAATTCTGCCAACACTTAGAATTGTCAAAAGATGTATAGCTCCCTTTTGACTGAATGCTTGTGCTTGACTCTACGTGATGAATATGTGTCAGCCTTCTACTTCTTGACGCATATTTTCTCCCATTTTCTTAGTATTAATATCTCACCTCTCTCGTTTCGGTAGGCCTGTTATCAACTTGACATGCTATCGAGAGAAACTTTGAACATTCTAGGTACGGAAGTTGATTACATCCGTGCTTGTGGGATGTCCATGAGCTCCGAGTACGCACGAGCTCACAGGAAGCCATGAGCATGTGAAGAAATAGCCAAATTGCTGTGGTTAACTTCAGATACAGTTATTCTTATCTGTGTGATGATCTAAATCCTGAAACTCCATACTTTTTCAAACTAGAATCCAGGGTGCTTTTTATCGCTAGGATTCCCAAACACATCTTTTGGGTTTCATCTCCATAAGAGTGGCTGGGTTTTTTCCGTTGGCTTGCCAAGCCTATCACAACCCTCCTCCTTTATCCGGGCTTGGGACCGGCTATGTTGAGACAACATAGGCGGAGTTAGGATTCCCAAACACATGAGTAGAAAAAAAACATGGTATTATGATGACATGCCAACTAAATCCTACAATAATGAAAGGGTGTTTGATCATTTGTAGCAAATCATGAGAATCTTTTCAAAGTGGTTTGAGTCATTGGAATGTTTTTCATATAAACTGTAGTGCAGGTGAATCCTGAAGGAAATGTCCGTATGGATTTCACCTGTAAAATCAATGGCCCACATATGTTTTTCAAAATTCCTCTAAAGTTTATTTGAAACAGTGGTGCCCTAGATGGCCTCGTCAGAGAACCAGCCATGATATCAAGATATTAATTAAAGAGAATTTCCTAGTTGGACTTTTTGCCTACCAATCAGTTGCTAAAAGTTTGTTGTCTGCTCCACTTGAGAGCCTGTCTACATACACTACACAGAGACCAGTACATGAACGGATGTTGCCGGTCCACTGTCCCCAAGTGTTGCAACCTTTTTTTTCTACCTGACTGTTACCCTTGCACAAAGCAATGGATGGATTCCCAATTCCCCTCCTTTGTATTACCACTAACAACTCAAGACCACATAGATTAGCAGACACCTGTAAATGTGCTTGATTTCTATTTAATTTGATTATCATTAGCTGATATCGACTATGTCGTAATGGGGTCTTGCCACCACAAGAAAACACTGGGATTATCACATTCAATTTTAATTTACAGGGGAGAATATTATGTGTCGAGCTGGGAGTAAGTGTAGCACTAGTATGGAAGGGATTATTATGCTAAGAGTGTCTATATAGTTAGTGCTTGACACTTGTGCAGCTCTTGCGTGCTCTTTCTTTTTTTCTGAAATGAAAGAGTACCAGCTTCAGCACTAATTAGTAGTGCAGCATACTAGATCCTTCTAGACCAACTGAGTGGAGTATTTTATTTGATGAAACTAATGTTCACTACAGTTGTTAGAGGAGCATTATTTGAAAAAAAATATTCTAACTGATGAAACTAATGTTCACCACAGTTTTAGAGGCACATTGTTTAATTCAAAATACCCATACGGGCTTGTAGCAAGTTCATAGCTGTACACAATCTGTGAAACCATACCAAACTATCATATTTCTGGACGTACATAAAGAAGTCTATTATTTGTTTTCCAACCTCCACAAAACATATATGAGATCTCTGTACAAATTATACAGTAAAATTAGGCGTGATAAGGATAGCAAGAAGTGGCCATGAAGATCTGCAGCAACATCCTCTGACATCCCTATTGACAGCAACTGGATTCCACTACCTCCATCCCAACATATTTTATGCCTGCACAGATGGCTGACCTGCTGTGAGCCGTTGCTTCAATCTAGTAGTCATCATGAGATTAAGGAAAGTTAAGTAAATCCTTTATGCAAATTAAGAAAAAGGCAACACCATCATCACACATCCCCTAATGAGCCCCAAAGAGGAAGAAGCACATAGACATCAACAAATTAGAAATAGATAACTTCAGGTCTACATGGCAATAGTGCTGTGGCTGACCCATAATAATCATGCTGTTTTGTTTATCATATCCTGATGAACATCCTTAGGTGCCTCGCACCCTGTCGTTTTGATGCTAACTTTGCAGATACATGAGTGGTTACTAGAATATTAGCAAGGTGGCTGAAATTTGTTTAGTGGAGAATAAAGTTATAGTTGATACTTGGTATGTAAGATCTTGGACCAGGGTGAACTAATGGTTAATTAATTAAAATTACCAATCAGTACATGGAGCTATCTTTTGAGCCACCTTGCTCTGATCAGTTGGTCAGCTGCGAAGTATGCCTTTTTTTCTTAGAGCGAAGTATGCCTTTTTTTCTTAGAGTAACCATGAAGCATTGCCGTTTGGTCCTCTGATCCAAGACAGATTGATTAGTATTAGCGCAGCAAATTAGTTAGATGCTGATAGATTTCGTTGGTGGTAAAGATGGTACCTGGAGTGTAGCTGAAGGGCTGCTAGCTCCTAGATTTTGTTTCGGTACAGAAAATTTTGATCATGGAAATTTGCCTGTTGTTATACATAACATATGTCAATGTTTTCCCTTGCATCATCATGAACTAGTTGCAGGTCATTCAAGTCTGGCTTACATTAAGTTCAAAAAAAAGTCTGGCTTACATTGTTAATTTTTGTTTTCACGGTTTATCCGGGTTGACCGTTTTAGTGTTAAGCATGAAAATAAGTTAATTTAGGTCAATCATACCGCACAAGTAAGCATGACAGAAATAATTTGAAAATACAAAACAAATACTACAATGCTATCTCAGTTCTTTTACTTGGCAACAACTCCTTTGTTAAGTAGCCTTTGAGTTGTTCAGAAACCTACCTGGTTGCTTCATCAACAGGCCTTCCGTCCATCCATACCTGAACTTGTTGAAGTGACAGGTCAAATTCTTTTTGGTTTGGACTTCTGACATCATCCATATTATTGTTCAACTTGCCAACAATTGTTTTATTTTCTTTTACTGGGTGCAACAAACTGCAAGAGGTTGATGTGCCACTAGCCCAATCCAGTTAACCGAGTTTAACTAAACCCAATTCAGTTCATCTCATTTGTTTATCTGTACTAGTGCCCAAGACAGTGTACTTAGCAAGCTACTAACCCAACTGAATCCATTGCACCTGCAGTTTGATCAGTGCATACCCTAGAATAATTAATTCCCCTATCACCTGGACCTGTAGGTGACAATCAAATTAACATTGGATTACAGGCAACAGACAGTAAGAAGTTATATTATAACAAGAGAAGAATAATGCTATCTGATCTGACTTTTCTGCAGGCAAGTGCATGCATGTACGTACATACATCTCAGAGAGGAAGCTTCTGCTGATCTCCCTCTACTCTGAAGTCATCTGCGCCGGCCGTTGGACACGGATTTTGCCAACCCGCTTGCGCGCGCACCCGCAATCCTGGACCGTCGGTTTCAGCCATCCGACGGCCAGGATTGAGCGTTGAATATGCGCTGGGTCAACGCTCAATCCTGTCCGTCGGATGGCTGAAACCGACGGTCCAGGATTGCGGGTGCGCGCGCAAGCGGGTTGGCGGGTGAGTTATCCGTTTTTCTTTTTAATACGTTTGCTTAGGAAGGCATGATCAAGGCGTAGACTTACTATATTTTTTCTCCTATGTCGGTAGAGTATACTGCATTTTCTACTGCCACTTGTGATTTTCTTCTCTTCTCCATACATATAAATATATAGATAGGCAAACGGCTGCGACTACCACGTCCGTTGACCTCCTTCCCCTAGTTCACTGGCTACAGGAGCAGGAAGGTCACACACTCACACACATCCACACACCGCCATTAAACTAATTAATCAAGCTACCTCCTCCTCCACTGTCATCACAAAGAATAGAGATAAAAGAAAGTATGAAAACGACAACACAAAGCTATACTCCACACTAGCTGCTGTTTATATGTCTGTCAATTATAAATTCATTTGATTTTTCCTGGACAAGAAGAATAAGATGATGAAGAGCTTAAACATCTGGTTAACCAAGAGTCAAACCCGCCGGCTGACAGACAAACAAGCTGGGTTCGTTCGTTAGCTAGCTGCCATCTCCCTCCGTTCCTCTCCTTGCAAGCAATCAAGCTAGGATTCTTGATGCGTCCGTGCTTATGATCAATGGGACGAAGCAGGGGAGGTAGCACACTGGTGGTGGCGCTGCTGCTACTTCCGGCGATCGTGCTGCTGTCGCGGTGCCGGAGCGGCGCGGCACAGTCTTCGCCGCCGTGCGGGTCCGGCGACCTCGACGCACTGAGAGGCTTCTCCGCCGGCCTCGACGCTCCGGTGATCGGCTGGCCTGCCGCGCCCGACGAAGGCTGCTGCGCGTGGCCCGGCGTGCTCTGCTCGGGCGCGTCCGTCGTCGGGGTGGTGTTGCCGAACCGGACGCTCCGTGGGAAGGTGTCCGCGTCGCTCACCGAACTGACGGCGCTCCGCGTGCTCAACCTCTCGGGCAACGCGCTGAGGGGGAGCCTCCCAGCGGGCGTCCTCCGGCTAGGCCTCCTCGAGGCGCTCGACGTCAGCTCCAACTCCCTCTCGGGCGAACTCGCCGGCGCTGGCGTGATCGAGCTGCCAGCGGTGCGCGTGTTCAACATGTCGTACAACTCCTTCGACGGTACCCTCCCGGCGCTTCCCGGCGCCGGAAACCTCACGGTGTACGACGCGTCCGGCAACTCCTTTTCCGGCCCCGTCGACGCCCCCGTGGTGTGCGGCTCGTCGCCGAGGCTGCGGGTCCTGCGGCTGTCCATGAACAGGCTCTCCGGCGATTTCCCCGAGGGCTTCGCCCAATGCCGGTCGCTCCTCGAGCTCTCACTTGACGGCAACGGCATCACCGGCGCCCTCTCAGACGACCTCTTCGCCACGACGTCGCTGCGGTACCTCACCCTCCACACCAACTCGATCTCCGGCGTGATCTCCCCGGGCCTGCGCAACCTCACCTCCCTCGTCCGGCTTGACCTCTCCTTCAACGCCTTCTCCGGCGCGCTTCCCGAGGCGTTCGACGCGCTGGCCGGCACGCTCCAAGAGCTCTCGGCGCCGAGCAACCTGCTCGCGGGGCGCCTCCCCGCCACGCTCTCGCTCTGCGTCAACCTCCGCGTCCTCAACCTCCGCAACAACTCGCTCGCCGGCGCCATCAGCCTCGACTTCCGCGCCGTCAACAGCCTTGTGTACCTCGACCTCGGCGCCAACCGCTTCACGGGCCCCATCCCGGCGAGTCTCCCCAGTGCGCCGGCATGACGGCGCTCAACCTCGGCCGTAACCTCCTCACCGGCGAAATACCTCCGTCCTTCGCCACGTTCCGGTCCCTCTCGTTCCTCTCCCTAACTGGCAACGGCTTCTCCAACGTCACGTCGGCGCTGATGATACTGCAGCACCTGCCGAACCTGACGAGCCTCGTGCTCACCAAGAACTTCCACGGCGGCGAGGCGATGCCGGAGGCCGGCATCGACGGGTTCTCCAACATGCAGGTGCTCGTCATTGCCAACTGCGAGCTCACCGGCGCCATCCCGGCGTGGATCGCTGGGCTCCGGAAACTCAAGGTGCTCGACATCTCGTGGAACAAGCTCGCCGGCCCGATTCCGCCGTTCCTCGGCGAGCTCAATCACCTCTTCTACCTCGACATCTCCAACAACACGCTGCAGGGGGAGATTCCGGCGAGCCTCACGCGTGTTCCAGCGATGCTGGCTGGCAACGGCAGTGGGGACGGCGAGGACGCGACAGTGCAGGACTTCCCGTTCTTCATGCGGCGCAACGTGTCGGCGAAAGGGCGACAGTATAACCAGGTGAGCAGCTTCCCGCCGTCGCTGGTGCTGGGGCGAAACAACCTCACTGGAGTCGTGCCGCCGGCGCTAGGAGCGCTGGCCAGGCTGCACATCGTTGATCTGAGCTGGAACGGATTCTCGGGGCCCATCCCGACCGAGCTGTCGGGAATGACGAGCCTCGAGTCGCTCGACCTTTCTCACAACGCGCTCTCCGGTGCCATCCCGCCGTCACTGACTCGGCTCAGCTTCCTCTCCCACTTCTCCGTTGCGTACAACAACCTCTCCGGCAAGATCCCCGTCGGCGGCCAATTCTCAACCTTCTCCCGCGCGGACTTCGCGGGGAATCCGTTCCTGTGTGGCTTCCACGTGGCGCGGAAGTGCGGTCGGAATCAGACCTCGGACGGCGGCGCGGCTGGGAGCAGTGGCGGGAGGAGCGCCGCCAGCGCCGGGTCGTGGCGGCGATATGCGTGGGCACGGCGCTGCTGCTCGCGATTGGCCTCGCCGCGACGTGGCGTGCGTGGTCGAAACGGCGGCAGGAGGACAACGCGTGCAGGGTGGCCGCAGACGACGACAGCAGCCTCGACTCGTCCGAGGATGCCAGGTCGTCCACGCTGGTGCTCCTCTTCCCCGGCGATGACGACCATATCGGCGCCACCAGAGAACAACGGTGATCACGCTGGACGAGGTGGTGAAGGGGACGGGCGACTTCGACGATTCGCGCATCGTTGGGTGCGGCGGGTTCGGGATGGTGTACCGCGCGACGCTCGCCGACGGCCGGGACGTCGCCGTGAAGCGCCTCTCCGGCGACTTCCAGCAGATGGAGCGCGAGTTCCGCGCGGAGGTGGAGGCGCTCTCCCGCGTGCGCCACCGCAACCTCGTCTCGCTCCGGGGCTACTGCCGCGTCGGCAAGGACGTCCGCCTCCTCATCTACCCGTTCATGGAGAACGGCAGCCTCGACCACTGGCTCCACGAGCGCCCCGGCTCCGGCGAAGACTTCGCCCTGCCATGGTTAGCGCGGCTGCGGATCGCGCGGGGCGCTGCGCGCGGGCTTGCGTACCTGCACGGCGGCAATGGCGCGTCGAGGCCGCGGGTGATGCACCGGGATGTGAAGTCGAGCAACATCCTGCTTGACGCGGCGATGGAGGCGCGGCTGGCGACTTCGGTCTGGCGCGTCTGGCGCGCGGGAACGACGACACGCACGTGACGACGGACCTGGTGGGCACGCTTGGGTACATCCCGCCAGAGTACGGGTGTTCGCCGGCGCGACGTACCGCGGGGACGTGTACAGCATGGGCGTGGTGCTGGTGGAGCTGGTGACGGGGCGGCGGCCGGTGGACATGGCGGCGCGGCTCGGTGCGCGGGACGTGACAGGGTGGGCGGTGCGGCTGCGGCGGGAGGGGAGGGGGCGCGAGGCGGTGGACGCCGGCGTGGCGAAGGTGGCGACGCACCTGGACGAGGCGGAGAGGGTGCTGGACTTGGCGTGCGCGTGCGTCAGCGAAGACCCCAAGGCGAGGCCCACGGCGCAGCAACTCGTCGAGCGGCTCGACGCCATCGCCGGCGCGGACACGGAGATTTTCTCCGACGAGCAGCACGGTAGATAACTGAAAAGATTTGGTTTTGCAGCGAACGACCAGCACACACATTAGGATCATACGTACTCCCTCTGTTTCATTTTAGTTGACTCCAAAACGGATGTATCTAGACATATTTTAGTACTACATACATCTATATTGGAGTCAATTAAAATGGAACGGAGTGAGTAGCACATTCGCTGTGCGGTTATGAGCTTGTACAGCTCATATGGCGCGCAACCCATTTTCCCTGTGACACTAATACAACGTGTAAATTCAGACTGGAACAATCAATGTAGATATTTAACAACCGTGTTCAGCAAACATCCAAAGGAGACGATTGGAACCTTTTCTCATACTCCCGTCTTGCTCTCAGTTTAGTCGGATAATATCCGGCTGGCTCCTTCCTCTAAACTGTGATCCCCCAGGTTCACAACTATTCGAACACAACAAGAGTTGCTCCTCCGAGTCCCCGTCATGGCACCGAGTGCGGAGAATTTACAATTTGTCATTCTTTACTTCAGACCCATTAATATTGATATACCATAATAATAGAAATAAGAGCTAGCATATCCAAGTAAAAAAGTGGATTTACCTCAAAAGACCTATTAATACTGATACGCTAACCTGTGCCGACGGCCAAATCCTGTGCCGACGGGTTTTTATCGGGGCCGTCGGCACAGGCGCCCTACGAGGCCACCCACGAAGCTGGCCGTCGGCACATATATCCCCGTCGGCACAAATACCGCCGTCGGCACAGGTCCCCGTCGACTAAAAGGTGATGTCGACACAACCCTGTGCCGACGGTAAAAACCGTCGGCACAGGTTCCCTTACCGTCGGCACAGGTTCCTTTTTTTTCTTTAACCTCGTGCAGCCGAACAACCCTGTGCCGACGGTAAAAACCGTCTTCACAGGTTCCATTATTTTTTTACCTAGTACACCATGTATCCGCACCAACCTATGCCGACGGTAAAAAACCGTCGGCACAGGTTACCCTTTTTTTTTCTTCATTTTTATGTATCTATTTATTACTCTCAATTAAATTTAATATGTTTTTATTCATATCTATATGTATATAGCTACGCCGAATAGCGGTCTCCACCCACATAAAATAACGTCGCGAATCTTGTCTCTCGGAAGTATTGTATGAGAATCTTGTCTCTCTTGCAATCTTGTGTCGATTTGTGATAAAAGTTGGTTTCTCATGTTCGTATGGCCTAACCTAACACAACCAAGCAAAAAAGTCCACTGGGCTACCCCCTTTCGACGCACGTCTATGGGGGTAGACGGAAACGTTAGGGTTTTTCCAGCGGATTCAGGGTTTCGCCGAACCGGGGCCCCGGAGCGTCGGAACCCCACCCAAACGTAGGTTGTGCCATACCATATGTATACAAGTGTGTTGTGTGTTTCAAATGTCCAAGAATCTACTCCTAGGTGTGACCGACATCACCGGCTTCAATTTCTCTCTACTAAGTGTGTGGACTTATAGCTGAAAACTCCCGTTCCGGGCGAAACGGGGGCAATCTTGTGTCGATTTGTGATAAAAGTTGGTTTTCTATGTTCGTATGGCCTAACCTAACACAACCAAGCAAAAAAGTCCACTGGGCTACCCCTTTCGACGCACGTCTATGGGGGTAGACGGAAACGTTAGGGTTTTTCCAGCGGATTCAGGGTTTCGCCGAAGCGGGGCCCCAGAGCGTCGGAACCCCACCCAAACGTAGGTTGTGCCATACCATATGTATACAAGTGTGTTGTGTGTTTCAAATGTCCAAGAATCTACTCCTAGGTGTGACCGACATCACCGGCTTCACTTTCTCTACTAAGTGTGTGGACTTATAGCTGAAAACTCCCGTTCTGGGCGAAACGGGGGCAATCTTGTGTCGATTTGTGATAAAAGTTGGTTTCTCATATTCGTATGGCCTAACCTAACACAACCAAGCAAAAAAGTCTACTGGGCTACCCCTTTCGACGCACGTCTATGGGGGTAGACGGAAACGTTAGGGTTTTTCCAGCGGATTCAGGGTTTCGCCGAAGCGGGGCCCCGGAGCGTCGGAACCCCACCCAAACCTAGGTTGTGCCATACCATATGTATACAAGTGTGTTGTGTGTTTCAAATGTCCAACAATCTACTTCTAGGTGTGACCGACATCACCGGCTTCACTTTCTCTCTACTAAGTGTGTGGACTTATAGCTGAAAACTCCCGTTTCGGGCGAAACGGGGGCAATCTTGTGACAACTTGTGATAAAAGTTGGTTTCTCATGTTCGTATGGCCTAACCTAACACAACCAAGCAAAAAAGATGCCTCTCCGAGTGACGCTGGAATGTTTTGTGTTTGAGCGCCACTTCGATCCAAGCAGCGGTTAAGACGTCTCTGATGATCTACAACCGTCTGGCAAGACATCTCTGATGATCTGCAACCGTTTGGAACGGTCGCAGGTCATCAGAGACTTGCCGCTGGTTGCCCAAAGATGCCTCTCCGAGTGACGCTGGAATGTTTTGTTGTCATTCGTCTATGTACCCAAGTTTGTTGTTATTCAACTATGTACCCAAGTTTGTTGTCATTCGTCTATGCATCACTTTCTCTCTAGTGAGTTTCTGCACTTAGAGGTGAAAACTCCCCTTCCGGGCGAACCGGATGGAATCTTGTGTTGATTTGGGGTAGACCTTGGTTTCTCACCTTCCTATGTCCTAACCTAACACAACCAAGCAAAAAAGTCCACTGGGCTATCCCCTTTCGACGCATGTCTATGGGGGTAGACGGAAACGTTAGGTTTTTTCCAGCGGATTTAGGGTTTCGCCGAAGCGGGGCCCGGAGCGTCGGAACCCCACCCAACCTAGGTTGTGCCATACCATGTGTATACAATTGTGTTGGGTGTTTCAAATGTCCAAGAATCTACTCCTAGGTGTGCCCGACATCACCGGCTTCACTTTCTCTCTACTAAGTGTGTGGACTTATAGCTGAAAACTCCCGTTTCGGGCGAAACGGGGGCAATCCTGTGACAACTTGTGATAAAAGTTGGTTTTCTATGTTCCTATGGCCTAACCTAACACAACCAAGCAAAAAAGTCCACTGGGCTACCCCCTTTCGACGCACGTCTATGGGGGTAGACGGAAACGTTAGGGTTTTTCCAGCGGATTCAGGGTTTCGCCGAAGCGGGGCCCCGGAGCGTCGGACCCCCACCCAAACCTAGGTTGTGCCATACCATGTGTATACAATTGTGTTGGGTGTTTCAAATGTCCAAGAATCTACTCCTAGGTGTGCCCGACATCACCGGCTTCACTTTCTCTCTACTAAGTGTGTGGACTTATAGCTGAAAACTCCCGTTTCGGGCGAAACGGGGGCAATCTTGTGACAACTTGTGATAAAAGTTGGTTTTCTATGTTCCTATAGCCTAACCTAACACAGCCAAGCAAAAAGTCCACTGGGCTACCCCCTTTCGACGCACGTCTATGGGGGTAGGCGGAAACGTTAGGTTTTTTTCCAGCGGATTCAGGGTTTCGCCGAAGCGGGGCCCGGAGCGTCGGAACCCCACCCAAACCTAGGTTGTGCCATACCATGTGTATACAATTGTGTTGGGTGTTTCAAATGTCCAAGAATCTACTCCTAGGTGTGCCCGACATCACCGGCTTCACTTTCTCTCTACTAAGTGTGTGGACTTATAGCTGAAAACTCCCGTTTCGGGCGAAACGGGGACAATCTTGTGACAACTTGTGATAAAAGTTGGTTTTCTATGTTCCTATGGCCTAACCTAACACAGCCAAGCAAAAAAGTCCACTGGGCTACCCCCTTTCGACGCACGTCTATGGGGGTAGACGGAAACGTTAGGTTTTTTCCAGCGGATTCAGGGTTTCGCCGAAGCGGGGGCCCGGAGCGTCGGAACCCCACCCAAACCTAGGTTGTGCCATACCATGTGTATACAATTGTGTTGGGTGTTTCAAATGTCCAAGAATCTACTCCTAGGTGTGCCCGACATCACCGGCTTCACTTTCTCTCTACTAAGTGTGTGGACTTATAGCTGAAAACTCCCGTTTCGGGCGAAACGGGGGCAATCTTGTGACAACTTGTGATAAAAGTTGGTTTTCTATGTTCCTATGGCCTAACCTAACACAACCAAGCAAAAAAGTCCACTGGGCTACCCCCTTTCAACGCACGTCTATGGGGGTAGACGGAAACGTTAGGTTTTTTCCAGCGGATTCAGGGTTTCGCCGAAGCGGGGCCCCGGAGCGTCGGAACCCCACCCAAACCTAGGTTGTGCCATACCATGTGTATACAATTGTGTTGGGTGTTTCAAATGTCCAAGAATCTACTCCTAGGTGTGCCCGACATCACCGGCTTCACTTTCTCTCTACTAAGTGTGTGGACTTATAGCTGAAAAATCCCGTTTCGGGCGAAACGGGGGCAATCTTGTGACAACTTGTGATAAAAGTTGGTTTTCTATGTTCCTATGGCCTAACCTAACGCAGCCAAGCAAAAAAGTCCACTGGGCTACCCCCTTTCGACGCACGTCTATGGGGGTAGACGGAAACGTTAGGTTTTTTCCAGCGGATTCAGGGTTTCGCCGAAGCAGGGCCCCGGAGCGTCGGAACCCCACCCAATCCTAGGTTGTGCCATACCATGTGTATACAATTGTGTTGGGTGTTTCAAATGTCCAAGAATCTACTCCTAGGTGTGCCCGACATCACCGGCTTCACTTTCTCTCTACTAAGTGTGTGGACTTATAGCTGAAAACTCCCGTTTCGGGCGAAACGGGGGCAATCTTGTGACAACTTGTGATAAAAGTTGGTTTTCTTTGTTCCTATGGCCTAACCTAACACAGCCAAGCAAAAAAGTCCACTGGGCTACCCCCTTTCGACGCACGTCTATGGGGGTAGACGGAAACGTTAGGTTTTTTCCAGCGGATTCAGGGTTTCGCCGAAGCGGGGCCCCGGAGCGTCGGAACCCCACCCAAACCTAGGTTGTGCCATACCATGTGTATACAATTGTGTTGGGTGTTTCAAATGTCCAAGAATCTACTCCTAGGTGTGCCCGACATCACCGGCTTCACTTTCTCTCTACTAAGTGTGTGGACTTATAGCTGAAAACTCCCGTTTCGGGCGAAACGGGGGCAATCTTGTGACAACTTGTGATAAAAGTTGGTTTTCTATGTTCCTATGGCCTAACCTAACACAGCCAAGCAAAAAAGTCCACTGGGCTACCCCCTTTCGACGCACGTCTATGGGGGTAGACGGAAACGTTAGGTTTTTTCCAGCGGATTCAGGGTTTCGCCGAAGCGGGGCCCCGGAGCGTCGGAACCCCACCCAAACCTAGGTTGTGCCATACCATGTGTATACAATTGTGTTGGGTGTTTCAAATGTCCAAGAATCTACTCCTAGGTGTGCCCGACATCACCGGCTTCACTTTCTCTCTACTAAGTGTGTGGACTTATAGCTGAAAACTCCCGTTTCGGGCGAAACGGGGCAATCTTGTGACAACTTGTGATAAAAGTTGGTTTTCTATGTTCCTATGGCCAAACCTAACACAGCCAAGCAAAAAAGTCCACTGGGCTACCCCCTTTCGACGCACGTCTATGGGGGTAGCGGAAACGTTAGGTTTTTTCCAGCGGATTCAGGGTTTCGCCGAAGCGGGGCCCCGGAGCGTCGAACCCCACCCAAACCTAGGTTGTGCCATACCATGTGTATACAATTGTGTTGGGTGTTTCAAATGTCCAAGAATCTACTCCTAGGTGTGCCCGACATCACCGGCTTCACTTTCTCTCTACTAAGTGTGTGGACTTATAGCTGAAAACTCCCGTTTCGGGCGAAACGGGGGCAATCTTGTGACAACTTGTGATAAAAGTTGGTTTTCTATGTTCCTATGGCCAACCTAACACAGCCAAGCAAAAAAGTCCACTGGGCTACCCCCTTTCGACGCACGTCTATGGGGGTAGACGGAAACGTTAGGTTTTTTCCAGCGGATTCAGGGTTTCGCCGAAGCGGGGCCCCGGAGCGTCGGAACCCCACCCAAACCTAGGTTGTGCCATACCATGTGTATACAATTGTGTTGGGTGTTTCAAATGTCCAAGAATCTACTCCTAGGTGTGCCCGACATCACCGGCTTCACTTTCTCTCTACTAAGTGTGTGGACTTATAGCTGAAAACTCCCGTTTCGGGCGAAACGGGGCAATCTTGTGACAACTTGTGATAAAAGTTGGTTTTCTATGTTCCTATGGCCTAACCTAACACAGCCAAGCAAAAAAGTCCACTGGGCTACCCCCTTTCGACGCACGTCTATGGGGGTAGACGGAAACGTTAGGTTTTTTCCAGCGGATTCAGGGTTTCGCCGAAGCGGGGGCCCGGAGCGTCGGAACCCCACCCAAACCTAGGTTGTGCCATACCATGTGTATACAATTGTGTTGGGTGTTTCAAATGTCCAAGAATCTACTCCTAGGTGTGCCCGACATCACCGGCTTCACTTTCTCTCTACTAAGTGTGTGGACTTATAGCTGAAAACTCCCGTTTCGGGCGAAACGGGGGCAATCTTGTGACAACTTGTGATAAAAGTTGGTTTTCTATGTTCCTATGGCCTAACCTACCACAACCAAGCAAAAAAGTCCACTGGGCTACCCCCTTTCAACGCACGTCTATGGGGGTAGACGGAAACGTTAGGTTTTTTCCAGCGGATTCAGGGTTTCGCCGAAGCGGGGCCCCGGAGCGTCGGAACCCCACCCAAACCTAGGTTGTGCCATACCATGTGTATACAATTGTGTTGGGTGTTTCAAATGTCCAAGAATCTACTCCTAGGTGTGCCCGACATCACCGGCTTCACTTTCTCTCTACTAAGTGTGTGGACTTATAGCTGAAAAATCCCGTTTCGGGCGAAACGGGGGCAATCTTGTGACAACTTGTGATAAAAGTTGGTTTTCTATGTTCCTATGGCCTAACCTAACGCAGCCAAGCAAAAAAGTCCACTGGGCTACCCCCTTTCGACGCACGTCTATGGGGGTAGACGGAAACGTTAGGTTTTTTCCAGCGGATTCAGGGTTTCGCCGAAGCGGGGCCCCGGAGCGTCGGAACCCCACCCAAACCTAGGTTGTGCCATACCATGTGTATACAATTGTGTTGGGTGTTTAAATGTCCAAGAATCTACTCCTAGGTGTGCCCGACATCACCGGCTTCACTTTCTCTCTACTAAGTGTGTGGACTTATAGCTGAAAACTCCCGTTTCGGGCGAAACGGGGGCAATCTTGTGACAACTTGTGATAAAAGTTGGTTTTCTTTGTTCCTATGGCCTAACCTAACACAGCCAAGCAAAAAAGTCCACTGGGCTACCCCCTTTCGACGCACGTCTATGGGGGTAGACGGAAACGTTAGGTTTTTTCCAGCGGATTCAGGGTTTCGCCGAAGCGGGGCCCCGGAGCGTCGGAACCCCACCCAAACCTAGGTTGTGCCATACCATGTGTATACAATTGTGTTGGGTGTTTCAAATGTCCAAGAATCTACTCCTAGGTGTGCCCGACATCACCGGCTTCACTTTCTCTCTACTAAGTGTGTGGACTTATAGCTGAAAACTCCGTTTCGGGCGAAACGGGGGCAATCTTGTGACAACTTGTGATAAAAGTTGGTTTTCTATGTTCCTATGGCCTAACCTAACACAGCCAAGCAAAAAAGTCCACTGGGCTACCCCCTTTCGACGCACGTCTATGGGGGTAGACGGAAACGTTAGGTTTTTTCCAGCGGATTCAGGGTTTCGCCGAAGCGGGGCCCCGGAGCGTCGGAACCCCACCCAAACCTAGGTTGTGCCATACCATGTGTATACAATTGTGTTGGGTGTTTCAAATGTCCAAGAATCTACTCCTAGGTGTGCCCGACATCACCGGCTTCACTTTCTCTCTACTAAGTGTGTGGACTTATAGCTGAAAACTCCCGTTTCGGGCGAAACGGGGGCAATCTTGTGACAACTTGTGATAAAAGTTGGTTTTCTATGTTCCTATGGCCAAACCTAACGCAGCCAAGCTAAAAAGTCCACTGGGCTACCCCCTTTCGACGCACGTCTATGGGGGTAGGCGGAAACGTTAGGTTTTTTCCAGCGGATTCAGGGTTTCGCCGAAGCGGGGCCCCGGAGCGTCGAAACCCCACCCAAACCTAGGTTGTGCCATACCATGTGTATACAATTGTGTTGGGTGTTTCAAATGTCCTAGAATCTACTCCTAGGTGTGCCCGACATCACCGGCTTCACTTTCTCTCTACTAAGTGTGTGGACTTATAGCTGAAAACTCCCGTTTCGGGCGAAACGGGGGCAATCTTGTGACAACTTGTGATAAAAGTTGGTTTTCTATGTTCCTATGGCCAAACCTAACACAGCCAAGCAAAAAAGTCCACTGGGCTACCCCCTTTCGACGCACGTCTATGGGGGTAGACGGAAACGTTAGGTTTTTTCCAGCGGATTCAGGGTTTCGCCGAAGCGGGGCCCCGGAGCGTCGGAACCCCACCCAAACCTAGGTTGTGCCATACCATGTGTATACAATTGTGTTGGGTGTTTCAAATGTCCAAGAATCTACTCCTAGGTGTGCCCGACATCACCGGCTTCACTTTCTCTCTACTAAGTGTGTGGACTTATAGCTGAAAACTCCCGTTTCGGGCGAAACGGGGACAATCTTGTGACAACTTGTGATAAAAGTTGGTTTTCTATGTTCCTATGGCCTAACCTAACACAGCCAAGCAAAAAAGTCCACTGGGCTACCCCCTTTCGACGCACGTCTATGGGGGTAGACGGAAACGTTAGGTTTTTTCCAGCGGATTCAGGGTTTCGCCGAAGCGGGGGCCCGGAGCGTCGGAACCCCACCCAAACCTAGGTTGTGCCATACCATGTGTATACAATTGTGTTGGGTGTTTCAAATGTCCAAGAATCTACTCCTAGGTGTGCCCGACATCACCGGCTTCACTTTCTCTCTACTAAGTGTGTGGACTTATAGCTGAAAACTCCCGTTTCGGGCGAAACGGGGGCAATCTTGTGACAACTTGTGATAAAAGTTGGTTTTCTATGTTCCTATGGCCTAACCTAACACAACCAAGCAAAAAAGTCCACTGGGCTACCCCTTTCAACGCACGTCTATGGGCGTAGACGGAAACGTTAGGTTTTTTCCAGCGGATTCAGGGTTTCGCCGAAGCGGGGCCCCGGAGCGTCGGAACCCCACCCAAACCTAGGTTGTGCCATACCATGTGTATACAATTGTGTTGGGTGTTTCAAATGTCCAAGAATCTACTCCTAGGTGTGCCCGACATCACCGGCTTCACTTTCTCTCTACTAAGTGTGTGGACTTATAGCTGAAAAATCCCGTTTCGGGCGAAACGGGGGCAATCTTGTGACAACTTGTGATAAAAGTTGGTTTTCTATGTTCCTATGGCCTAACCTAACGCAGCCAAGCAAAAAAGTCCACTGGGCTACCCCCTTTCGACGCACGTCTATGGGGGTAGACGGAAACGTTAGGTTTTTTCCAGCGGATTCAGGGTTTCGCCGAAGCGGGGCCCCGGAGCGTCGGAACCCCACCCAAACCTAGGTTGTGCCATACCATCTGTATACAATTGTGTTGGGTGTTTAAATGTCCAAGAATCTACTCCTAGGTGTGCCCGACATCACCGGCTTCACTTTCTCTCTACTAAGTGTGTGGACTTATAGCTGAAAACTCCCGTTTCGGGCGAAACGGGGGCAATCTTGTGACAACTTGTGATAAAAGTTGGTTTTCTTTGTTCCTATGGCCTAACCTAACACAGCTAAGCAAAAAAGTCCACTGGGCTACCCCCTTTCGACGCACGTCTATGGGGGTAGACGGAAACGTTAGGTTTTTTCCAGCGGATTCAGGGTTTCGCCGAAGCGGGGCCCCGGAGCGTCGGAACCCCACCCAAACCTAGGTTGTGCCATACCATGTGTATACAATTGTGTTGGGTGTTTCAAATGTCCAAGAATCTACTCCTAGGTGTGCCCGACATCACCGGCTTCACTTTCTCTCTACTAAGTGTGTGGACTTATAGCTGAAAACTCCCGTTTCGGGCGAAACGGGGGCAATCTTGTGACAACTTGTGATAAAAGTTGGTTTTCTATGTTCCTATGGCCTAACCTAACACAACCAAGCAAAAAAGTCCACTGGGCTACCCCCTTTCAACGCACGTCTATGGGGGTAGACGGAAACGTTAGGTTTTTTCCAGCGGATTCAGGGTTTCGCCGAAGCGGGGCCCCGGAGCGTCGGAACCCCACCCAAACCTAGGTTGTGCCATACCATGTGTATACAATTGTGTTGGGTGTTTCAAATGTCCAAGAATCTACTCCTAGGTGTGCCCGACATCACCGGCTTCACTTTCTCTCTACTAAGTGTGTGGACTTATAGCTGAAAAATCCCGTTTCGGGCGAAACGGGGGCAATCTTGTGACAACTTGTGATAAAAGTTGGTTTTCTATGTTCCTATGGCCTAACCTAACGCAGCCAAGCAAAAAAGTCCACTGGGCTACCCCCTTTCGACGCACGTCTATGGGGGTAGACGGAAACGTTAGGTTTTTTCCAGCGGATTCAGGGTTTCGCCGAAGCGGGGCCCCGGAGCGTCGGAACCCCACCCAAACCTAGGTTGTGCCATACCATGTGTATACAATTGTGTTGGGTGTTTAAATGTCCAAGAATCTACTCCTAGGTGTGCCCGACATCACCGGCTTCACTTTCTCTCTACTAAGTGTGTGGACTTATAGCTGAAAACTCCCGTTTCGGGCGAAACGGGGGCAATCTTGTGACAACTTGTGATAAAAGTTGGTTTTCTTTGTTCCTATGGCCTAACCTAACACAGCCAAGCAAAAAAGTCCACTGGGCTACCCCCTTTCGACGCACGTCTATGGGGGTAGACGGAAACGTTAGGTTTTTTCCAGCGGATTCAGGGTTTCGCCGAAGCGGGGCCCGGAGCGTCGGAACCCCACCCAAACCTAGGTTGTGCCATACCATGTGTATACAATTGTGTTGGGTGTTTCAAATGTCCAAGAATCTACTCCTAGGTGTGCCCGACATCACCGGCTTCACTTTCTCTCTACTAAGTGTGTGGACTTATAGCTGAAAACTCCCGTTTCGGGCGAAACGGGGGCAATCTTGTGACAACTTGTGATAAAAGTTGGTTTTCTATGTTCCTATGGCCTAACCTAACACAGCCAAGCAAAAAAGTCCACTGGGCTACCCCCTTTCGACGCACGTCTATGGGGGTAGACGGAAACGTTAGGTTTTTTCCAGCGGATTCAGGGTTTCGCCGAAGCGGGGCCCCGGAGCGTCGGAACCCCACCCAAACCTAGGTTGTGCCATACCATGTGTATACAATTGTGTTGGGTGTTTCAAATGTCCAAGAATCTACTCCTAGGTGTGCCCGACATCACCGGCTTCACTTTCTCTCTACTAAGTGTGTAGACTTATAGCTGAAAACTCCCGTTTCGGGCGAAACGGGGGCAATCTTGTGACAACTTGTGATAAAAGTTGGTTTTCTATGTTCCTATGGCCAAACCTAACGCAGCCAAGCTAAAAAGTCCACTGGGCTACCCCCTTTCGACGCACGTCTATGGGGGTAGGCGGAAACGTTAGGTTTTTTCCAGCGGATTCAGGGTTTCGCCGAAGCGGGGCCCCGGAGCGTCGAAACCCCACCCAAACCTAGGTTGTGCCATACCATGTGTATACAATTGTGTTGGGTGTTTCAAATGTCCTAGAATCTACTCCTAGGTGTGCCCGACATCACCGGCTTCACTTTCTCTCTACTAAGTGTGTGGACTTATAGCTGAAAACTCCCGTTTCGGGCGAAACGGGGGCAATCTTGTGACAACTTGTGATAAAAGTTGGTTTTCGATGTTCCTATGGCCAAACCTAACACAGCCAAGCAAAAAAGTCCACTGGGCTACCCCCTTTCGACGCACGTCTATGGGGGTAGACGGAAACGTTAGGTTTTTTCCAGCGGATTCAGGGTTTCGCCGAAGCGGGGCCCCGGAGCGTCGGAACCCCACCCAAACCTAGGTTGTGCCATACCATGTGTATACAATTGTGTTGGGTGTTTCAAATGTCCAAGAATCTACTCCTAGGTGTGCCCGACATCACCGGCTTCACTTTCTCTCTACTAAGTGTGTGGACTTATAGCTGAAAACTCCCGTTTCGGGCGAAACGGGGACAATCTTGTGACAACTTGTGATAAAAGTTGGTTTTCTATGTTCCTATGGCCTAACCTAACACAGCCAAGCAAAAAAGTCCACTGGGCTACCCCCTTTCGACGCACGTCTATGGGGGTAGACGGAAACGTTAGGTTTTTTCCAGCGGATTCAGGGTTTCGCCGAAGCGGGGCCCGGAGCGTCGGAACCCCACCCAAACCTAGGTTGTGCCATACCATGTGTATACAATTGTGTTGGGTGTTTCAAATGTCCAAGAATCTACTCCTAGGTGTGCCCGACATCACCGGCTTCACTTTCTCTCTACTAAGTGTGTGGACTTATAGCTGAAAACTCCCGTTTCGGGCGAAACGGGGGCAATCTTGTGACAACTTGTGATAAAAGTTGGTTTTCTATGTTCCTATGGCCTAACCTAACACAACCAAGCAAAAAAGTCCACTGGGCTACCCCCTTTCAACGCACGTCTATGGGGTAGACGGAAACGTTAGGTTTTTCCAGCGGATTCAGGGTTTCGCCGAAGCGGGGCCCCGGAGCGTCGGAACCCACCCAAACCTAGGTTGTGCCATACCATGTGTATACAATTGTGTTGGGTGTTTCAAATGTCCAAGAATCTACTCCTAGGTGTGCCCGACATCACCGGCTTCACTTTCTCTCTACTAAGTGTGTGGACTTATAGCTGAAAAATCCCGTTTCGGGCGAAACGGGGGCAATCTTGTGACAACTTGTGATAAAAGTTGGTTTTCTATGTTCCTATGGCCTAACCTAACGCAGCCAAGCAAAAAAGTCCACTGGGCTACCCCCTTTCGACGCACGTCTATGGGGGTAGACGGAAACGTTAGGTTTTTTCCAGCGGATTCAGGGTTTCGCCGAAGCGGGGCCCCGGAGCGTCGGAACCCCACCCAAACCTAGGTTGTGCCATACCATCTGTATACAATTGTGTTGGGTGTTTAAATGTCCAAGAATCTACTCCTAGGTGTGCCCGACATCACCGGCTTCACTTTCTCTCTACTAAGTGTGTGGACTTATAGCTGAAAACTCCCGTTTCGGGCGAAACGGGGGCAATCTTGTGACAACTTGTGATAAAAGTTGGTTTTCTTTGTTCCTATGGCCTAACCTAACACAGCTAAGCAAAAAAGTCCACTGGGCTACCCCCTTTCGACGCACGTCTATGGGGGTAGACGGAAACGTTAGGTTTTTTCCAGCGGATTCAGGGTTTCGCCGAAGCGGGGCCCCGGAGCGTCGGAACCCCACCCAAACCTAGGTTGTGCCATACCATGTGTATACAATTGTGTTGGGTGTTTCAAATGTCCAAGAATCTACTCCTAGGTGTGCCCGACATCACCGGCTTCACTTTCTCTCTACTAAGTGTGTGGACTTATAGCTGAAAACTCCCGTTTCGGGCGAAACGGGGGCAATCTTGTGACAACTTGTGATAAAAGTTGGTTTTCTATGTTCCTATGGCCTAACCTAACACAGCCAAGCAAAAAGTCCACTGGGCTACCCCCTTTCGACGCACGTCTATGGGGGTAGACGGAAACGTTAGGTTTTTTCCAGCGGATTCAGGGTTTCGCCGAAGCGGGGCCCGGAGCGTCGGAACCCCACCCAAACCTAGGTTGTGCCATACCATGTGTATACAATTGTGTTGGGTGTTTCAATGTCCAAGAATCTACTCCTAGGTGTGCCCGACATCACCGGCTTCACTTTCTCTCTACTAAGTGTGTGGACTTATAGCTGAAAACTCCCGTTTCGGGCGAAACGGGGGCAATCTTGTGACAACTTGTGATAAAAGTTGGTTTTCTATGTTCCTATGGCCAAACCTAACGCAGCCAAGCTAAAAAGTCCACTGGGCTACCCCCTTTCGACGCACGTCTATGGGGGTAGGCGGAAACGTTAGGTTTTTTCCAGCGGATTCAGGGTTTCGCCGAAGCGGGGCCCCGGAGCGTCGAAACCCCACCCAAACCTAGGTTGTGCCATACCATGTGTATACAATTGTGTTGGGTGTTTCAAATGTCCTAGAATCTACTCCTAGGTGTGCCCGACATCACCGGCTTCACTTTCTCTCTACTAAGTGTGTGGACTTATAGCTGAAAACTCCCGTTTCGGGCGAAACGGGGGCAATCTTGTGACAACTTGTGATAAAAGTTGGTTTTCTATGTTCCTATGGCCTAACCTAACACAACCAAGCAAAAAAGTCCACTGGGCTACCCCCTTTCAACGCACGTCTATGGGGGTAGACTGAAACGTTAGGTTTTTTCCAGCGGATTCAGGGTTTCGCCGAAGCGGGGCCCCGGAGCGTCGGAACCCCACCCAAACCTAGGTTGTGCCATACCATGTGTATACAATTGTGTTGGGTGTTTCAAATGTCCAAGAATCTACTCCTAGGTGTGCCCGACATCACCGGCTTCACTTTCTCTCTACTAAGTGTGTGGACTTATAGCTGAAAACTCCCGTTTCGGGCGAAACGGGGGCAATCTTGTGACAACTTGTGATAAAAGTTGGTTTTCTATGTTCCTATGGCCTAACCTAACACAACCAAGCAAAAAAGTCCACTGGGCTACCCCTTTCAACGACGTCTATGGGGGTAGACGGAAATGTTAGGTTTTTTCCAGCGGATTCAGGGTTTCGCCGAAGCGGGGCCCCGGAGCGTCGGAACCCCACCCAAACCTAGGTTGTGCCATACCATGTGTATACAATTGTGTTGGGTGTTTCAAATGTCCAAGAATCTACTCCTAGGTGTGCCCGACATCACCGGCTTCACTTTCTCTCTACTAAGTGTGTGGACTTATAGCTGAAAACTCCCGTTTCGGGCGAAACGGGGGCAATCTTGTGACAACTTGTGATAAAAGTTGGTTTTCTATGTTCCTATGGCCTAACCTAACACAACCAAGCAAAAAAGTCCACTGGGCTACCCCCTTTCGACGCACGTCTATGGGGGTAGACGGAAACGTTAGGGTCTAGGGTTTCGCTTAGATATAAAATAATTTCATGAATATAATGTAATAAATCATATAAATTAATTATTATTTGTTTTCATGAATAATTAACTTAGTAAATAAGATTTGTTTTCCTTTAAAATATAACCTAAAAAAGAAAAAATATAAAAAAAAGAACACTGTGCCGACGGTAAAACCGTCGGCATAGGTTCGTTTTCCTTTAAAAATATAATCTAAAAAAAGAAAAAATATAAAAAAAGAACACTGTGCCGACGGTAAAACCGTCGGCATAGGTTCCCGCCCTTATCCCCACACGACCGGGGACGGTTTCTTCTCCCCCAACCACACACTGCCCCGGCCGTCTCGATCTGGCCCAGTCGCACGCCACCGCTCCCCGTCTCCGGCCGCCACTGCCCCTTCTCCGGCCGCCATTGCCCCGTCTTCGGCCGCCCCTCGTCGTCCTCTCCGGCCGCCACCCGCCCTCGCTCTCCGGCGGCGGCTCGCGAGCGTCTCGTGGCCGCAGCGGCGGCGCACCAGCTCCTTCTTCCCGGCCGCCACCCGACCTCGCTCTCCGGCGGCGGCTCGCCCCAGCTCCTTCTTCCCGGCGGCTCGCCCCAGCTCCTCCCGCCCGTGCCGGTCACCACCGTCTCCTTCGCCACCCCTCCCCTGGTCAGGTAGGGAACAACCTTCCTCTTCTTCGCCACCCCCTCCCCTGGTTGCTAGTGTTGAGGCTGAGTGGTAGTGCATGCATGGTCCATTTGACTGATGCATGTTGTGGTACTGATGCTAGCATTTCTCGGTTGGAGAAAAAAGAGGTACTGATGCATGTTGTGGTACTGATGCTGAAATTTTGAAGTGTTGAATGTTTGCTAGTTGCTGTAAATTAATTACAGCGTGATGTGGTGAAGTTTTGAAGTGCTGAACTTTTCCTAGTTGCTATAAATTAATTTCAGTGTGATGTGGTGAACTTTTCAAGTGCTGTTTAGGTTAACATGCTTGTAAAAAATTCAGATTTGATGATGCTAAAATTCTTGAAATCTCAAAATTTATTTACATAGTTGCAAAATGTCGGACGAGTTAGCCATGGTTAATCTCAAAATTTCTGAAATCTCAAAATTTATTTACATTGTGTGCTTTTTCAGATGACGTAGCTGAGGAGGGGTCGCCTCGGTGTCCCTGTTGTGTCGCCCCCCTCCTCTGGAGCGTGTCCCTGACTTGCTGCCACGTTCGATCACGCTCCGAGGGTATAAATCTTTCGCCTCTCTTGCTGCATAGGTTTATTTTGGTCTAGATCACCAAGTCAGTCGCGTAACCCGAGTCAGATCCCATCCGGAAGGGTTACAAATTTATAAATATGCAGGATTGTCCATCTTTGCATATTTATAACCGTAACACTTCCGGGTTGTCCTGTTGGACAGTCCGAGTACGTGTAGATCGGGTCGTGTTCCATGTTCTACCCCTTCCTGAGACGGAATTTCGGCAGCACCTCCCCGTTGTTCTTCGGATGCACACCCTCTCGGCTTGACAAGCTCGAGACGTGTATTCTGAAGAACAGCGGGGAGGTGCTGTCGAAATTTCGTCTCGGGTCGGGGTAGAACATGGGACACGACTCGATCTACACGTACTCGGGCGGGATAGGCCCTCCTATTAGAAGTGTAGGTGAACCCTTGCATGTTGTAAAAGATAAAATTTGGCCGTAATAATCTTGGTGTCATTGAATAAATTTATTATTACTTGGTGCATATTACGAAATGCGTTGTTCTTTGGATCCAATAAAGCAGAGGATGGCTGATAATGGGTGGATGTACAGTGGCCGTATCAGTAAGATTAAAAGAACAGAGGAGTGGGAATGGAAGACCAATATGTTAGTGAAGGAGTTAGCGCGTGGTTCAAAGGCATCAGGAGTTCGTCCAAGGTGCCCATGCATTAATTGCAAGAATCGTGCCCGTCAGGGAAAGGATGAAATGACTAAGCATCTTTGGTTGTCTGGGTATATGCCTAACTACGTCACGAAGGTCGACTTTGCTCAGGTCGAACGTGACAGAGTTGAGGTGATGCGGCAGCGGATCAATGGCAATGAGTATGATGGGGTGAGAAACTTGCTAGATGATCTCCGTGATGCTGACATACCGGATTCGCCACCTCCACAGGAGGAACAGGAGGAACCGGAGGAACCGGGTGAACCGGAGGAACCGGAGCCAACCGCGAAGGCTTTCCTTGATATGATGGCCTCGGCTAAGAAGCCTCTATACGAGGGTGCAAACATTTCTCAGCTCGATGCCATAGCTCAAATACTAAGTGACAAGTGCCAGTACTCCACCACCCGTGCAGGCTTTGAAGCCAATCTGAAAACATTTGGTAACATGTTGCCCGAAGGGCATTGTCTGCCAAAGTCCATGCACGAAACGAGGAAACTATTGGGATCGCTTAGCATGGATTATGAAAAGATAGATTGTTGTCCAAAAGGTTGCCTTCTGTTCTGGAAACAGTATGCGGATGACAAGTACTGTAGTCTTTGTGGGGCCTCTAGGTATCATGAGAAAACGGAGCCCGATGGTCAGAAGACGCAGGGAAAAGTCGCTGTGAAGATTCTTCGGTACCTCCCATTCATAAAAAGAATCCAGCGGCTTTACTTTTCTGAGGAGACTGCCACGCAGATGACTTGGCACAAGAAGGGGAAGAGATACGCCGACGAGTTCGGACGGAAAAAGATGGGACATCCATCTGATGGTAAGGCATGGGAGAATTTTGATGAGAAACACCCCGATAAGGCAGCAGATGCTCGGAATGTCAGAATTGCGATAGCAACAGATGGATTCAATCCATATGGTATGTCGAGTCACTCGTACAGCTGCTGGCCCGTGTTTGTTATTCCGCTCAATCTCCCTCCCGGGGTCCTAATGCAAAGGAAGTTCATGTTTATGTCGCTGATCATTCCAGGGCCCGAATACCCGGGGAAGAATTTGAGTGTCTACATGCAACCGCTTGTGGATGATTTGCACCACTCATGGCACAATGGGACGTGGACATACGACCGAGCATCAAAGAAAAACTTCTTGATGAGAATTTGGTACCACTATTCCATGCACGACCTACCCGGGTATGCCCTATTCTGCGGATGGTGTACAGCTGGTAAGTGGCCATGCCCAGTGTGCAGAAACCGACTTGAGTTCACTTGGCTAAAGTCAGGTCGCAAGTATGTCGCGTTTGACAAGCATCGACCGTTCCTCAAAAGAAGGCATCCTTACCGAGAAGACATAAAAAACTTCACGAAGGGCAAAGTCGTGCGTGAAGAAAAAGAGATACCGAAGTTCGATGGTGCAACTGTTGATGCCGAGCTACGTGCTCTCGTGCCTGCTCAGGTACCTGGCCCAAAATTTGTGGGATATGGTGTAACGCACAACTGGACTCACGTGGCAGGCTTAACGCAGCTAGAGTATTACAAGGACCTCGAACTTCCCCATAACATCGATGTGATGCACACCGAAAAGAATGTTGGAGAGATGCTCTTTCACACAGTCCTGAACATTCCTGGGAAGTCAAAGGACAATGTCAAGGCTAGAGTTGATGTTGAGAATCTCTGTGATAGGGAGAGATTACACATGCAGCCTCCTGACCGCCGTCGAAAAAATTGGTTCAAGCCGAATGCACCCTACTGCCTTGATAATATCCAAAAGAAGGAGACATTCAAGTGGCTCAAACACGACGTGATGTTCCCTGATGGTTATTGTTCCAATATAAGTAATGGAGTCAATCTTGTAAAGGGAAATGTCACTGGGCTCAAGAGTCACGACTATCATATATGGATTGAGCGGTTGATGCCGGTGATGGTTCGAGGGTATCTCCCCGATCGTATCTGGCGAGTGCTTGCGGAGTTGAGCCATTTCTTCCGCACGCTCTGTGCGAAGCAGATATGTCCCGTGATTATTGGGAAGCTGCGTGATCTTGTGCCGGAGTTGCTATGCAATTTAGAGAAGATCTTTCCGCCAGGCTTCTTTGTTCCGATGGCACATCTCGTTGTGCATCTCGCGAACGAGGCACTCTTGGGTGGACCGGTGCAGTTTCGTTGGCAGTTTTGTATTGAGAGAGAGTTCAAGTATATTCGAAACATGACTGGAAACAAAAATAGGATTGAAGCATGCATAGCTGAGGCAACAATACTTCGGGAGATGGCAGACGCCGTGACAACGTACTATCCCGATGAAGTATCCACTATGCATAACCCGGTCTCTCGGTACAATGTCGACGAGCCCAAGCATGACCCCAAGCTCCTCCTCTTCCAATGTCCCGGTGGCAAGGCCGGTGGTGGTGTAAAATTGCAGTTGACCAAGGAAGAGAAGGATTGCATAATGCTCTATGTGCTTACGAACATGACGGAAGTAGTCGGTTTCATCAGGTAAAATGGTGAACAAATTACTTTGCAACTAGTAACTCGGTTTCGGTCTAATACCTATTTTCTCCTTTTAGCCAATTCCAAGATGAACAGTGGTCGGGAATGGCGGATCCCTCTCCCGCGGAGCTGGACACTCTTCTGAAAAAGGGTGCTCACGGAGGAAAAAATTTGTGTCTTGGTTCATGGAAAAAGTAATTTCTAACCTGTCCCTCTTAGCTTGCAATCTGTGACTTGTCCCTCTTATTACACGTAACTAATGCACAAAACAATTTGAACCGTACTTGTAGGGAGCTGATCGCAACGTTGAGATGACGGATGAGTTGAGATGTGTTTCCCAAGGTTTTAACCGTACCGTCATGAAGTATGAGAAGTATGATGTGAATGGGTTCCGCTTCCATACAGAGTATCACCAGAATAGTCGGCCGAATGCAAAAACTGTAAATACTGGGGTCTTCACCAAAGGATCCAGAGGAGCCGATGGAGCCGATTACGTAGATTACTACGGAAGGTTAGAAAAGGTATACGAGCTGAAGTTCAATCGTACGAACATAGAACTCAAGCTCGTTGTGTTCCAGTGCCATTGGTTCGACCCACGCACTGGACCACACGGTGGACTGAGAAGTGACCCTTCCATTGGGTTAGTTGAAGTTAAGCCTTCAACCACCTATAGCGGAGCCGATGTCTTTGTTGTGGCTCACCAAGCCAAGCAAGTTTATTATTTGCCCTACCCATGCCAGAAAGAGAACCTCAAGGGCTGGGAAGTCGTGTTCCGGGTATCGCCACATGGTAAGCTACCCATGCCCTCTGCCGACGATTACAACAACATTGACCCTAAAACATACGAGGGAATTTTCTATCAAGAGCAAGAGGACTTCGGGGACTTTGCCTTACAAACGGGTGGTCTTGAGGACCTCGAGAACGATGCACACACTCGTGGTGAGTCAGTGGTGGATCTGAAGGACATAAATATGCTCTCGAAGTTACAGGCGGACAATGCCGCCGATGACGAGCCTCCACCGTGCGATGAGCCTCCAACCTACTACACACGTGATAGTGATAGTGATAGTGAGAATGAGAACCAACTAAATTATGAGAGTGATTATTCGGGGTGAGCGTCTTTTATGTCTCTATGCTTAGTATTTATTTTTCAACATGCTTCTTAATTGCATTACATCTTTATGCTTGGTGTCTACATGTTATTATGTCTTTATGCTTTAGTATTTATTTTTCAACATGCTTCGTCATTGCATTACGTCTTTATGCTTACTGTCTACATTTTATTATGTCTTTATGCTTACTTGTTTTCTCTTTCTCAATGCAGGTGATTGAACAATATGAGCCAAGGCAAGGAAAACTCCTCGTCCCTGATTAGTAAGATTAGTAAGATGATGGTACGGAAGCCTGGAGTTACACGGAGTGGACGACCTTCCACCTCGCGTTACGCCGTGGACGAGGGTGCGCGAGTAGGACGAGGTGGAGGACGAGGTGGAGGACGAGGTGGAGTAGACGTGGCGGAGGACGAGGTGGAGTTGCCCTCCGCTTCTGGCGACGTGGCTTCCCAGTCTAGACACGAGGTGGAGGACGAGGCGGAGGACGAGGTGGAGGACGAGGTGGAGCTGGCGCCGAAGCGGCCGCGGATGCGTGGCGAAGCGGGAGTCCCCGACGAGGACATGGAGCCTAGGAGCGAGGAGGCGAAAGCCCTCATTGTTCCTCAGGGCGTTGAGTAAGTGTACTAATTTTGTAATTTTGAACATGTAATTTCATTGTGTTCATAACAATTTGGCATATGTACTAATGTTTGATTATTGTGCAGCAAATGGACATGGCCAGCACCTAAGATTCCCCGCACTCCTGGGAGCTTGCTTGGAGCTCTAATTAGGCAAAATTGGCCGGGCTTGTACACCGTCGGTCCCGACGCCGAGGCAAAGTTAGCCTATAAATGGGTGGACTATGAGGCTGCCCCTATCCCGGGCTTCGAGACAGCTGCTGACGCCGTGATCACCGGGTTTTGGGTAAGACATATTTTTCGAGTTCCGTTCATAGTTTATGACTCCACCGTGCTAACTCATGACTCTCACAATTTTTTTATGCATGGTTGAAGAAGCATTTTCGGGTGGCGGACGAGCATAGAGACACGGCGGCTCGCGTATTGCGTGCTCATTGTGTGAGGTTGACACGGCAACAATTCTACAACCAAAAGCATACGTCCGCCAATACTTTCACGTATGAGAAGACGGGCAAGAGGGCCAAGAAGGAGGAGAATGTCAAGACGGCACAGAAGATGACGAGGGAGGAATTCCTTTCGGTAAGTGAACTGTCAATGAAATTCTATATTGCTGCTAAGTTGCCATTGCATTATCTCTTCTTGAATTGCATTTTCAGGTTATGCCCGACTGGGCCGACGGCAAAGAAGACGCATGGGATGCGTTGGTTACGAGGTGGGTCGGGGGAGACCCCGAGTTCGACGCCGTGAGCCAGCGGAACAAGGCAAACCGAGGCACCGAGGGAACACACATTGCGGGAAGCCGCAACATCTTCCGCTTCAAGGAAAAGCTGGTATATATATACATGGAACGACCTCCATTTATTTTCCCCTCATGTTTCTACTTGCTACGCATGACATTTCTTTTCGCGATGCAGGACGCCGATAGGGGGGAGGTAAGCTCTGAGTTGCAATCGTGGAAGAAGATGAAGGAGAAGAAGCGCGATCTATCGAAGCCTCAGCCCCAGCTTCCTGAGTACTACAACAATGCCAACGAGAACTTGGAGAGGTACTCCACGACGTTCCAGTCTTTTCACCCGGAGGTGGATGACCCCTTGAGCCAGGAGGTCGACGAGAGGTCGATGGTCCTCTCAGGGCATGGAAGGCCGCATGGCCGTAATCTCTTTCTTCAGAATGTGGTCAGGCCTTCCATGAGCTTCACGCAGGCAAAAGCTACCCTCCCTGACGGCAGCCCCCTTATCGCGCCTCGTCGACGGCCTCGTCGACCCACTTCCACCGATGTAAGTTTTTCTCATTTTCATCCTCTTTCCGACATTCGTTCCTGCATGGCTAAGTTGACAGTTCCATACCATATTTTCGAAATTGTAGCCCGATCTTGAGGCAGCCTACGCTGCCGCTCATGCGGAGTATCAGGTGGCCTATGCCCAGTGGCTGGAGATGAATACAGCCTACTCCTCGTATCAAAAGTCGTTCCGTGCTGTAAGTTTCAACCTTTATTTTTGTCTAATATGACAAGTCCCACTTCCCTAGTTTGAACCTTTATTTTGGCAACGTCTAACATCTAAACTATCTTGCAGTCGGTGCTGAACTTTTTCACCACTGGAGTGCGGGTCCCCCCTTCTATGGAGGAGCCTCCGGAGCCGGGGCCGTGTCCACGGTTTCCATCGAAGGACGAGTTCGCTCTCACCTACTACTCATCGACCCCGGTAAGTTTGATGCCAAACCACTAGTTACCGCTTTTCCTTTGCCTCGCAAGTTGCTAACTCTTGCTCAAACATGTAGGGAACGGGATGCTCGTCGGAGAACCCACACTTTGGTCGTGCTTCTCCTAGTGCCTCGCCGGATTCGCGTGAGATGGTGAGGTTTGATGCTGATCCTTCGCTTGGTGCTTCGCCGGGTTCGCGTGAGATCACACCGGTACATCCCGGTGGTCCTTCTCCTGGTGCTTCGCGTGGTGCTTCGACTTCTCCTGGTGCTTCGCCTTCTTCTGGTGGTTCTACTGCTGCGCCGAGCCGTCGATCGCCTGTGTTCACCCGGGGAGACATGGGGTACACCCCGTCGCCGCCGCAATAGATGTAGGGCTTGATGATCTAGACATCTAGCTATGTATGATGATGGTCCTATGTGTGTATCTACTTGATGATATAGCATTTTGCTTGATGATATTGCTTTCGGATGATATATGGAGCTACGTGTGATCTTGTTTGTGATGAAATTGTCAGGATTTTATATTTTATTTTCTGCTATTTTTGCTGCAAAAACCAGCGCTGCAACCAAACCGCAAAAAAAAAATCTGGGACGAACCTGTGCCGACGGTAATACCGTCGGCACAGGTCTTGCGTCTGTGCCAAATGGTCAGGCCTGTGCCGACGGTATTACCGTCGGCACAGCCCCTCAGCCAGGACGTCCCAGGGGACGCCACGTGCAAACCTATGCCGACGGTAATACCGTCGGCACAGCTTCTCAGGCGAGCTCGCCACGTGGGACCCACCGAACCTACGCCGACGGAATTTGTGCCGACGGGCATTTTTCACCGTAGGCACCCCTATGCCGACGGGAAAACTCTGTGCCGACGGGCAAAAAACCTGTGCCTACGGGCACCTACGCCGACGGCCCTGTGCCGACGGTCACCGTCGGCACAGCCCTGTGCCGACGGGGAAGGTGTCTGTGCCGACGGTTATTTACCGTCGGCACAGAGGGCGCGTGCTGTAGTGCTACCATAGGGCCTGCACCTTTCAAGTGCTACTATAAACGCTAAGACAGGTTCCATGTATCATATAAGAACATTTGTTTTGGCACACTGACTCTATGATCCTAAATGTTCAGACAAACGATACTGAGCCACAATTTCATCTATTACTTGTGAGACCAAACTATCAAATTCCTCTCAACAACAGTTAAGGTAGTATATTGAAAATAGGATATATTTTTTCTTTCCAGTTCACCCAACATATCCTTAGCATAAAAGTTTCACACAAAGGAACAAGGTGGCAGAATAAGAAAATAACAATAAGGAGCCTATAACATATCTGAATAGCATTTGGAACAATATAAATGTCTGTTTTATTGAAGCCAACATCAACCATTTCTCAGACAATTATGGGACTTGCATGCCAATTCACCAAGTGTAGAAAGGTTCACACCAACACAAAGGTATACAGTGGAAGAATAAGAAATAGTATACCAAGCGGTCTATAACATTTTCACAAAATTATCAGCAGACCTTGGAGCATCGGTTCAGCATAATAATGGTGCAATTGAATGAATTTTATCCATCGAGCATGCACTAAACAAACGAACAAAGTATAGAAAAACTAAGGACACATGCTCCGAACAATTAATGGGCAAGCCCAAAGAGTCTCTCAACTACCTGAAACATGACCTAGTTCGTGGAGTTTTAGCTATATAAGCAAGCACATAACAACCTGATAGAAGGAGCGGATCCAAGATACTTTGTAATAAATAAGACTACCTTACAAGCTACTTTGTTGATCCCTCCTGAAAAAAGGTTGGCAGAAAACAGCGGTCGCCACTTCTGAAGCGTGCGCATATCGTGTGTGTTGAGGGTCTGTTTGACCGGTTTGTGCTCTCGTACGTCTCTCCGTTGAGACGTTTGGTGAGGCCTCCGGATTTATATGATGTGCGTAAGCGTGAGGTAAGGTTACACGGCTGTCATCATGGAGGCCCCTTCATCAACCTGGTAGGTGTTGTGATAGTGTCGCCAGTATTTTGATGAATGATATAACAAAATGGAAGCTGTGTGCATATTTTGATGCAGGGCCCGGGATTTCAACCTGCATTTAAGAAAAACATTACAAATACAATGGTTGCACATTTCTAAAAGTGCACTTAGTGTAGAACATAAGTGAAACTTTAGAGCAAAATAAATGATTCGGATGATTTACAAACATTATTCAAATCTAAATCTAAAATAATAAAATGAATACTGTTGCACATACTCCTACAAAATAAAATTTTACTCATTCTTGAAATGTTCAACTTGTTTAGATTAAATATGCAGGTACGAAGAATACTAAAAGAGTCGACCTATTCCGCACAAAAAGAATTGATTAGTTCTTAAATGATGATAAAAAACCTTAGCAGCTGTTTATTTTAAAGAAAAAAATGAAGTAAAAATTCAACAATAAATTGTGGGAACATTCTTAATATATATTAATAAATGAGGATGAAACACTAGACCTTATTATTTTCGTGGGATTGGTGTTGCACTTCTTCGTGACGCATGACCAATACAGAGATATTAGTGAATCATTGTGTAATTACAAGGAAGAGTAGATTAAGCTGGTGCAATTGAGTTAGCGATAGATAGGAAAATGCCGAGCTGAGCTTACTACTATGTTAGAAATTTGTATTATCTTTTATATCCGGCATTATTATTCTATGATGATACTCGATACTCTTTATAATTTATACTAAACTTTTTTATTTATTTATAACCCATTACATTATCTATTTTAGCATAATTATGCAGATTATGTTGATTTGTTTAAAAAACACATACTTCCATTATAAAACTATAATGTATACTCTTGCAGATATATTTGCACAAATTATTTATATTACACTATTGGAAGGAATTTGACTTTTTTAATTTCGAGAAAATACCCATGAAAACCCTTTAGGTAAATTTAATTCTCTATATAGAAGAACTAAAAATAAATTTGCATGTCCACGAAGACCTATTTGTGCTACTTAAACGAAATACTGTTCTATAAATTTCTTCACAAATACTATAGTTTTCTTAAAAATATTAGGAGAGAGCTCTGTGGTTTAATAGATAGAACTTATCAAAGTACATGATTGTATATCTTCTGATGCAAGAAAATAGAAAATTCTAGAGTACATAAGGTGCCTACGGGTGTACATATGTCCTCTGATCATTGATAATGTGTGTTTGTGGGTCATGACACAACGAAATAACTAATTTAACTATGCTCTGCAAATAATTCGATGAGAAAAACACAAGTTTAGTATATATGAACTTGCCGAGAATGTACGGTCTGGTCACGAAGTTGCAAAATGTGAAAAGTGCATCACAAAGTTGCTGTGAGTTACGTACGTGAACTATTTTCTTACAAATTCCCTTGGAGTTTTTTTTTCAAATGCCCCCTAAAATGCAAACTAAAAAGTTGAAAAGGACCTAAAATTAGAATAAATAATAAATAAAACTTGAAGGGGCGATTTGCAGAAGCAATCAGCCACGTATGCAAACTCACGGCCGCCGTCACGGAGTGACCAAAACGTTCTTTGTGAACCGTTTTTCACGTTCTGCAACTTCGTGACCAAAGCGTACATTCTCGGCAAGTTCATGTACTAAATCTACGTTTTCCTCTAATTCGATCGATCAATGGGTAAACATGTCTCACACATCGTATGTAGAAAATATGTTTGTTCTGAACCTAAACACGGGTCCTAGATGTCATGAAGAAACAAAAGGATGTTTCGTCATTGGGCTACCTCGATGCCGGTAGTGTTTGCCCAACTCAGAGACGAGCTATCGCTTTGGCATCAGGCCAAGACAACCAGAAGCATGGTCTCATAGGAAGACCCCGCGAACCTTATCAGTACCTACCGGTTGTTGTTTTAGTATGTGCCGAATATGTGTACGAGTAGGGCTATAGTTGGACTTGTAATTAGCGGAAGGTTTAGGTGTTTGATTCGAACACGTGTAACCTGGCCTGATATATAAAGGCACCAGGGCTAGTCCAAAGGGTACGACGAAAGATAGGTTAGACATAAGATTTAGGCGAGGACGGGCGGCGCCCGTGGCAGGGGCGGCCGCACCGACGTGGTGTGTGTGATGTGATGTGTCTATATACCGAGGCGGGCTTGTCGTCGATGGTACTTTGATTAGTACGATGGGGAGGAGCGCCCGTAAGCATGCCCCGCAGATGTATGGTTATCGCTGAACTGCGTTACCAAATCGCGGTGTCGTTTTCTGTGATTGCTTGTCCTCGTAGATCGATTATGAGCCTCGGATTTATAACACCGGTTTTATTGGCTCTCCTCGTTTCGTTTTCTTTTTTGTTCTTGTTCCGTGATTAGTGTTTGCTCAATTCCGTTAGCACCGAACATCAATGAAAATCTTCGCTGGCAGCTTTTTCGTCAAAATAAAGGAACAGAAAACACGCACTGGGAGGCGAAGTATGGTAACAGCGGGAGGAGACACCGAGTGTTCCCGACAAGATCAAGTGTGATCAACCAGGAGCTATGGAGCTTTATCAGGCGTACAATGGAGTCATTGAGAATTTGGGATCTTCCTACACATCATTTCTAACTGATTGTTTCATGAGAGCTCATAGGTTTGGTTCGGTCTCAGTCCATCATAGTCGGGAAGCAAACTCTGTGTCGCACAAGTTAGCTAGACATGCTTTTGATTCAAACTCTTCTATTTTTTGGAACTCCGATCCCCCAAGTTTTATTTTACCAGATATAATACACTATGTATCTATGTTTGATTTGAAATAAAGTGCGCCAGGTGGCTTTCCCTCAAAAAGAAAAAAATATCAACCAGGAGCAATTTTCTCGTAACAGTGTCACTTAGCCCGAGAGATTTTATGATCTGGAGAGGAACATGAATCTAAAAAAAAAAAAGGGCAACCGCCCAGTAATCTCATTCGCGGGTTTGCTTAAACAGACATCCAAATCCGATGGCAAAATGAAAACGCGCGTATTATACCTGCATGAGAAATGTCAAGGTACTTGACATATGTCTACTGTTCGATCCACAAAGGGAATTATGGAGTCATCTTACAACACATAGAAGTAAGAATAGACCGAAAAATTCATATTGGCACCCACTGCTGTTCCGATATTAAATGGCCACGCTGCCGTCAATCCTTCGCGGGACAGATGGGAAACAACGGAATGGACTGGTATCTCTACCAGGGGCAAATTCCAATCAAGTAAGTACTTGCCAGTCAACTAAAGCATAGTCCCTTTGCCCTTTTGTAACTCTTCAGAGGAGCGAGTTTATCTTCTGAATCATGTGTGGATTCAGTTGGCTTGCTAAGTTCAGATAACCTGCGATCATCGGATGCTCGACAGGCATATAACCAGAAACAGATACATGACGATGTTAGCTACGTGCACTCGTTGAGGATAAAGTAGCAACACCGTCACCGTCAATGACTTCTTCCTAAACACAAGCAATTGTATATGCAGTCTCCAAATCCTGCAGCAATTGAACAGCAACAAGTATACGGACAGCAGGTTTCAGACCATCAATAAATCGTGTGACATAGTGGAGAGGGTCAGGTTCATCTTCATAAGCCGCAAACTGATCAACCAATTCAGCAAACTGATGCACGTACTCACCAACTGAAGCAGTCTACAACTAGAATAGAGATACATGCTCATGACAGCTCAGCCAACGACCCAGTCCCGTGAGGAATAACGCTTGCTCTCTTGCCGATTGCGTCGCTCGCGCTGTGTCACTGCCACTGGGCCTCCGGTGTCAGCTAGAGTGCTAACAAGTTGAGCCTATGTAAACAATTTTGCAGGAAGAAATTAAGATTTAGTTCAGTGGAGAGATAGACACTGCAAACTGCAGGGCTGATGATCTTATATGTGATTGAGCTTTGAGTTTTAGAAAATTAGTTCGACCTTACCTTCTTCATTTTAATAGTGAAAATGGAAAGAACTATGCTTTGCTACTCATCAAAAAGACCATCAGTTCCCCGTTAAAATCATTTCGAATGGGTTTTCTAATGGAGTACTTTAAAGCAATAAATGCAGAATAGCATTATCTAGTTAATAAACTGCAGGTCATGGAGTACATCATAGAACAGTGCAGTAAATAGGATTCAGGAATGATATGTATCAATGCATCGTGTTCCTTACACAGTTACTGGATTCAAGACAATGCTGCACTAAACAGTAGAAAAACTTGAATATCAACCAATTCAACTATAAAACTTAAATCATTAGTAACAAAGCAATTATAATAGTTGCAAATTGCAATATGGAAAGACTCCTACAGAAATGCATAATAATTGTATTTTTCATGTGACATGTGTCATTCTACATATCGAACCAAATTCATTTACCAAAATGCAATTCTTATTCACACCGATCGTTATAGTACTACTTAAGTAGACAGGACCAATTAACAGTCCCTTTACCACTAGTGATGTGAAACGAGCAAATGTTTTTCTTGTACCGAGCCACACACAATGCGAGAACATACCCTCACATCTTGGGTTTTTAGGAAGGGCTCCGTGCTGGGGACAGATACTCTTATGACATTCACCAGGGCATGTTGTGCAGAACCAATTGGAGTGCTCTGAGGCATCTTCGTGCAAATGCTCATCCAGTGCCGTTGTTGGCTGCTGCGTTGACAGAGCTCCTAGGTTAGCATGAGGGACTACAGGTGTAAAGCTTGAAATTGCCATCCCCTTAACCAAGTCGGCTGAAGGTGCAGCAGCCTCGGTTTCCATCAGACGCACGGCATCTTTGATAGTTCCAACCAAGTTACTCGCTTCAAAAGCAATGACATGTTCTTCAAGTGGCTTCAAAACCACAGCTGATGGCCCCTGTGCACATATCTAGCACCATTACAGATCAGTGGAAACAATGCTAATTTCACAAAGGGGAAGGAAAAGTTGATTGATACCTCCGTGTATGCCACATGATCAAGCGGTGCAGCAAGGCCAACATCATCAAACGGTGCAGAAACGTCAAGATGATCAATCGGTGCAGCAACGTCAACATCATGAAGCGGTGCAGCGGGCTCCACTGGAAGCAGCAATTGCACAGGTTGGGCCTCTTCTATAATGGAAAAATTGGAAAACTTAGATCCTTTGTAAGACAACGCAAGTATTATTTTTTTAAGGAGTAAGAGAGTAATTGATTCATTAGGTAAAGACTCCTCTTGAACCATAAAATGAGACATTACCCTGTTATGTAAACTAAAAAATTTGCATAGCTATTTGTTTCCACATATTTCTTGTGTATAATTTAGTCATCTTACATGTCAACCTTATAACGGAACCAATCTGATTTGGAAGTAAATCCTATATATATTTACATAAACCATTAGGCTTGTGCAGCAGCGAGCAAATAATAATAATGATGGGGTCATGAGGCCATTATATTAGTAATGTACTGATGTGCAGTAAGACAAGTAGTATTCTTTGAAGCAGTAAAGGAGTAATTATAGTTGATTCATTATCTAAAAACCAGTAGGACTAGCTAGCATGCGTACATTGGCTGTAGAAATTGCGTGGCCAGTTATTACTAAAGAATGAAACATTGATCTATACATTTGCAAATACTTACCTTGTAGTGCGGGTAGCCGAGCAGGCGGCCATTCCATTTGGTACGGGTATGCTCGTCCACGGAAATCAAACTCCGCATGTAAGCTCAGCTTGTTGAGGTCAATGACGAATTGGTCATATCGATCGTCCATGGAAATAAGGGCTAGCCCATTACTCACCAGGACAACCCGGCACACTCGAGTACCAGGCCCAAACAACTCTTTCACTGAAATACTCTTGCTAGTGAGCTCCCAGGTTATAATTCCACCGCCACCGGTGTTAAGTAGCCACACTTTGAGCACACCATGGGTTGTAAGGTTGGTCGGGTCGTCAAGGCAGACGAGGCAGCCCACGCCGTCCTCCACCTCTCCGATGGCGTAGCATGAACACGGGACAGCGCACGTCGAGAACTGCATTGAGCTGCAATCAAGCACAAGGGCTAAAGCAGCACCGTAACTCCAAAAGATCCGACCAGCGGCCTGCATTGGCTCCAGACACCATGGTTTCAGCTTCTTGGGTCTGTCCAACGCCCATGGGGACTGCCATGGGTGTGAGCGCCACCGGCGTGCGCCGGGGTCGTACTCGACGGCGCATATGCTTCCACGGTGCTGCTGCACAGAGACCACGCGGAAGGAGTCGAGGTCCAGCAGCAAGCAGTCCGCAAAGTAGCCCACCCGGTCATGTGGACGGTCGGGGATGCTGACCAGCCGGTGGGAGACGGGATTGTAGACGGAGAAGGAATCGCCGCCCGATTCGCCGGCTCGGCACAGGAGGAGGTGGCCGTTGCGGCTGTCTCGGATGCGCCACCCGGAATCTTGCTCGAGGTCGGCGAGGAGCAGATCGGCCCCGCGCTGGACGGCCTTGAGGTCGGCGTCGGAGCGCACCGTGCCGGCGAGGCGGAACGCCGGGAGGCCGAAAGGGCGGTCGGAGAAGAAGAACCCAAGGAGGGGCGACGACGGGTGGAGCACGCGGTGGCGGACGAGGAAGGCGGGCTTGGAGATGACGCCGCCCCAATGCTTGGACACGAGCGCGGCGCGCACGAGGGAGGCCCACGACGGGAGCCGCAGCAGGATTTCTTCGAGAATGGCCTCTGGGACGGTGGCGAAGGGCTCCGCCGCCGCCGGTGCCATCGCGTGCAGAGGAGGAGGCTAGCTACCTTGAACGAGGAATAGAGCGCTCCTGCTTAGACGAGGCCGAGCGGGGGAGGGCCTGCCGGCGTCGCCGTCCGCCGCGGTAGCTCCCTCCGTCCGGAAGCCCTCACTGGGGTTCGGCGGACGGCGCTGAGATCAATCACCATTCTGCACACAGAACAGAGCACACCCTCAAATATCGGAACCGTCAAAAGAAATGCTAGAATGCCGCCGGATGAGGTTTTTCCGGGGGAGCTCGACGCACCTGGCGAATGATGGTGTAATGCCGCCGCCGCCGCCGCCGCCTTACGAGCCTCCTCGCGGGAGAGATCCAGGGTGGCCGCAGCTGACGATTTCGAAATTTGGGGACAGAAAGAACTGTGAACAGTCAACGTCACTCCGGTGCAGCAGATCGGCTCGCCTCTCTCCGAACCGCCTGGTGGACGAGCGGATGAGAGGACCGGACCTACCTACCGCGGCGAGCCGCCGGAGCAGCGAGGCCGCCGCCCACCCTGTCTCGTCTTTGCCACTGTCACTCCCACTCTCGAGGAAGGAATGGAAGTGTGGGGTCGGGATGTGGATCGGGGCCGGCCGGATGCATTCGAAATGGGGTCGCCGTCCCCCACGGCTTAATTGTTGACGTCGTGTTCTTTGTGGGTTATATTGCCGCGAACATATATTCATACTGAGTTCAAAATCACTCAAATTCATAACAGATGCACTCAAGTTCATAACCTCAACATAGTACTACTTTATTTGGTACATTTTGAACTTCCACACACATATATTTGCAGTTGGTACATAGCAAAAACAACTGAAAACTCCTTCAAAAAAAAACAACTGGAAATATCCATAGCATGAAAAATATTGCATCCTTCATCTTCAACTTTGCAATTTCGTTTGTTTGAATCTTCAGTAGATCATGCAACATCTCCGTCTTCTTTTCCTTGTTCCGTTTCCACCCGAAGATGCAAGATTTCTTCTTCCAGCATTTCATTCTCTTCAACCTTATCCTAAACAACAACATCACCTAGGTCGCAGACTAAATCCCTTTAAACTCATGGAGCCGTCAATCCACTCGTAATTCTAACACCCTCCACCACCCCAATCGGACAGATAAATTGCAAGCTTAAAATTAACAACCAAAATACAAAAATACTAAATTAAAATGCAAAGACATGTCAAAATTACCGAGCTAGTGCTGCAATTTCATAATATTTTTTCAGCGTTGTCATTACTCCAAAAGAAAATCCACCGGGGCATCAAGTGAGTATTTTATCTGTCTGAATTATTCAGCCTACCGCTAAGAGGAATTGTCCTATCTGACGGAGATGGCCAGAGCTAACACACCGAGTATGGCGCTTGATGTTTTGTTCATATTGTTCGGGGTGATACATATATGGTCAAAAGTATGTTAGATCACATCCATGCACATATTGTGGTTCCAAAGGTATACCGTTGGATTTGAAATCTAGTTGTCGGGTAATTACAAGGTTTTTGCTACTTGATAGGCGAAACACAAGGGACCTTTTGTAGCGCCGGAATTGGAAAGTTACAGAGGACGCGCATTGTGTGTTATGCCATTTAAAGGCTTACGAGGACACACTCCATTTGTTTTCCACCTGCAACTTCAGTAGACTTGCTCGGAACAATGTTCAGATTGAATGGTCGAACTCGGGGTACATACTCCTTTTTTTTGTTGATATTTTTAGAGAGAGAATTGGTATACGATGGTGATGATCTATAGTTGGCAATCTCTCACGCTCAAAGAAGGTATGGTCATGTTTTCTTCATGGAGTCCTTCCTAGAGTTTCTCGGCACATTTGGTTATAGAGAAATGGCACTATATTTGGTTAAAAGAGACCTTCTTTTGGTAGATGGAAGGGCGGTGTTAGTTCATGATATGTCCTTACTTAAGCATAGGACCAAAGCTAGATCTATTTTGGTAGTATATATGTATATTTTATAGGTAGTTTTCTTCCATATGTGTATATTTTAACTTGGTGGTGGTGGTGGTGGGTTTGTGCGTAAAATTTGCTGTGGTGCGATTTCACAGTGAATGAAGCTTACAGAAATCTTAATTGATGATGGTAGAGTAGTTGAATGTGCTTTTGGCGATACTTATATGTACTTCTTTCTCTCTAACACGAACTTCGGCCGCACAAGCTCTTCGCCGCACATCGCGTCTAGATCCATATCACCCGTGCATTCGTTCCTACGTCGTGGGCTGAACGTTCGGTATATAGTCTCATTTTTTTTTAATTATTGATTTTGAAATTTAACACAGTTTTTGAAAATCCTAAGTTTTTTCATTATTTAAATTCTGTTTTAAAAAAGGGAAAAGCAGTCGCAGTGTCGCACCAACTCGTCTCTGTCGTCTTCCACCTTCCTCTCATCCTCTGTGCCGTCAATGGCGTCTCCCTCCCCCAAACCCTAGCCCCCTTCCCACACCCGACCCATCAGCCATGAGATCCCACCCGGCGCCGCCGTCCCGCACGGCGCTCTCCCCCTTCGCGACGCTCGACCCGGCCGCGCTGGCCGCCCTCCCGGCCTCCACGCCCCTCACCGTCCGCTCCGCCGCCCTCTCCGCGCCGCACCTCCTCTACCTCGGCACCGGCGGCGGCAAGCTCCTCCTCTTCTCCCTCCAGACTCCCTCCTCCCCCGAGTTCCTCCGCCTCCTCCCCATCGGCGCCACCCGCCCCGTCTCCGCCATCCTCCCGCTCCCCGCCGTCGCCCGCGTCCTCCTCCTCGCCGACGGAACCCTCCTCCTCGCCGACCCGCTCCTCGCCCGCCCCGTCCGCCGCCTCGGCTCCCTCCGCCACGTCGCCGCCGTCGCCGCCTCCCCCTCCGCCCGCTCCCTCGCGGTCGCCGTCGGGAAGAAGCTGCTCGTCATCGACCTCGCCCTGCGCGAGGCCGACGAGCTGGAGGTCCACACGCGCGAGATCGCCGCCGGCGTCGACGGGATCAGCGTGCTCGCGTGGGTCGGCGAGGACTCCATCTTCGCCGGCGCCGCCTCCGGGTACTCGCTCTTCTCCTCGAGCGGCACAGGGCAGCGCGTGGGCATATTCGCTCTCCCGGAGTCGGCCGGCTCGCCGAGGATCAGGCCGCTGTCCGGCGGCGAGGAGGTAATGCTGCTGGTGGACAATGTCGGGGTGGTCGTCGACCGCTTCGGCCAGCCTGCCGGAAGCAGCTTCGTGTTCAACAGCACGCCGGATTGCATCGTCGAGGTGTCGCCGTACGTGGTGGTGGCCGGGGAGTCCAAGTTGGACGTGTACAGGAGGAGGAATGGGGCGCACTTGCAGACTGTTCCGATCGCGAGGAGCCGCGCCGGTGTTTTGACCATGGCGAGTGATGATGATGGGAGTGGCGGCGAAGTCGTTGTGATCGCTACGGCTTATAAGGTAAAGTAGGTACGTTAACTCACCATTAATGGAACTTGCTCCTGAATTCTAATTTCTAGTTACACGCTGTTGCATTCGGAATGTAGCTTTCTGAGTGGACATGTTTACATGAGCCCCGGAGAACATTCAATTTATAATTTGCATGAATTGAAACTAAACTGTGTGTGGAAGAGCAACTTGCACTAGTTTTATAGCTTTGAATGAGCTTAAGAACTAAATGGTTTCCCCCTTGCTTCTACAAATGACAAGGTTCTATTAAGCGCTAGGCGCTAATTGAGCGTTTTGTCTCCGCTTTTCTCTTTTCTAAAGGATTAAAGCGCTAAGCGCGATTAAGCGCACGTTTAAGCGCCGTTGAGCGCTAGGCGTTTTGCTCTGCTCAGCGCCTAAGCGAGCTTAAGCGTGCGCTTAAGCGCGCTTTTTATAACCTGTCAAATGTGCAGACTGCTATCGAATCACAATATTGTTGGAAAAAATTCCATTATGACTGACATCACTTTAACAGATTTATGCTCCAAGTTATCAGTTAATTACAGCTGTTACCGTACCAACCAACTAATGCTAATTATTTCCCACTTTTGCCATTTCAATTTTACGCAGACTGTATTCATGTTACACTAACAAATGAATGGCTTGTCCAGGTTTTCTGCTACCACAAAGTATCTGCAGTGGAACAAATCAAGGCGCCGCTCCGAAAAAAGAGTTACAGGGAAGCTATTTCTTTGTTGGAAGAGTTTGAATCTGATGGTGAAATCTCAGAGGATATGATTTCCTTTGTGCATGCACAACTTGGATTCTTGCTATTCTTTGACTTGCGGTTTGAGGATGCTGTTAATCATTTCTTGCTGTCGGAGACTATGCAACCAGCAGAAATATTTCCATTCATCATGCGGGATCCTAATCGCTGGTCAGATCTGGTATGTCACATTATCAGTTAGTTTGGAAGATGTAGTAGATTGTTAGATAGCGGTTTTACTTGATTGCCCATTTCGAAATTCTGGTATGACGTGCATGAAGATTTAAGTATCTGCAAGACCCCTCTGCTTTTGTTTATAACCTATTCTTATGCATGACAAAAGTTTATGATGAATAAAGTTCTTAGCTTCTAGTATGATTCAGTTAATCTGAGTCAACCAGTGCTTTTTAGTGTATGATCTATTCCACATAATTTGAGAAGGATATCTAGGAACTTTTATCAATATATTTACATTTTGTTAACACATTTTGTGAATTGTGAAATAAATTTGAGGTTCTTCTTAATAGCTTTTAGTTAAGCTCTTGATACCTAGTGAATTTCCCAGCCTGATTTATCTGTAACTAGCCCTTTTTACGAGGATTATCTGGCCTTTTCAAATTGTGATAGTTATTTATTTATTTTTTGCAAATTTTAGGTGCCAAGAAAGCGTTATTGGGGCTTGCATCCTCCCCCTAAGCCTCTCGAAGAAGTTATTGACGATGGACTGGTAACACTTCAACGAGCATTGTTTCTAAAAAAGGCAGGTGTGGACACAGTTGTGGATGAAGATTTCCTTTCAAATCCTCCAAGTAGAGCTGATTTATTGGAACTGGCTATCAGAAATATTATCAGGTTTGGTGATTAAACGGTATTCATGTTCATTTATGAATTGCAATGAGGCTGCATGTAATGACCAATGTCCGAATGCTAAATGAAACTAGGTACCTTTGTGTATCACGTGAGAAGAGCTTGCCTCCTGCAGAGATGGAGGGAGTCGATACTCTTCTGATGTACCTTTATAGAGCACTTGATCTTGTTGATGACATGGAAAAGCTTGCATCATCTCAAAATAGCTGTGTTGTGGTATGTATATTTCCTTTATAAACAGATCCCTACTCTGCAGCATCATGAGTTTATGACTATAAATATACTCTATCGACTGAAATCAATATTAACTCTGGATTTGAACATAGAATTTAGTATGCTCTAGACTTTTTCTTCTTACGCTTTCATCACATATGATGCAAAATTGGAAAGGTGCATTTACTGTAAAAATTATGGGTGATGCAGGAAGAACTAGAATCACTGTTGGAAAACTCTGGACATCAGCGGACACTTGCTTTCTTATATGGCAGTAAAGGAATGTGCTCCCAAGCTGTTGCTATCTGGCGTATCTTAGCAAGGAATTACAGCACAGGTTTGTGGAAGGATCGTCCTAATCTTCCTGAAACGGACTCCCATGAAGCTTTGGCTGATAAAAGGTCCGGTGAGGAAATTGCTGCCATCGAAGCCTCCAAGATACTTCAAGCAACATCTGATCAGGACCTTGTTCTGGAACATCTTGGATGGGTATGTATGCTTCATGTTAAGGTCTTGATATCTTATAATGAGCTGTTTCATTATGATGTGAATACTTAATATTGTTGAAAAAAAAATGCAGGTGGCAGACATTGATCAGGACCTTGCAACTGCAATTTTAACTTCTGAGATGAGAGAAAATCAGCTTTCTGCTGGTAATTGATTTGTTTCAAATAGTTCACTAGTAGTCCCTCCGTTTTTTAATATAAGATGTTTTAGCATGTTTGTCTAGATACATACTAAAGTGAGTGAACATGCACACTAACACATGTCTACATACATTTGTGTACATGTGAATGTAGACAAATGCTAAAACATCTTATATTAAAAAACGGAGGGAGTACCTTTTACTGGCATATTCATGGGAGATCAACACATTCTCCAGTTTTTACTTGTGAGCATGTCAGACAATGGCTTTAGTACTACAAGTATAGAATGACGTTATTTTTTCCTCTCTCACAGACTTTTTCTGTAAAATGCATCCTGTGATTACATCCATAAAATTCCTTGTTTAACTATGTAGACATGTAATGAACTTTGTTAACATTTGTTTTGGTTGGATGGTATTCTGCAGAAAAGGTTATTGCTGCCCTAGATTCAGAAAAGGTTGGGATTCACCAAAGGTACGTATAAATGGTATGATGCATCCGTGAAACCTTGAACAACTTAAACCTCTCAAGATTCCACAATGAATCCTGGTGTCTAAGAGGATATGGACATAAAAGCTGTATAATTTAATTGTTCATACATTTTCTGCTGCTAGTTTGTTTACTACACACTTAAACAAACTTCAGCAATGCACTAATAATAGCAGCCTAACCAATTAGCTTGTTACAATTCAGGCTGTACAGTAGCATGAACCTTGATATGACCGCGTAAGCATCTTATATTTTCCATGCCGCATAATTTGACCGCGTAAGCATCTTATATTTTCCATGCCGCATAATTTGAGGTCATACTGAGTGTTCTGCAATTATGATTAAGCGCCACTGATGGTGTTATTAAATGTTCTATTAAGAGTTGAGCATAATGGGGCGTCAAAATAGTGTTTGTATGCATGTTACATCTGTTAATGTTTTTTTGTGCACATGGTCATCATATAATGTTGTCCATGTCATATCCTGGGCATTTTGTTATTATATAACCTTCTTCATTCGACGTTCAATATTTGACAGTCATCAGCAGAAAAAGTTCCTTCACCATGCGGCAGTTTTGTTTGATAATCAGCTCCTCTCTGCTATCACGGAAACTTAATTGGCTAAGTTATGCAGATATTTGCAGTGGTTGATCGAGGATCAGGGCTGTGATGACCCTCACTATCACACGTCATATGCACTATTGCTGGCAAAATCTGCCATTCAAGCATTTCATGTGGAGTCAAATTCCGAAGAGAAAAATGATAAAGAAATCGACTCAGATATACAGTTCATATTTTTGTTGAGAGAAAGGTTGCAATTATTTTTGCAAGCTTCGGACTTGTATGATCCAGAAGAAGTGCTTGATGTTATAGAAGATTCTGAGCTATGGCTGGAAAAGGTGCTGTGACGATTTTCAGATATACATGTTTATCTCCTTTTGTGTTTTGTGCTTGTTTGCTAGTCCTGTCATCCAAGTTTCAGATACTAAGGCATTTGTTTTTTTCTATGTCAGGCAATATTATATAGGAAGATGGGCCAAGAGAACATTGTACTTCAGATACTGGCACTGTAAGATGCTATCCTGCACTTAATTTTTTCTCTTAGTAACTTGTAAGTTGCAGCAGGGCTAGACATAGTATGTCTTTAGCACTTCAGTTCTGTTGTTTTGACTGTTTTTTGTTGGTCTGTGATGCAGGAAGCTGGAGGATAGCGAAGCTGCTGAGCAGTACTGTGCAGAGATTGGTCGAGACGATGCATATATTCAGTATGTTATCATCTGACTAGTATTCTGGGTATAGTTTATTTATATCATGATACAATGGGATTATCTCTGTTCCTTAGTTTATGCTGTCCCCATCTTCCTTCGATCCCAGGCTTTTGGATTTGTATTTGGACCCCAAAAATGGGAGAGAACCGATGTTTACAGCAGCTGTCCGACTTTTGCATAACCATGGAAAATCTTTGGATCCCATACAAGTATTGGAGGTATTAATTTCTTATATTACTCTTGCGATCCTGTTATACACAGCTTTAGTTAGGATAAGAACTTTGAAATCTGAAGCAATTTTCCCCAGAGATTATCCTCCGACATGCCTCTTCAGCTAGCCTCAGATACAATTTTGCGAATGCTGAGAGCTCGGGTGCACCATCATCGCCAAGGGCAGGTATGCATATTTTGTTCCTGGGTTCAACCTGTGTATTTGAACTTCTGTTCCCTACTTGGGTGGATGTGTGTCCCTTGTTTAACATGCTTGCTCATATGTTGAACTTATGTGAGAACTGACCTGCAAATTCCATTTCTTTTGCTTCTGTGTCTGTCATTAGATAGTTCATAATTTATCACGCTCGACAAATCTTGATGCGCGATTGACAAGATTGGAGAGAGATCAAGGCATGTGCAGCTAACCGATGAGAGTATCTGTGATTCATGTCGAGCTCGGCTTGGTACCAAGCTATTTGTCATGTACCCAGACGACTCGGTTGTATGCTACAGGGTATGTACAAGTCGAACATTTCTGTCGTTTAGCTTGCTAAACTAATATTCTTGCATGAAAGTATCGCTAGATTTGACTTGTGTTGTCACGGTTTATATGCAGTGCTATCGAAACCAAGGCGATTCCATTTCAGGACGAGGCCGTAACTTCAGGAAAGATGCTATATTTAAACAGAGTTGGCTTGTCAGTAGGTAGCGAAGGTAGACCAACATAACCTCTTCAGACAACATCCTCTTATTCGTTGCCATGACATCGACAGTGGCGAAGCACTCTGAAACGTTTTGATTCAGGGTACAGTCTGCACAGTTCCCTCTGAAACAGTCTAGAACGCATACCATAGTCGGGGGCACACTCTGTGACGAACCTGAAAATTGGTGCGCTCGGAATATGATGAGAATCCTGGAATGTTCTCGGTGATACTGTTCTTTTCCTTACAACTAACACTTGAAGATGTGGGATGTGACTTGCAGGAATAGTTTGTTAAATAGCCATCACACTGTAAAGGCAGGACACACGAGTGTTCTGGTAAATGGCGATTGTAATCGCGGAGCGCGAGATAGAAACAACATTGACACACATACAACAAATTGACTGGTACATCTCATGCATGACAGCAAACAATTCTCGAGTGTGCATTTTGCTCTCTGTCCATACATCGTTTGAAACACCACTTTGTTGTCGATATCCATGGTTTAGTAATGCCTAATGATGCTTGGACACAATCCATCCATGTCCTAATTTCTGTTCATCCCAGTAAAGCAGATTGTATCTTGAAAAATATCTGACCCAATTAAGCTGAGTGAAGGATCGCTGTTAGGCATACATTTCTGTTGCGGGGTTGCCCATTAAGTTGAGTGAGTTTCGCTGCAATGCATCCTTCGGTAGTCTGGATTAAGGTAGGTAACAGTTTTAATTTTTTTTCTCGTAACCCATCTGTGAAACACATGGGGACTTTTGTTACGAGAGCGCGCCGTAACGAAATCTAGCGCACGTCTGTGTCAACGTGACGAGCTATGTTCGATTAGCCGTGTGAGATTGAAGTCCCCTTGCTAATGTACACAATGGTTACGTTAGTAATTTGCCCTGTATGAGCTTGATCTACCTTGGCGGAGACTAATCTGTGCACTCACTGGACGGAGTAGTATAAAAATAATTATACAGGCCGGTCGGCATATGTATCATTACAATTACAATTAGAACTACATTAACTATATATACACGCCAGCAGAAGAAAGCAGTACAATTAATCTAACTAGTACTACGAACAGACCTACAGAAGGATGGCTACGATTACATGACTAGCGAAGGATGCATTGCTGATGCTTTCGAGATATTTGAAAGCCAGACTCGCTCACTCACCTATTTTTACCAAATGTAACCAAACAAATCCCCCTGGCTTGGTGCCGGTCCAGGTTGTATAGGTCGGCGCCGAACACAGATTGGTGCCATGCCAAGGGCCTCGGCACCTGACCCTCGGAGTGTCTGGTTGGCCAAATGACTTGGACAAGGACGTATCGTGGTCGACTAAACGTCTCTGTTCTCCAGGAATACTTTCAAAAACTCTTGTAATCGAATTATGATGTTGTGAGATCTGAGATCTAGCCAGCTCTATTTTGCTAACATTTGGTATCCAGATTCAGTGAGAAGACGAGTGTAACTTTGGGTCAGGCTTGCTAAATTGACTGGACCTGCTGCTCGTTGGTTATCTCTATTCAGTCTTCTATCCAGAGTCACTCATTATAAGTTGTGCCAGAAGGTTTTGTGTCGTTTTGGTCGCAACAAGCACGAGTCACTACTCATTCATCGTTTGTACAGACGTAGTGCTTCAGTTGATGAGTATGTGCATCAGTTTGCTGAATTGGTTGATCAGTTAGCGGCTTATTGACTCGGGGGCTCGGACTATGAGATGAACATGGAAATTGGTGCGCTCGGAATGTGTTGAGAATCCTAGAATGCTTCTGTTTTCTTCTCCTCACAACCATCACGTGGAAATTGATTCGCCGCCGCTTTCCAGATATTTGAAATCCAGACACTTGAAACTGTATCGTGGTCGACAGAGAGCGACTCTGTTGTAACTTAAACCAGACGTGCCAACTGCCACGTGATGATTGAGCAACCTTGTTTTTGTTGTATTTGCCGTCCTGGTTGTGGACAAGGACGCATGCCGACTTGAAAGACGATGCAACGGAAGACCAATTTACATGGAGGTGAAATACACGTACGTCCGCCTTCTCCGGCCGACGAGAACCCCAACGCGCGCGGCGTGCACCGTCATGCATGTGATTGATCAGTACGTACGTCCGCGAGCGCGTGTTGAGTCAGCACCGCCAACTGCTACTCGACTACTCTCACGCGCGCGAGTAAAGCGGAGTCGATGTGCGTACGTGACATCTCGATCCCCTGCCTGGAAACAAAGCTCCGCGGATCGAGGCTTTTCCGATGATATAATAGCGGAGTCGCGTCTCGATCGAAGTGCGTTTCGCACGCGCGCGTGCGCGCGACGCAATGTGTGATTCACGTCTGAACGGGAGTACGTGCGTGTGCTGTGGCCACTTTTTTTCTTGTTCCGTGGTTGACCAAATCAATCAATCGAGGAGCGAGCAATCAATCGCGCGCGTACGTGGGCTCCTTTTCTCATTTCCAAAGCCCACACCAGCTAGCTAGCTGTTTCATTAATTAATGCATGCATGCAGGCAGGCAGGCCGGCATGTTTTTCCCAGTTTAACCATTGACCAGGTTTTACTACTAGCTACTACATACTACTACTAGTACGGCACATGCATGATTCTCAAGGAAATTAAAGGACCCACGTACGGTAGTACAATCTCCTTCTTTCCGTTGACCAAATCGATCGATGAAGCACACATTGTTTGTTGTTTGGGTCAATCAAACGAACCATTTGTTTTGTTTGGTTCATCTCCTTTCCAACGCAAAACAAGCACATGCATGCATGGTCCAGGGCTAAGTTAATTTCACTAAAAACAGCCAGCCAATTAATGAAAAAGGTTCCCGCCCTGCTTTTTACAAGCACGCGGTTATGGAGACGTCGTCCCGGCGTGTATAACACACTATGTTGGAGATATCGCTTATCGCAAACTTATCACCTTTATTCACCCTCACATGAACATGGAAGCCTAGGATCAGGGGCGAAACTAGAAAATGGTACGTACCATTGCTGTCATAATTCTCCTAACTCTGTCGGTGTCATTTTCAATAAATCTTCTCTTGTTCTAAAGAGGATTACCATAAAATCATCCATGTCATACGACACCAATGGTTGTGTGCTAGCTATGCCCCTGCTTAGGATGTGTACTGCACCGCCATAGTTACTGAGAACTAGCATTTGTCGTTTCCTACTCCTTTCAACAACCATGATCGCTCCCATGCACCTACATCTCAATGTACTCCGAACCAGGCTACAGCACACCATTTAGTAGTCCCGGATGATCTCCGAGTCTGAGATCACGACATTTTTTTTACTTGGGCTGCCGTGAATACTCGTCATTTTCCTGTTTTCCCGCCCCTTTTTTGGGCTAAAACACAACATTCTGGGTTACGACAAATAGACATTATCTAGTTTCCAACCATAAAAATACCAATTTTTTGCATACATGAAATATCAATCTACATGCATACCAATGATAACGAACATGCAATAATAGGCATGCAAACCGCACGTGTTTATTGACTACTACCTCCGTTTCTTAAAGTAAGACAATATATTTTTTTAGTCAAAAGTCAACATAGTCTAACTTTGACCAATCTTATAGACAAAATATGAATATTTATAAAACCTAATAAAGCGTACAATGAAAAGTTATTTTATGGTGAGTCTACTGATACTGATTTGGTATTTAAATTTTTTATTTCACATCAAATTATAGCTATAGACGTCATTTTACATTATCAGGGCCATTTTTATATGCTAGTAGATATAAATTGCTAATCATTTTATGTGTCTTGTTGTTAGGCGTTATTATTGTATGTTACGAGACAACTATTTCCTATCGTTTCATGCCATTTCATTATCTCGCCGTATCGTTTTATAGCTATCATTTCATGTGTTGTCCCATCGCGATGGGTGAATACTAGGATTCTTCGATGTCCAAAGATCTCATGATAAATTACTTTTTTCGTGTCACAACTTTCGCATACAAGTTTCCATCGAGCCAAACTCGGAGGTGTCAGAAAGCTCACATGAAGTCGTGATTTCACAGGTTTATGTTTTTTCCGGATATGATTGTTTTGCCATACTCATGCACCAGAGGGCGCGCATGCATATAATTTTCAGCGCTAAAACGGGCCTTCTAGTCCGTTAAATTCCGGTATTAATAAGAAGTGAGCCCAACTCACTTGGTTAGGCATGCAAACCACACGTGTTTATTTCTATTGCCTATCGTATTTATTTCAAATCAAATGATATCCATACTCATCATTTCATGCGCAGACACGTGGCCACACATTATCACCTCCCTTATGTTATATTATTCATTGTCGAGCACTATCGTTTTATAGCTATCATTTCACCAGTCGTCTCGTCGTCGCGGCTGCATGCTAGAATTCCTGAGTGTCTTTCAATTTCATGATGAATGCCTTTTCTCCTGTGTCATAACCCTTGAATACTAGGTTCAATCAAGCCAATCCCGGAGGCTTCAGAAAGTTCAATTAGAGTTATGATTTGTCATGCTTGTGATTTTCTGGATCTATTTGTTTTTCCATATGCCTCCATCAAGGGTGCACGTGCAGAAAATTTCCGGCCCAAAATAGGCCGTCCAGGCCCCGCATGTTCGATGAAATAAGAAGAGAGAAAAATGATTAGGGTTCGCTCTTTGTTCACAAATTTTTCTTTGTGTTTCCATATCTATTCCCCTTTATTGAACAATGTGCCGCAGTCTTTCTGGGGCACCATCTACCTCGACCTCAAACTCAGCCTCATCGACAAACGCCAAAAGGCCCGTTACAGATCGCCAAATGTCCGGTGAATCGTGAAGGAGGTGATGCCGCTAGAGGCCTAGGCGTCAATGCATGCAAATGAGACGATCCGAGCGTGTACGCTGAAGTTCATGATCGCGCGGAGGCCCCAGAGTGGTGCCGACACAATACGGTGAAAAACGAGCCATGGCGACATGCGGAGCCTTGATTCGACCGGTATGTCGGCGCATGTCGAGGGCGAGGTGCTCGAGGCGGCGGCGCCCTAGGGCAGCGACGTGATCTAAATCGACGTCGGGGCCGGGCCGGGCTGTCCTTTTCCACGGTGTTGGTGAGAGGCAATATTCATTAACTGTCGATTGTCCCGATCGCCTCGTCTACGGCCTTTAGATTCTAAGCATCTCGTTGTGTTTATGCATGCACGTACGACGAGGGTCCCACATCTCCATCCATGCACGCAATAGTCGGGACGGATTAGATTTTATGACCGGCGGCGTACGACCATGTGTGTGAGTGTGTACGAGAAAAACAAGTGTACATGGACGATGGACTGGAGTAGAAACTAGGAGTAGTTTTAACTTTCTCACTCCCAAGCCCTAGTATGAGTACGTTGATAGTCGACGCCGACTTCTCGATGGCCGTCGGTCTAGACGAGAGATAGTTACCAGCTAGTCATGCTCATGCATGAGCACCGGCGTAGTATATCTAACCTAAGTCCGAGTCGTACCATCTTCCTCGGTCATGGCGAGCGTCGCTATCTCAGCTCCCTAGAGGTATTGTAGCCCGCACGGCGTTGTTGCTCCGTCTCGACTCGTCGGATGTCGCGGACAAATCACCCGAGCCCTACGACAGTTGCTTCTAGGAGTTGTAGTCGAGACGCATGCATCAGCGTTGAGGTTGGGGGCGTTAGTATGAGACTAGCAGAGTAGGCATGCATAGAGGTGCACGAGTACGCGATAAATTTTGGATTGAGCTAGCGGGAAAATCTTGCACTCAAGAGTTTTGGTCTCCAGCCAATGAGATGGCGAGAACAGGCCACCCGCGGATCGCCGCACTCAAGAGTCAAGACACGATCTCGACCGTCCGCGTGATCCAACGCTCGCCGTGTACCTCCTCGGGCACACCAAACGCACGAACGCTCAGCCCTAGGTCTCGATCCCCTTTCTCTCTGTCGCCCTCCATTCCATTTTCACCCGCTTGCGCCGCCGCTCTGCCTCCTCGCATGCTCCGCCATGGATGCCTTCTGCGGCCGGTCGACGGAGCTGCGAGCCGACCCAGCAGGAGGACTGACTCCCTGGCGCTGACATCCTTCCCGACGACTTCCTCCACGAGGCAGCAGCTCCTGGGATCCGTCCCGGCCGGCCTGCTCGCAGACATACGCGAACCCTAGCATCGGCGACGACGCCGGCAGCAAGCCCTGCCCGGCGCCCATCTCCACGGATCCTCTCAAGGTATCGATCTGAATCCTCTCTTCTCCTCCTCCATTTCTATCAAAATCGCTTCTTTGCTGGAGGAAGAGGAGCGGGCACTTACAGATCTTGTGCGTTCCAACCTAGAACCTCGCTGCTTTGGTCAGTCTAGCTGCCTGCACCTCCGGTTTCACACCAACTTCTAATCTTATTCCCTAGTTTAGCACCAAAAAGGTTTGCTGGAAACCAATGAATCATGTACCTGATTTTTTGACTCTTGGTTATCTGCTCCTACCTAGATAAGTAGAGGGTATGAATCGCTTACCACCAGACCTTGCTGTTGTAGCCTTCAGTACTAATAGCCTTGCTCATTTTTTCCGGTTGGGATTCGGTGGCCTGCAGCAAATCGAGCTCGGCCATGGAGCAGCTCCGGCCTCCTCACCTGCCTGACCTGCTGCTGCCAGAGAAAAGCGCCAGGGGAGAAGGAACATGAAGGCTGCTGATTGACCGCCTGTGACAACTAGGATCGACAGGTTACGTCTTGCTTGTCTTGTGTGTAATTTGCCCCACTGTTTCTGTGATTCGTATATGAGTCTACATGGAGTGCTACACCGTGTATTCATTGCATTTCTTTTCCAATGTAGGCAGCCATATTTTTACTCATGACAAAGGAACCTGAAGAATTCCTTTAGACTGCATGACAAGTTCGTTTTGTCATTAGTCGATCATGATTCAAAGGTTAATTATTAATTTTTCTGCCGTGAATACATGCGAAATTTGATCTACGAAGGCAAAGTTGGCCCTTGGTTAGACTTCATTCACGTCTCTTATGCACCTGACAAATATATTTTATCGGTCCTCGTCTCTTTTCTAAACTAGGTAAAAAAATGCATGCTCATATATGGATGCAGTGTGTATGTGCAATTTTGTTATCTCAGTCTTGGCAGTTACGTCTCTATTAGTACATATACAGATCCATTTTATTGTCCATAGTTTGATCTACTTTTGATATTGGAGAGTGTTGGCTCCAATTTGCCTTATACCTGGGTTTGTCATGTGCAGCAGAAAACGAAATAAAAATCAAGACTGAGCAGCTCTGGGACCCTCACCGATGCCGTCGTCCTGCACCGTCGGCAAGCACGACCGGTCGGTCCTCCTCCTCGATCCACATCTCCAGGACGGCCTCCATCTTCACCCTCGCGTCCGATTGCATCATCTGGACGGGGTGATTTGTTGTGGGAGACGAACAGATCGAGCAGGTGGAGCTGCGCAGCTCGCAGGTGGATGCCGATTGCATCATCTGGACGGGGTGATTTGTTGTGGGAGACGAACAGATCGAGCAGGTGGAGCTGCGCTGCTCGCAGGTGGATGCCGACTGCCACCATCCCCACCCGTGCTCAAACCTCCCCGTTGCCCGGACCAAAAGCTGAGAGTCACACCCTAGCTGACAACCCAAGTTCTTCAAGTCTGCCATTGAGAGGTATAAATCCCTCATTTTTTGTATGCAAAAACACCTTATGGAGTGCTACAGAATGGTTGCACCTGAATGTTTTCTGAATGTAGTGCTACCTGAATGTTGATAATCTACACCCGCGAAAAAAAAGCCATGAGCATAAAAATTATGTAGTATGATCGAGCTTGTTTTGGCTAAGCACCTGATGGAGTGCTACAGCAGCCACACACATTGTTTTCAACATGTTTTGCTTGGACTAGTTGATGCAACTTGGGCGTCACTCTTGTTGATTCTCCATGCTTAAGTAGTAGTACTACAACAATTGATCTCACTCTCTACTAGTTGGCCCTTGGTTAGCAGTTGTGTTCGTTTCTTTACTTCCTCCACGTCTCTTTTGCACCTGACAAATATATTTTATCGGTCCTCATCTCTTTTTAAAACTTGGTAAAAAATGCATGCTCATATATGGTTGCATTGTGTATGTGCAATTTTGATATCTCAGTCTTGGCAGTTACGTCTCTATTAGTACATATATAGATCTATTTTATTGTCTACAGTTTGATCTACTTTTGATATTGGAGAGTGATGGCTTCAGTTTGCCTTATATCTGGTTTTGTCATGTGCAACACAAAAGGAAATAAAAAACAGGATTGAGCAGCTCTGGGAGCCTCACCGACGCCGTCGTCCTGCACCATCGTCAAGCATGTCCGGGCGCCTCAGATGGCTCCATCTCTGGCCGGTCCTCCTCCTCGATCCCCATCCCCACGAGTCCACGACGGCCTCCATAGTCACCCTCGCGTCCGATTGCATCATCTGGACGGGGTACTTTGTTGTGGGAGTCTGACAGCTCGCAGGTGGATGGCCACTGCCGCCATCCCCACTCGTGCTCGAGCCCCCCCCCCCCCCCCCCCGGACCAAAACACTGTAGCTGACGACCCAAGTTCTTCAAGTTCTGCCATTGAGAGGTATAACTCCCTCATTTTTTGTATGCAAAAACACCTTATGGAGTGCTACAGAATGATTGCACCTGAATGTTTTCTGAATGATGAACTACAACCTGAATTGATAGTCTACACCTGATAAAAAAAGGTCATGAGCATGTTTGGCAAAGCACCTGGTGGAGTGCTACAGCAGCCACATAAATTGTTGCTGCAGATAGTGTTTGACTGATTCAAAGGTTAATTATTAAATTTTCTGCCATGAATACGTGCGAAATTTGAACAATGAAGGCAAAGTTGGCCCTTGGCTAGCAGTTGTGTTCGTTAGTTTACTTCCTTTACGTCTCTTATGCACCTGACATTTTATCTTCTCGGTCCTCATATGTTTTCTAAACTTGGTAAAATGCACGCTCATATATGGTTGCATTTTGTATCATTTGACCGTGCAATTTTATTATCTCAGTCTCGGTTTGCCTTACATTCGATTTTTTTTCATGTGCAGCAGAACATAAATCAACAAGAAGCTGCACGGCGACCGGCTGGACCACTCAGAAAGCCGTGGCTCTGGAACCCTCACCGACGCCGTCGTCCTGCACCGTCGGCTCCGGGCGCGTTGGAAGGCTCCATCTCCAGCCTGTCCTCTATTCTTCGTTTCCCATCTCCAGAACGACACCCACCACCACCCTCTCTTTTGATTGCATCATCTGGACGGGGTGATCTATTGTGGGAGACGGAAAGATCGAGCAGGTGGAGCTGCGCAGCTCGCCGGTGGGTGCCATCCCCACCCGTGCTCGAGCCTCCCTGTTGCCCGGATCAAGAGCCGAGAGGCACACCCTAGCTGACGACACAAGTTCTACAAGTTCTGGAATTGAGAGGTATAAATCCCTCGTTTTTTGGTTGCAAAAACACCTGATTGAGTGCTACAGCATGGTTAGAACTGAATGTTGTCTGAATGATGGAGTTCTACCTGAATGTTGATAGTCTACACCTGATAAAAAAAGCCATGAGCATAAAAATTATGTAGTGTGGTCGAGCTTGTTTTGGGAAAGCACCTGATGGAGTGCATGTTTTGTTTGGACTAGTTGATGCAACCTGGCCGTCACTCTTGTTGATTCTCCATGCTTAACTACTAGTACTACAACAATTGATCTCACTGTCTACTAGCAGATGATGCTCCTGCTGTACCATGATGTCCTTGTCCTGTTGATTCACCATCCCTGACATTGTTTCTGGATCTGTGGCATGTAGTCTACGCAACATAACCATCCTGCTGTTCTTTTGGTCTGGTCCTATTCTTGTTCTTTTAGCTAAATTGGAAATCAACACATTAATTGTTCTATAATTAATGCTTATGATCGCTGTTCTGTTTGGTAGTAAGCATCAAAGTGATTAGTTGTGCCTTTCTTGGTAGTAAGCATCTTCTAGTGTGCAGTTTTATAACCAAAATTTTGCATCTTTCCAGACCGTGGAACAGTTTACAGCTCTCCATGTGTTTGCGCTAGGGGGATTCGGTGCAGAAAAGTCGAAGAGCTTGGTAGTGCCGGCCTCACTGAGCTCCTGAAATCGAGCCGATGATCGGCTGGTTTAGATTTTAGTGGTGGTGGTATGATATCTAGGATTTGTTGCCATGCTAAGCTGATTTCCTGAACTTCACTAGTACCAGACTTGACATACAGTGTGATGATGCTTTCTATGCTCCGGTCTTCTCTGACGTGGTTGTATACTTTTATACAGTGGATATAGCATTGCATGAGTATCTCAAAGCTAATTTCCATGTACGTCTTATTTTCATGTCCTGTTGCAGTTTATGTTCGCATGAGCAGTAGTGTGTATATTTCTGTGTATGCACCAGTAAGCAAATGATATTCTCTGCTGCTTTTGCAGTCCACTACTGCACTGGTGTGCTTTCAAGGAATTCTAGAGTTGATTCCGTAAGTGTTGATGAGGCTTGCAGTCAACGAGTGGGGGTTACCAAGCCTGCAGCTATGCCGTGGAGTTCACCATGACGCAACCGCGGCAGCAGTGGCGTCTTCATCCTCTACGTGATTTAAGTAAGTTCTTGGGTTTCTATTGTTTTCCTAAGTGCACTGTGATCTGTTCCTGTCCAGAAGCAACTCTGAGTGCATGATATATTCTTCTTTGCCGGCCTCAGCACGGAATGTTCATTCTTTACACTGTTGTCTGTTTAGAGTTGAGAATAGAACCGTTGGTCTTCTAGATTTTGTATGTACAACATGGCAGTTCCATTTGATATGGTCTGAGATATTTTTTTATCTATTCTGGAATCTTGTCGATGAAATGCAAGTTTTTCTCGTAGAATGCATGAGTGTCCTCTGTGTGCTTGAGCATATATGAGTTTTCCTAACCTGGAAGGCCTTTCGCTGGAGGTTAGCTCTAGTGTTGTTTTCGAGATTTGTTTCTGGATGTTCCTTTGTTGCGGTCACGTGAAATGATCTTGCTGCTGAGATTATTTGGGTCCGATGATTGATCCACTGCGTTTGTTTTCTGACCAATTTTTTTGCATCTTTTGCAGATTGTTGTACCATTGGTGCTGGTGTATGATGTTTTCTGACCAATTTTTGCATCTTTTGCAAATGCCTCTTTCCTTTCTGGCTCCGGCTGTGATGCAGCAGCTGTGTCGGCCGTGGTCTCCCGCGCTTGGCGCGTGGTGGTAGGCATGGCTTTTGACTACCAGAGACGAGAACGACAGCAAGCTGCTGGCAGCCCCAAACGACGGTGAGCTGCTGTCAGCGTACGCAAAGTTTGTGTGGGACGTGCCATGGCAAGCAAGGCGCCGTCTGGGCTGTAAGAGAGAAGAGAATGGGGGAATCCAACATGTGGATGCACAAACAGGACCTGGGTGAGTACAGTTATGAAATCTAGCGCACGTCTCTGTCAACGCGACGAGCTATGTTCAATTAGCCATGTGAGATTGAAGTCGGAAAGTGTCTTTGGCTCCTGAGCACCCGCCACCCTGGCATCCTCTTCAGCGCCGGGATCGTCCCCACATGAGCGGACCACCAACAACATCAAGTAGAGGCCGACAGAAAAGGTAAATAGAATTCAGAGGCTGCCCATTTGTGGAAAATAATTATCAATCATCACCAGTACATGAACTGTCTTTGTCATGATCACTTTTGTTCTCATAGGCACATATGCCTTTTTGTTCTCATGGAAGTAGGTCTAGAACATAATTTGGCTCCGAAATGTTGATTATAGACATGTTTTTTTCTTTACCTGCGTCGGATATTCTTTTATGTCTATGCTCACGCTTGAGATGTGATGATGCTTCTCTGATCTGGACAGTTTGCTTATGTGCTGAACAAGTGTATTAATATCATAGTTTGCATATACAGCTTATCCATGTGCTGCAAAGTAGTCGCCATGCTAGCTGATTATCTGAGCGGTAGAGTCAGACTTGACGTAATGATGCTTCTATGCTCTGTTGTTGTACATGTGCTTTGTTTGTTCTATGTGCATATTAGAGTTTTTGGTGAGTGAGATTTGTACGAAATCCGTTTGTGCATCCATGGGAAAGCGCCCCATGGCTCCTTGTATTCTTGTGGACAGAATGCCTTGTGGTTATTTTTTGTGGTTTACGACCTGATCAGCATGCCTAGTTCATTTGATTTAGTTTCGTTGATAAGCTACAGATTACTGGCTACCTTGAGACATGTTGTGCTATGGCTCTCGGCAGAATTGTACTAACGTTGCATATCTATGTGCAAACTACAGTGGGCTGCTGGCCGGCCCGAACGGCGAATTGCTGAGCGAGTACGCGAAGCTGGTGTGGGATTAAGGTGCACCGCGATGAGGAGCACGCCTCAAGCTACTTCGACCTGGGTGGCCAGGGCTTCCTTGCACAACAGCCAGATCCTTGATCGCCCGCCTTCCTTGTGGGACACGGAAGATGACGGCGTCGGGCCTGAAGACAGCGGCGCCGGTGCGACTGAGTTATATTGGGTTTGGCGCCGCTGCTGGTGCTCACTCGTCCATGGCTTGGGCGACGAGCTGAACTTTGTTGCTGCCGTGTCCCTGAAGTGGGCGGTGATAGGAGCTCTGTGTTCCTTCTTGTTTCAGTCGTGGAGTAGATCCCCAAAAATCGTGGTGGTGTAGTCCAGCGGGTGTGGACTGCTTGCTGTACATTCCATTCATTTCCAATCTTGTAGGGCAATGCAGATTCTTTCTCAAGCTTACCTACCTATCTATTTGAACTGAGATGTATATATGTTCCTAGGTAAATAAATTAATCCAATGCTAATATATACTATGCCATGCCATGCTAATTGCGTGATTTTGATGTTATTAATAAATAAATAAGGATTTCAGTTGGGAATTGTACGAGTACTTTGAATTTATCTGGTCAGGACCAGCAACTCAAACTTCGAAGGCATAATAGTCTTCTCCATATCGATCATGCAGCAAACTTGCAAAGAAAGAAACAACAGTAGCAATTTGTTTCTCTCGGTTGGAAGAGGTGACAGCGTAAAGAGGTAGTGAACAGATTAAAGACCTCAGTTTTCAGTTCGGTACGTGACAATAAATTCGTAGATTATTGTTTTTCTGCGTCTCCGGATTCTAAAAAGTTGGGGTCCATCCATGCACGCATGTGATTCTAACCGAACACATTTTTATTGTCAACACGCCATAACCATATATACGCGTGTGGAGAAAAAGAAACCGAAACGTCAACAATCAATTTTCTGGCTCGACTCCCACGGCACGACCAATCGCATTCTCGTAATCAAATGCCTCGTTAGCGTCATTGTTCCACATCATCAATCCGTGGACACTCGACATCTTGGCCGTACATCCTCTCGCTGAATCCCAACAAGCAAAACGAGTAGGAAGACAACCGATCCAAATCTTCTTCTTCCCGCGCTAGTACCTCTCTTTTCCCTCCAACCAGCGTCTATAAATACAGCCCATCGCCACAGAGCCGCGTGCGTTCGCGTGACTTGTGACTTTGGACTTGGCGTAGGCGAGCCGAGGCGAAGGCGCCGTTCTAGCGAGCACTCCACCTCGTCCTCGATTTTGTCGGACGCCGGCAGCGGCAAGCTGTTCTTCCTATCCAGCAGCAAGCAGGTATAGATGCATGCTTATTCATCTCACGCAGGCTGCCGACCTAATCTTTTGGAGTTACGGTGCTGCTTTAGCCCTTGTGCTAGTCCTGTCATCGAAGTTTCAGATACTAAGGCATTTGTTTTTGTTTTCTATGTCAGGCAATATTATATAGGAAGATGGGCCAAGAGAACATTGTACTTCAGATACTGGCACTGTAAGATGCTATCATGCACTTAATTTTTTTCGTGGTACTTGTAAGTTGCAGCAGGGCTAGACATAGCATGTCTTTAGCACTTCCAGTTCTGTTGTTTTGACTGTTGTTTGTTGGTCTGTGATGCAGGAAGCTGGAGGATAGCGAAGCTGCTGAGCAGTACTGTGCAGAGATTGGTCGAGAGAGTTGTTAGCAAAAAACCGCGACTTTGAAGCAAGAATTTCGAAAAACCGCGACTTTGACGTGGGATCACGTAAAACCGCAGGTCTGGTGTTCTGAATTTGCAATGTCCAAAGATTTTGCTCTAAGCGTGAATTGACACTCGAACTGACGTGCGGGACCCACCTGTCAGGCTGACGTGGCACGCTGACTGGACGGCTGACGTGTGTGTCCCACTTGTCGGGCCGATGTGGCACAGTGCAATTATTTTTCTAAAGAAAAAATTGCTAAAAAAAAGAAAAGAAAATCCTAAAGGAAAAGGCTGCCGCCGGTTCCGCCCAGCCATCGGGGCGCCGCCGTGGCCGGTGCCCATGGCTTCCGCCGGCTGCTCTGCTGCTCCCCTACCGCTCCTACGCCCCGTGCCCATGGCCGCCGTCGCCCAGCCATCGGGGCGTCGTCGCAGCCGGTGCCCATGGTCGCCGCCGGCTGCTCTACTGCTCCCCTGCCGCTCCTCCGCCCCGTGCCCATGGCCGCCGTCGTCCAGCCATCGGGGCGCTGCCGCCGCCCAGCCATCGGGGTGCTGCCACGGCCTGTGCCCATGGCCGCCCCCGCTGCTCTGCTACTCCCAGAACGGAGGATGCCGGGGCGAGCTCGAGGAGAGGCGGCGGTCCGGCGCGAGCTCCCCCGCCCATCTCACGCGAGGCGGCCGTATGGTGGCGCGGCCGGGCTTGGTGGCGCCCAGTCGAGGCCGCCGTAGGGCGCGAGGCCGGGGGAAGTGCCGTGCGGCGCGAGGCTGGGGATTCGGCGGCGCGGCATGCGGCCGGAGGATTCGGCGGCGCTGCCGGGCTTGGCGGCGGTGCGGCGCGCGCCGCGCGGCCGGGCTTGGCGACGGTCCGGGCGCGACGCGGCCTCCCTCCTCGAGCTCGCCCGCCCATGCCTCGCCGCGGCCCGAGGTCGGGAGAGGCGGCGGTCGTCGCCCGTGCTCGACTCCGTTCCTCCTTTTATTTTTATTTTTCTTTTAGATATTTTGATTTCTTTTAATTGGCCTTACAGGTGGGACCATGTCCATGTCAGCAAATTGACTAAATTCTTGCCACGTCAGCCCTGACGGGTGGGTCCCGCTAGTCAGTTCGAGTGTCAATTCACGTTTAGAGTCGAATGTTTGGAAATTGCAAACACTATACATCAAACTCGCGGTTTTACGTGATCCCACGTCAAAGTCGCGGTTTTTCGAAATTCTTGCTTCAAAGTCGCGGTTTTTTGCTAACAACTCTGGTCGAGACGATGCATATATTCAGTATGTTATCATCTGACTAGTATTCTGGGTATAGTTTATTTTATATCATGATACAATGGGATTATCTCTGTTCCTTAGTTTATGCTGTCCCCATCTTCCTTCGATTCCAGGCTTTTGGATTTGTATTTGGACCCTAAAAATGGGAGAGAACCGATGTTTACAGCAGCTGTCCGACTTTTGCATAAGCATGGAAAATCTTTGGATCCCATACAAGTATTGGAGGTATTAATTTCTTACATTACTGTCGCGATCCTGTTATACGAGCGGATGAGAGGACCGGACCTACCTACCGCGGCGAGCCGCCGGAGCAGCGAGGCCACCGCCCACCCTGTCTCGTCTTTGTCACTGTCACTCCCACTCTCGAGGAAGGAATGGAAGTGTGGGGTCGGGATGTGGATCGGGGCCTGCCGGATGCATTCGAAATGGGGTCGCCGTCCCCCACGGCTTAATTGTTGACGTCGTGTTCTTTGTGGGTTATATTGCCGCGAACATATATTCTGATATTCATACTGAGTTCAAAATCACTCAAATTCATAACAGATGCACTCAAGTTCATAACCTCAACATAGTACTGCTTTATTTGGTACATTTTGAACTTCCACACACATATATTTGCAGTTGGTACATAGCAAAAACAACTGAAAACTCCTTAAAAAAAAAACAACTGAAAATATCCATAGCATGAAAAATATTGCATCCTTCATCTTCAACTTTGCAATTTCGTTTGTTTGAATCTTCAGTAGATCATGCAACATCTCCGTCTTCTGTTCCTTGTTCTGTTTCCACCCGAAGATGCAAGATTTCTTCTTCCAGCATTTCATTCTCTTCAACCTTATCCTAAACAACAACATCACCTAGGTCGCGGACTAAATCCCTTTGAACTCATGGAGCCGTCAATCCACTCGTAATTCTAACACACTCCGCCACCCCAATCGGACAGAGAAATTGCAAGCTTAAAATTAACAACCAAAATACAAAAATACTAAATTAAAATGCAAAGACATGTCAAAATTACCGAGCCAGTGCTGCAATTTCATAATATTTTTTCAGCGTTGTCATTACTCCAAAAAAAAATCCACCGGGGCATCAAGTGAGTATTTTATCTGTCTGAATTATTCAGCCTACCGCTAAGAGGAATTGTCCTATCTGACGGAGATGGCCATAGCTAACACACCGAGTATGGCGCTTGATGTTTTGTTCATATTGTTCGGGGTGATACATATATGGTCAAAAAAATGTTAGATCACATCCATGCACATATTGTGGTTCCAAAGGTATACCGTTGGATTTGAAATCTAGTTGTCGGGTCATTACAAGGTTTTTGCCAGTTGATAGGCGAAACACAAGGAACCTTTTGTAGCGCCGGAATTGGAAAGTTACAGAGGATGCGCATTGTGTGTTATGCCATTTAAAGGCTTACGAGGACTCAGTCCATTTGTTTTCCACCTGCAACTTCAGTAGACTTGCTCAGAACTATGTTCAGATTGGATGGTCGAACTCGGGGTACATACTCCTTTTTTCGATATTTTTATGAGAGAGAATTGGTATACGATGGTGATGATCTATAGTTGGCAATCTCTCACGCTCAAAGAAGGTATGGTCATGTTTTCTTCATGGAGTCATTCCTAAAGTTTGTTGGCACATTTGGTTATAGAGAAATGACACTATATTTGGTTAAAAGAGACCTTCTTTTGGTAGATGGAAGGGCGGTGTTAGTTCATGATATGTCGTTACTTAAGCATAGGATCAGAACTAGATCTCTTTTCAGTTTCATGGGTTGTTAGATTATATCTGTAACATGTATATATGTACATTTTATAGGTAGTTTTCTTCCATATGTGTATATTTTAACTTGGTGGTAGTGGTGGTGGGTTTGTGCGTAAAATTTGTTGTGGTGCGATTTCACAGTGAAGCTTAAAAAATCTTAATTGCTGATGGTAGAGTAGTTTTTTTTTAAATTGTAACCACAATATATTAAACTAGCAAGCCGTCTCATTAAAAACCTTCCAGTCCCCTTAGGTACCCTGGTAAGGAAAATAGTGCGTCTGAAACTTGCTGCCTCAAACAACCATAGTTACATCGTTTAGGAGGGTTTGTAATAAAAAGCTAGGGGGTTCATCGACCCAATTACAGGAATTTTTGGAAAGAAAACAGTTCCTAGCTATTTCATGAGCAGCAGTATTTGTATCTCTCCCACAATGTAAAAATTCAACCTTCCCAATAGCTCCAATAGCTCCTGAGGTAGTTGAATGGGCTTTTGGCGATACTTATGTGGGTATATGTACTAGTACTTCTTTCCCTCTAAGACGAACTTCGGCCGCACAAGCTCTTCGCCGCACATCGCGTCTAGAACGTACAGAGATACGGTACGGATTGACAGTTGGGAGTAGCAACAACCAGATCCCTAACCTAGCCGTCGGAGCTGCTGCTCAAGGCGATTAGGAGGTGACACTCTTGTTCCACCAAACTCCAAAGGCGGAAGAGCTAGGCCCCTCTCCTTCCGCTTGCCGCTCCGGCGGCAGGAGGGAGGGGGACCCCCATTTTTTTGCATGGGAGTTAGGGTTAGGAAGGTTCTGGCATGGTGCGTCGTTGCGGTGGTGGGAGCGGCGCCCGGGCAAATAAATCTGTCTCAACTCTACTCCCACACCGGCGTTGTCCTTCATGGCGGCGCCTCGGAGTTGGTGGCACTGTGTGCTTGCCGATCTTTCAGATCGGCGGCTGTAAGGTTCATGGATGGTGTCGGCGAGACGACGGCGGCGACTCTATCAGATGGGTTTTTCCTCCTGTTCAGTCCCCGTTGCTGCGGCGTTGTCTCTGGCGCCATGGTGGAGCAGAGAGGATTCGTCCAGGAGTACGTGCAGACAGTGGACTGCACTGGTGACAGCTGGAAGATGGTGCACCTTGTGCTTGGTTCGTGGTTGGAGGCTGACGGTTCTGGTTCCCTACTCCGACGTCGTCATGCGGGGGTGCCAGTGCTGAAGTTCGATGGCGTGTCCGGGTCGTGCTGCCCCGATCTGATTCTTTCAACGGCAATTATTTGTCCTATGGCAAACTACTTTGGAGCTCCGAAAAGCTGATGATCAGCAATGGATCCGCGTCGAGCTCGGATGAAGAGGTGATTTGTCTATTTTTTCTTTGATGGCTGCTACGGTGGTGCCGAAGAAGATGGATAGAATTTGGTTTGTCACATAGGTTTATTCTATCTTTGCAGATATGTAAGATCAATGTATACGTACTTCGTATCTCGTCTTTTATTTATTAATGAGAATCGTATTATCATGAAAAAAAAAACATCGCGTCTAGATCGATATCACCCGTGCATTCGTTCCTACGTCGTGGGCTGAACGTTCGGTATATAGTCTCTTTTTTTATTTATTATTGCTTTTGACAGTTAACACAGTTTTTGAAAATCCTAAGTTTTTTTCATATTTAAATTTTGTTTAAAAAAGGGAAAAGCAGTCGCAGTGTCGCACCAACTCGTCTCTGTCGTCTTCCACCTTGGCCTTCAGTCCAGTCCAACCTTCCTCTGCGTCGTCAATGGCGTCTCCCTTCCCCAAACCCTAGCCCCCTTCCCACACCCGACCCACCAGCCATGGGATCCCACCCGGCGCCGCCGTCCCGCACGGCGCTCTCCCCCTTCGCGACGCTCGACCCGGCCGCGCTGGCCGCCCTCCCGGCCTCCACGCCCCTCACCGTCCGCTCCGCCGCCCTCTCCGCGCCGCACCTCCTCTACCTCGGCACCGGCGGCGGCAAGCTCCTCCTCTTCTCCCTCCAGACTCCCTCCTCCCCCGAGTTCCTCCGCCTCCTCCCCATCGGCGCCACCCGCCCCGTCTCCGCCATCCTCCCGCTCCCCGCCGTCTCGCGTGTCCTCCTCCTCGCCGACGGCACCCTCCTCCTCGCCGACCTGCTCCTCGCCCGCCCCGTCCGCCGCCTCGGCTCCCTCCGCCACGTCGCCGCCGTCGCCGCCTCCCCCTCCGCCCGCTCCCTCGCGGTCGCCGTCGGGAAGAAGCTGCTCGTCATCGACCTCGCCCTGCGCGAGGCCGACGAGCTGGAGGTCCACACGCGCGAGATCGCCGCCGGCGTCGACGGGATCAGCGTGCTCGCATGGGTCGGCGAGGACTCCATCTTCGCCGGCGCCGCCTCCGGGTACTCGCTCTTCTCCTCGAGCGGCACGGGGCAGCGCGTGGACATATTCGCTCTCCCGGAGTCCGCCGGGGAGCCGAGGATCAGGCCGCTGTCCGGCGGCGAGGAGGTGATGCTGCTGGTGGACAATGTCGGGGTGGTCGTCGACCGATTCGGCCAGCCTGCCGGAAGCAGCTTCGTGTTTAACAGCACGCCCGATTGCATCGTCGAGGTGTCTCCGTACGTGGTGGTGGCTGGGGAGTCGAAGTTGGACGTGTACAGGAGAGGAATGGGGCGCACTTGCAGACCGTCCCGATCGCGAGGAGCCGCGCCGGTGTTTTGACCATGGCGAGTGATGATGATGGGAGTGGCGGCAAGGTCGTTGTGATCGCTACGGCTTATAAGGTAAAGTAGGTACGTTAACTCACCATTAATGGAACTTGCTCCTGAATTCTAATTTCTAGTTACACGCTGTTGCATTCGGAATGTAGCTTTCTGAGTGGACATGTTTACATGAGCCCCGGAGAACATTCAATTTATAATTTGCATGAATTGAAACTAAACTGTGTATGGAAGAGCAACTTGCACTAGCTTTATAGCTATGAATAAGCTTCAGAACTAAATGGTTTCCCCTTTGCTTCTACAAATGTGCAGGCTGCTATCGAATCACAATATTGTTGGAAATTTTCCATTATGACTGACATCACTTTAACAGATTTATGCTCCAAGTTACTATCAGTTAATTACAGCTGTTACCGTACCAACCAACTAATGATAATTTTTCCTACTTTTACCATTTCAATTTTATGCAGACTGTATTCATGTTACACTAACAAATGAATGGCTTGTCCAGGTTTTCTGCTTCCACAAAGTATCTGCAGTGGAACAGATCAAGGCGCCGCTGCGAAAAAAGAGTTATAGGGAAGCTATTTCTTTGTTGGAAGAGTTTGAATCTGATGGAGAAATCTCGAAGGATATGATTTCCTTTGTGCATGCACAACTTGGATTCTTACTATTCTTTGACTTGCGTTTTGAGGATGCTGTTAATCATTTCTTGCTGTCGGAGACTATGCAACCAGCGAAATATTTCCATTCATCATGAGGGATCCTAATCGCTGGTCAGATCTGGTACGTCACATTGTCAGTTAGTTGGGAAGTTGTAGTAAATTGTTAGATAGCGATTTTAGTCATTTTACTTCATTGCCCATTTCGAAATTATAGTACAATGTGCATGAAGATTTAAGTATCTGCAAGACCCCTCTGCTTTTGTTTTTAACCTATTCTTGTGTATGACAGATGTTTATGATGAATAAAGTTCTTAGCTTCTACTATGATTCAGTTAATCTGAGTCAACCAGTGTTTTTAGTGTATGATCTATTCCACATAATCTGAGAAGCTTTTGTAGCTAGGATATCTAGGAACTTTTATCAATACATTTATATTTTATTAACACATTCTGTGAACTGTGAAATAAATTTGAAGTTCTTCTTAATAGCTTTTAGTTAAGCTATTGATACCTAGTGAATTTCCCAGCCTGATTTATCTGTAACTAGCCTTTTTTACGAGGATTATCTAGCCTTTTCAAATTGTGATAGTTAAAAAAATATTAGTGTGCAAATTTTAGGTGCCAAGAAAGCGTTATTGGGGCTTGCATCCTCCCCCTAAGCCTCTCGAAGAAGTTATTGACGATGGACTGGTAACACTTCAACGAGCATTGTTTCTCAAAAAGGCAGGTGTGGACACAGTTGTGGATGAAGATTTCCTTTCAAATCCTCCAAGTAGAGCTGATTTATTGGAACTGGCTATCAGAAATATTATCAGGTTTGGTGATTAAACGGTATTCATGTTCATTTATGAATTGCAATGAGGCTCCATGTAATGACCAATGTCCGAATGCTAAATGAAACTAGGTACCTTTGTGTATCGCGTGAGAAGAGCTTGTCTCCTGCAGAGATGGAGGGAGTCGATACTCTTCTGATGTACCTTTATAGAGCGCTTGATCTTGTTGATGACATGGAAAAGCTTGCATCATCTCAAAATAGCTGTGTTGTGGTATGTATATTTCCTTTATAAACAGATCCCTACTCTGCAGCATCATGAGTTTATGACTATATATAATATACTCTATCGTACTGAAATCAATATCAACTCTGGATTTGAACATAGAATTTAGTATGCTCTAGACTTTTTCTTCTTACACTTTCATCACATATGATGCAAAATTGGAAAGGTGCATTTACTGTAAAATTATGGGTGATGCAGGAAGAACTAGAATCACTGTTGGAAAACTCTGGACATCAGCGGACACTTGCTTTCTTATATGGCAGTAAAGGAATGTGCTCCCAAGCTGTTGCTATCTGGCGTATCTTAGCAAGGAATTACAGCGCAGGTTTGTGGAAGGATCGTCCCAATCTTCCTGAAACGGACTCCCATGAAGCTTTGGCTGATAAAAGGTCCGGTGAGGAAATTGCTGCCATCGAAGCCTCCAAGATACTTCAAGCAACATCTGATCAGGACCTTGTTCTGGAACATCTTGGATGGGTATGTGTGCTTCATGTTAAGGACTTGATATCTTATAATGGGCTGTTTCGTTATGTTGTGAATATTTAATATTGTTGAAAAAAATTCATGCAGGTGGCAGACATTGATCAGGACCTTGCAACTGCAATTTTAACTTCTGAGAAAGGGAAAATCAGCTTTCTGCTGGTAATTGATTTGTTTCAAATAGTTCACTAGTACCTTTTACTGGCATATTCATGGGAGCTCAACACATTCTCCAGTTTTTACTTGTGATCATGTCAGACAATGGCTTTAGTACTACAAGTATAGAATGACGTTATTTTTTCCTCTCTCTCAGACTTTTTCTGTAAAATGTATCATGTGATTACATCCATAAAATTCCTTGTTTAACTATGTAGACATGTAATGAACTTTGTTAACATTTGTTTTGGTTGGGTGGTATTTTGCAGAAAAGGTTATTGCTGCCCTAGATTCAGAAAAGGTTGGGATTCACCAAAGGTACGTATAAATGGTATGATGCATCCATGAAACCTTGAACAACTTAAACCTCTCAAGATTCCACAATGAATCCCGATGTCTATGTGAAGAGGATATGGACATAAAAGCTGTATAATTTAATTGTTCATACATTTTCTGCTGCTAGTTTGTTTACTACACACTTAAACAGACTTCAGCAATGCACTAATAATAGCAGCCTAGCCAATTAGTTTCTTGTTACATTCAGGCTGTACAGTAGCATGAACCTTGATAAGACTGCGTAAGCATCTTATATTTTCCATGCCGCATAATTTGAGGTCATACTGAGTGTTCTGCAATAATGATTAAGCGCCACTGAGGGTGTTCTTAAATGTTCTATTAAGAGTTGAGCATAATGGGGCGTCAAAATAGTGTTTGTATGCATGTTACGTCTGTTAATGTTTTTTTGTGCACATGGTCATCATATAATGTTGTCCATGTCATATCCTGGGCATTTTTTTGTTAAATAACCTTCTTCATTCGACGTTCAATATTTGACAATCATCAGCAAAAAAGTTCCTTTGCCATGTGGCAGTTTTGTTTGATAATCAGCTCCTCTCTGCTATCATGGAAACTTAACTGGCTAAGTTATGCAGATATTTGCAGTGGTTGATCGAGGATCAGGGCTGTGATGACCCTCACTATCACACGTCATATGCACTATTGCTGGCGAAATCTGCCATTCAAGCATTTCATATGGAGTCAAATTCCGAAGGGAAAAATGATAAAGAAATCGACTCAGATATACAGTTCATATTTTCGTTGAGAGAAAGGTTGCAATTATTTTTGCAAGCTTCGGACTTGTATGATCCAGAAGAAGTGCTTGATGTTATAGAAGATTCTGAGCTATGGCTGGAAAAGGTGCTGTGACGATTTTCCACCTTCCTTGATGCGGTTACATGTTTATCTCCTTTTGTGTTTTGTGCTTGTTTGCTAGTCCTGTCATCCAAGTTTCAGATACTAAGGCATTTGTTTTTGTTTTCTATGTCAGGCAATATTATATAGGAAGATGGGCCAAGAGAACATTGTACTTCAGATACTGGCACTGTAAGATGCTATCCTGCACTTAATTTTTTCTCGTAGTAACTTGTAAGTTGCAGCAGGGCTAGACATAGCATGTCTTTAGCACTTCAGTTCTGTTGTTTTGACTGTTTTTTGTTGGTCTGTGATGCAGGAAGCTGGAGGATAGCGAAGCTGCTGAGCAGTACTGTGCAGAGATTGGTCGAGACGATGCATATATTCAGTATGTTATCATCTGACTAGTATTCTGGGTATAGTTTATTTTATCATGATCCAGTGGGATTATCTCTGTTCCTTAGTTTATGCTGTCCCCATCTTCCTGCGATCCCAGGCTTTTGGATTTGTATTTGGACCCCAAAAATGGGAGAGAACCGATGTTTACAGCAGCTGTCCGACTTTTGCATAACCATGGAAAATCTTTGGATCCCATACAAGTATTGGAGGTATTAATTTCTTATATTACTCTCGCGATCCTGTTATACACAGCTTTAGTTAGGATAAGAACTTTGAAATCTGAAGCAATTTTCCCCAGAGATTATCCTCCGACATGCCTCTTCAGCTAGCCTCAGATACAATTTTGCGAATGCTGAGAGCTCGGGTGCACCATCATCGCCAAGGGCAGGTATGCATATTTTGTTCCTGGGTTCAACCTGTGTTTTTGAACTTCTGTTCCCTACTTGGGTGGATGTGTGTCCCTTGTTTAACATGCTTGCTCATATGTTGAACTTATGTGAGAACTGACCTGCAAATTCCATTTCTTTTGTTTCTGTGTCTGTCATTAGATAGTTCATAATTTATCACGCGCGACAAACCTTGATGCGCGATTGACAAGATTGGAGGAGAGATCAAGGCATGTGCAGCTAACCGATGAGAGTATCTGTGATTCATGTCGAGCTCGGCTTGGTACCAAGCTATTTGTCATGTACCCAGACGACTCGGTTGTTTGCTACAGGGTATGTACAAGTCGAACATTTCTGTCGTTTAGCTTGCTAAACTAATATTCTTGCATGAAAGTATCGCTACATTTGACTTGTGTTGTCACGGTTTATATGCAGTGCTATCGAAACCAAGGCGATTCCATTTCAGGACGAGGCCGTAACTTCAGGAAAGATGCTATATTTAAACAGAGTTGGCTTGTCAGTAGGTAGCGAAGGTAGACCAACATAACCTCTTCAGACAACATCCTCTTATTCGTTGCCATGATATCGACAGAGGCGAAACACTCTGAAACATTTCGATTCAGGGTACAGTCTGCACAGTTCCCTCCGAAACAGTCTAGAACGCATACCATAGTCGGGGGCACACTCTGTGACGAACCTGAAAATTGGCGCGCTCGGAATATGATGAGAATCCTGGAATGTTCTCGGTGATACTGTTCTTTTCCTTACAACTAACACTTGAAGATGTGGGATGTGACTTGCAGGAATAGCTTGTTAAATAGCCATCACACTGTAAAGGCAGGACACACGAGTGTTCTGGTAAATGGCGATTGTAATCGCGGAGCGCGAGATAGAAGCAACATTGACACACATACAACAAATTGACTGGTACATCTCATGCATGACAGCAAACAATTCTCGAGTGTGCATTTTGCTCTCTGTCCATACCTCGTTTGAAACACCACTTTGTTGTCGATATCCATGGTGTAGTAATGCCTAATGATGCTTGGACACAATCCATCCATGTCCTAATTTCTGTTCATCCCAGTAAAGCGGATTGTATCTTGAAAAATATCTGACCCAATTAAGCTGAGTGAAGGATCGCTGTTAGGCATACATTTCTGTTGCGGGGTTGCCCATTAAGTTGACTGAGTTTCGCTGCAATGCATCCTTCGGTAGTCTGGATCAAGGTAGGTAACAGTTACAGCAGCGTGGCTTTCTGTTGTTGAAGGTAGGTAACAATTAACATGTTCGTCTTTGATTTTGTTCAGAATTGTTTGATGTGTTTTTCTATTGTTTTCGAATTTCATGCTCAACCCGGAGCATAGCATGTGAGCTCCGGAGCCAAATCTGCTCACAATTAGTACTACCCTACTATATATACACGACGACAGAAGAAAAAAATCATATATAGTTTTTTAGTCGTTAGAGCCATTTTGAATCATTCACCACGACATGATCGATTGTTCATGCGTTTTGTTACTTTATATTCCTTTGTTTGATTTCACATTTTGTTCTAATTATTTTCAAAAAAATGCTCCAAATAATATTGTAACATATTTATATTTTCTGCTGATTGTTTTATTTTAACTATACTGTTAATCTTCCCCCCGTGATGAACAGTCATGAAGAAAGATAACAAGATAATGAGAAAGCTTAATGTTGTTTTGTAAAATAGTTTTTTTTTTCTCGTACCCATACTGTGAAACACATGGGGACTTTTGTTAGGAGAGCGCGCCGTAACGAAATCTAGCGCACGTCTCTATCAAGGCGATGAGCTATGTTGGATTAGCCATGTGAGATTGAAGTCGGAGAGTGTCTTTGGTTCCCGAGCACCCGTGATCATGTTGGTTTAAAAAATTCAAAAACATATTTATAAGTTTTAAACAAATCTGAAAAAAATCATGGATGTAGCCAATGATATATCCCATCGAACGTTTAAAAAATCAACTTCAAATACGTTGTAGTTTGGGCTACAACTGTTTTTGAATTTTTTAAACCACCGGGATCACTGGTGCTCGGGAGCACCAAATCTTCTCTGGATTGAAGTCCTGCTAATGTACACAATGGACAAATGGGTACGTTAGTTATTTGCCCTGTATGAGCTTGATCTGCCTTGGCGGAGACAAATCTGTACACTCACTGGACGGAGTAGTATAAAAAATAAAAAAAATATTATACAAGCCGGTCGGCATATATGTATCATTACAATTACAATTACAATTAGAACTACACTAACCATATATACACGCCAGCAGAAGAAAGCAGTACAATGTAACGAACAGACCTAGAGAAGGATGGCTACGATTACATGACGGTGCAGGCCGCGTTGGGGTTCTCGTCGGAGAAGGCGGACGTGTATTTCACCTCCATGGACGACGCCCTGGCGAGCGGCGCGGCGTCGGGGCCGGCGGCGAGCACGTTCCGGACGTACCCCGGCGGGGCCTTCTTGTCGTATGCCCCGGGCGCGTAGGGGTGCGCCACGACGTCGTAGGGCACGTACGGCCACGGCTCCACCGGCTTGCCGGTCTTGCGCGCCACCCGCCGCATGACCTTGGCGGGGTCGTCGATGTAGCCCGTGACGGCCACCTTGCTCTGCTTGGGCACCACCTCGACGCCGGTGACGCCTTTCAGGCCGCGGAGGGCCTTGCGGATGCGGCGCTCGCAGCCCTCGCAGTCGATCCGGACCTTCATCTCCACCGTCGTCAGCTGCGGCCGCTTCTTCATCCGCCGGCTCGTGCGTAGTGTTGATGCCGGGCATTGCTCCGACAGAACGTCCAGGATGCCCATTGTGCGTATAAGGTCTCTCTGGTAGTGTTGGGCAAGATCGCTCTGGAGTAATCAGTCCATGGAGGGTGGTGATATATATGGGCGTAGAAGGTGCTCTTTTGCGCGCGACGGCGACACGTACGGAAGGCTCGTGTGAGGAGACGATTGGTCGAGGATTCAGAGGCGGCCGGCGTGCCGCTCGCCGTCGATGGGATCTCTCTGTTGCCAAAGGCTGCCACGTCACCCTAGCAAACGTAGAATGATCTCACACATTTTGTTTCTTAGTTTTAATTTGATCTTCCGTTCCATCGGCTTTCTAGTCGGCATATATACGTTCTTGTCCACAATCAGGACAACATCAGGAACAGAGTCGCGCCAGGTTAAGCTAGAACAGAGACGTTCAGTCGGTACAAGAAAAACAGTTGCTCATTTCACATTGGTGCAAGTACTATTAATTGGTCCCTGCTACTTAAGTTGTACTATAATGATCCACGTGAATAAGAATTGCCTTCTGGTAATTGAATTTGGTTCGATAAGTAGAATGAGACATGTCACATAAAAAATACAATTATTACTGCATTTCTATAGGAGTCTTTTCATAATGCAACTATTCTAATTACTTGGTTACTAATGATTTAAGTCTTCCACTTCGCACCATAAGGTTTATACTTGAATTGGTTTGATATTCAAGTTGTTCTACTGTTTAGTGCAGCATTGTCTTGAATCCAGTAACTGTTTAAGGAATTTATCAGGGTATAGAGAATGCGAAGAATCCAAACACAATTCTGAAACAATTTTTCGTATCTTCATACCAAAATGCCGATTCATACTGCCATACTATTGATGGTTTAATACTATGTTAGGCATGCTTACTACTTGTAAAATTGCATGGACTAAAATTGCGTGCATGTTACTATTTAAAAGAGAAGCAACTACTTGTGCATTGCTTCACTCTGTGCATCTCGTGGTGCAGGGCAGGAGTCGTATCTAGCTTCAGCGTGGATCCACCATTAGTACCTGCTCCATGTTTTCCACCAATGTCTCCGGCATCAAACAATCACTCTCCCACGTAGTTCTTTGATGAAGCTACATACACCCAGAAAGTGAAGAGGGAAGCCATGTACGCCCAGAAAGTGAAGAATTCAGAGGTAAGAACAGGACGCTTTCAGAACATATATGCTGATATTATTCAAATAAACATGGGTATACCTAACGTGAGATCTCCAGCCGGCGGAGCTACAGTGCAATCACCGGTGTCAAATGAAACCGATGCCTAAGACACAATCCCTTGTAACTATAGTGCATAAGATAAAATTGACCCCATTAAAAATAGCTCCATGTGTGTGTTACTCACTGTTCAGACCTCATCGACCACTTATTCTGGCTTCGCCCCTCCAGGAACCACCTGACATGGAAAGTGATGAAGTAGATCACAGTCACACCCCAGTAGATGGGAATCAAAACTTATATCAGGGCCATGACAGTTTGACTGCTGTAAGTAGCACGACGCATTGACACATCATTTGCTGAATCCTATTTACTGCATTGTTCTATGATATACTCCATGATCTGCAGTATATTAACTAGATAATGCTATTCTGCATTAATTTAAGTATTAGAAAACCCATTCCCAATGATTTTAACGGGGACCTGATGGTTCTTTGGACGAGTAGCAAAGCATAGTTCTTTCCATTTTTATTATTAAAATGTAGAAGGTAAGGTCGAACTAATTTCAATCACATATAAAGATCATCAGTCCTGCAATTTGCAGTGTCTCTGTCCACTGAACTAACTCGTATTTTGTTCCTGCAAAATTGTTTACACAGGTTCAACTTGTTAGCACTCTAGCTGACACAGAAGGCCCACTGGAAGTGACACAGCGCGAGCGACGCGGTCGGCAAGAGAGCAAGCGTTATCCCTCGCGTGACTGGGTCCTTCGCTGAGCCGTCATGAGCACGTATCTCTATTCTAGTTGTAATTTGAATTCTCCAGGAATACTTCCAAAAACTCTTGTAATCGAATTATGATGTAGTGAGATCTGAGATCTAGCCAGCTCTATTTTGCTAGCATTTGGTATCCAGATTCAATGAGAAGACGAGTGTAACTTTGGGTCAGGTTCGCTGGTATCCAGCTCTATTCTGCTCTCTGTCCAGACATACATCGTTTGCAAGGCCACCTTGTTGTCGATATCTATGGTGCAGTAATATGCTTGGCCATAACCCATAATCCATCCATGTCAGCGAAAAGAGAGGATTTTATTAGGAGAAAAAGAGAGAGAACCTATACAGCAGCTAGGGAAGAAGAGAGATGTGAGGGCGACACCTTCGTTTCCATGCTGGATTCGCCGCCGCTTTCCAGATATTTGAAATCCAGACACTCGAAACTGTATCGTGGTCGACAGAGAGCGACTCTGTTGTAACTTAAACCAGACGTGCCAACTGCCACGTGATGATTGAGCAACCTTGTTTTTGTTGTATTTGCCGTCATGGTCGTGGACAAGGACGCATGCCGACTTGAAAGCCGATGCAACGGAAGAAAGCATAGTACTATACGAACAGACCTACAGAAGGATGGCTACGATTACATGACTAGCGAAGGATGCATTGAGATATTTGAAAGCCAGACTCATTCAGTCACCTATTTTTACCAAATGTAACCAAACAAATCCCCCTGGCTTGGTGCCGGTCCAGGTTGTATAGGTCGGCGCCGAACATAGATTGGTGCCATGCCAAGGGCCTCGGCACCGGACCCTCGGAGTGTCTGGTTGCCCAAATGACTTGGACAAGGACGTATCGTGGTCGACTGAACGTCTCTGTTCTAGCTTAACCTGACGCGACTCTATTCTTGATGTTGTCCTGATTGTGGACAAGAACGTATGCCGACTAGAAAGCCGATGGAACGGAAGACCAAATTAAAACGGTTTTGCTAATTCTCAATCGCATGAGAAATAGTTTATTTCTCAATCGCATGATGTCATCAATTGCAAGTGGAGTTGCAACTGATTCGGACCACTTGATTTGCTTCGTGATTCGTGCACCAGTTGCAAGCAGTTGCAAGTCAACTTGCAACTGTCATTTGATGACGTCATGTGATTGAGAAATAAGTTATTTCTCATTCGACTGAGTTGCAAGTGGACTTGCAACTGCTCCAGACCCATTTGATTTGATTCGTGATTCGTGCTAATCATGAGTTGCAACTTGACTTGCAACTGAGTTTGATGACGTCATGCGAATGAGAAATAAGTTATTTCTCATTCGATTGAGAGTTAGAGAAAACTAAGGAACAAAATCAGCAACCCAAGTTGTGTTCGGTTCGTACGTGTTTGTCTTGTCCCATTCTGCGTTTGCTAGGGTGACGTGGCAGCCTTTGGCAACAGAGAGATCCCATCGACGGCGAGCGGCACGCCCGCCGCCTCTGAATCCTCGACCAATCGTCTCCTCACACGAGCCTTCCGTACGTGTCGCCGTCGGAGCACCTTCTACGTCCATCTTCCCGCGCCATATATATCACCACCCTCATTACTCCAGAGCGATCCTGCCCAACAGGGAGACCTCAACTCACGATGGGCATCCTGGACGTTCTGTCGGAGCTATGCCGGCGTCGACGCTACGCACGAGCCGGCGGATGAAGAAGCGGCCGCAGCTGACGACGGTGGAGATGAAGGTCCGGATCGACTGCGAGGGCTGCGAGCGCCGGATCCGCAAGGCCCTCCGCGGCGTCAAGGGCGTCACCGGCGTCGAGGTGGTCCCGAAGCAGAGCAAGGTGGCCGTGACAGGCTACATCGACGACCCTGCCAAGGTCATGCGGCGGGTGGCGCGCAAGACGGGCAAGCCGGTGGAGCCGTGGCCGTACGTGCCCTACGACGTCGTGGCGCACCCCTACGCGCCCGGGGCATACGACAAGAAGGCGCCGCCGGGGTACGTCCGGAACGTCGTGGCTGAGCCTGGCGTCGCGCCGCTCGCCAGGGCGTCGTCCATGGAGGTGAAGTACACGTCGGCGTTCTCCGACGAGAACCCGAACGCGGCGTGCACCGTCATGTGATTCAGTTTAGCCATCCTTCTGTAGTTCTGTTCGTAGTACTAGTTAGATTGTAGTAATGCTTTCTTCTGCTGGCGTGTATATATCGTTAGTGTAGTACTAATTGTAATTGTAGTGATCCATATATGCCGACCGGCCTGTATAATTATTTTTATTTTTTATACTACCACATCCAGTGATTCTCCTGATCATTCTCCCGCCAAGGCAGATTAGCTCATACAAGACAATTAACTAACGTACCCATTGTCTACATTAGCAAGGGGGCTTCAATCATGGATGCTCACATCACATGGCTAATCCAGCATAGCCCGTCGCTCTTGGGCTAGCGCCATCTTGGAATTGTGGGAACGATTTCTAGGTCATCACTTTCTCATTGGTTTTTGGGTTATATCATATCATTTTGGGATATATTGAGGATTTCTAGACCGAAATGATCTTAGGCAACAATTACTAGTACGTCTTAAGAACTCGCTATTTTCACTTTTCTCGAGATTTTATCTGCGATATCGCACCATCTTGATGTACATGTCCCAAGACAATTTTCTGGTACGCAAGATCCCCATAAACGGAAACTGGTACGCCGCGAAAATTCATCGTTTTATAGTTTCATGGTCATTTTCGTGGGTTGTAACATAACAGGGTCTCGGGACGATTTCATGCTCCGGTGATCCTCGTAAATGGTTACTCACACATGGTGAAAACTCAAAGTTTCCTAGCCATTTTTAGCTATGGCATACCGTTTTGGTGTTGGGGGATGATTTACACGCATCGACATCTTGATAAATGGTTGCATGTACTTTTCACCCTTTTCACTTTTTTTTGTCTCAAGACCATTTCCAGATCCGGCGATTCGTGTAAATGGTTATTGGTATGCCGCGTAAACTCGTCGCTTACCGTTAGTTGTTTTCATGGGCTATAACTCCCCATTTTGGATCCCCGTATGATTTCCAGGTTCGAAGGATCCTAGTAAACGCTTACTGCCTTACTGCAACGTCGCGAAAACTTGTCGATTTCAGGTTTTCTCAAGGGCTATAACATATCGTTTCATGGTCCCGGGCGATGGATGTTCTGACCATGGATGTTCTGACCATGGATTCTGGCCATGGATGTTCCGACGGCGGTGTTTGCTAAAGCAGAGGAGGCTGGAATTTTTGAACCTTTGAACAGCTGGGGCATACAGCACCGCATCTCAATCTATGCAGATGATGTGGCTATGTTCATCAGACCTCGAGAGGAGGAGCTTATTGCAACACGGCAACTCCTTCAGTGCTTTGATGACGCATCAGGGCTGGTAACAAACATGGCAAAAAGTGCCATCATGCCGATCAGTTGTGATGAGACAGTCACGGAGGGTTTACTGCCGGCTTTTCCATGTCAACTTGCTCAGTTTCCATGCATATATCTCGGTTTACCGCTCTCTCCAAAAGCCCTACGCAAGATTGATTGGCAGCCCCTGCTGGATGAACTGGCACGCCGCTTAGCTGCTTGGAAAACGGCTATGCTGACAGAAGGAGGTCGGATCATTCTTGTCAGCTCGGTACTGATGATGATCTCACATGCTCTCACTGGACCTGCCTCCTTGGGTAATTAAAACCATCGACAAAATTGTTGGCGCTTCTTCTGGAAAGGTTCCGAAGACTGTAAAGGAGGGCACTGTAAGGTTGCTTGGGTACAGGTGTGGAAGCCTAAAACCCTCGGTGGGCTTGGTTTTCATAATCTCCGTATGCTTAATGATGCTTTACGTATTAGATGGAGATGGCTTGAAAAAGTGGGGCAGCTGAGGGCATGGAGCGGTCTTAAGTTCAAGCTGTCAAATGAAGCTGAAGCGCTTTCTATTGCAGCCACTGAGTGCACAGTTGGAAATGGTGAGCTCACATGTTTTTGGCGAGATCGCTGGCTTGATGGACAGAGTGTGAAGGAGATTGCCCCGGACCTGCTTGCCTTTGTCAAGCCCAATAATGCTCTGCGGATGACGGTTCGCGAGGCTCTGACAGACAATAAGTGGATTACCACAATTCAGGGTTCGCTGTCGGTTCCTGCAATTGTGCAGTTTGTGCACCTCTGGCAACAGATTCAGTTAGCTCCAGAGCTTTCCACGGAGCCGGATAAATTCAGATGGTTACTGTCCCCAAATGGATCTTACACAGCACACTCAGCATATAATGGGTTCTTCCTGGGATCAACACAGGCAGATTATGCGGATCTCCTTTGGGAGAGTTGGGCGCCTTTAAAAGAGATCTTCTTCATGTGGCTAGCACTTAGAAATCGGTGTTGGACAGGGCACAGATTGGCTGCACGAGGGCTTCAAGGACCTGCTAAGTGTTTACTCTGTGATCAATGCACAGAGACAATTGATCACCTTATAGTGCAATGTCCAACCTCCAATCTAGTTCCAAATCCTATCAGATGCAGGCTTCAGTCGGTATGCGCCGACAAGTGACAACAACCTACGAGAGTGGTGGAGTAGCCTGGCCTCCTGCCGACCCAAAAACAGAAGGAAGGAACTCGCAACCCTGATCATTGCGGGCTGCAGACGGCTATGGCTGGAGAGAAACGATCGCCGCTTTGAAAGGAAGCAGACGGCTACGGCTATGTTCTGTTTTTCTTTGCGGGCAGTACGGCTGCACTTGTAAATCTGTAATACCCTTCTAACCTTGATGTCATGACATGAATTCTTGCACGTTCTTGAAAAAAAATGGTCCCGGGCGATTTCTCGCTTTAAATGATCCTTGTAACTTTTACAAGCACGCCAAGAAAACTCACCGTTTTCACGCTTCTTGGCCATTTTGTGGGTTATTGTTACGCAAATAAAGTTTCATAGAGTTTTAAATTTTCTCCTCAAACACTTCATGTTCTAGTTCTAGATAAATTTTATAAAGTTCTCTCATATCTTTGTTGTTTTCTGCCATAAGCCTAACTAGTGAAATAAAAACAAGAAACAAAAAGATAAAATTGTAAGATCTAAAGAAGATAATTTCAAGCACTCACCTCTCCGGCAACAACACCAGAAAAGAGCTTGATGTCTACTACACGCTTCTATTCTTATAGACTTTGTTAGGCCTCCAAGTGCAGAGGTTTGTCGGATAGCAGAAAATTTCCCTTAAGTGAATGACCAAAGGTTTATCGAACTCAGGAAGGTGTAGGTTGAATGTATCCCTCTCAAGCAACCCTGCAATTAAGATATAAGAAGTTTCTTGTGTTCCCAACACACCTAATACAATTGTCAGTTGTATACGTGCACTAGTTCGGTGAAGAGATAGTAAAAGACAAGTAATATGCATGGTAAAAGTGGTATTTGTAATCTGTAATAAAAATGGCAGCAAGCAAACATGTAACAAAACTGAAAGTAAACAGTGTTTCGATGGTTGGAAACAAGGCCTAGGGATCATACTTTCACTAGTGGTAACTCTCAACAGTATTAGCATAATTAAAGCACATGATACTTCCTCTATCAATATGTAATGTAGACATTGCTCGGAGATTATTCTTTTGCTGGATAAGAAACAAGATGACCACTGCGTAGGGCTACAAAAGCTCACCTTACAGTCTGTGTAAACAAACAGTACAATTCCATAATGTCATCCAACACAAAGAACAAATCATGATAAGTACCCCTATAATCTATAGTTCATAGAGTCACTCACGATACCCGCAGCGTCATCATTGCCACCGAGTTATCACAGGTGACTCCGGAAATTATACAAGATAAAATCAGTTGAGCAGCATATCCATTACATAAAGAAGGGGAAACATCATATGAATTCAACTAGATTAATAATGCTCATGATAACATAAAGATCACACCATGGGAGAGAGATAACCACATAACTACATGTACGAGCTCTCAGCCCCGATGAGGGAGTACTCCCGCATCATCTTGGGAAGCAACAAGGTCGATGAAGATGGCTCCGGAGGTGAATCCCCATTCTGGCAGGGTGCCGGAACATGAACTTTTGTTTCCTGAATTAGGGTTTTTGGTGGCGGGGGAGCTCTGTTGCGTTTTTGAAAAAATCCCTTGGGGTTAGGGTTTTTTCACCGCGAGAAATATATAGTTCGAAGCGCGTCGTGAGGTGGTGCTCTGGTGGAGGAAGCGGTAGCTAGGCCCCACCTCTGGCCGCGCCCAGGGGTCGTCTGGGGGCTGTGGCCCTCCCCCAGAATTTCTGTAATTTTTTCAGAATTTTACGAGCACTTTTATTTGTGGGCCTTTTCTGCAATGCACAGACAACATAAACATAAACTGGCACTCGGCACTGGGTTAATAGGTTAGTCCAATAAATTCCCTAAAATGATATGAAATTATACTAGAAACATGTAGCATTGATATAAAACAAGCATGGAACAATAAAAAACTATAGATACGTTTGAGACGTATCATTTCCTGAGATCAAAGACCCCTACGACATGTGGCTAGCAATCCTCTCCAACGCTTCTATGGCGGTTTGTGCTCCCTCTGTTTCAACCGGTTATGTTTTCCTCCACGTCTGCTAAGGTTTGTATTTTGCAATTTCCATCCCTAAAATTTTAAATGGACATATGTCTCAAGTACATGGCTCATGAATCGTGAGGCTAAATTTTCAAATGCGAAGATATATCCCAATGTCATAATGGTTTTTGGTATAGATGATCGAATCATTTGTCTAATTTTGATTATGTATTAGAAATTTTTAAGTGTTGTGTTAATTTAATTGTATATTTATTAAGGTAACATTGATTGATACCGAAACGTTTGATTGCAGTAAATTAGAACCCTTTCTCTCTGTTTCTAACTCGGACAGTTCATAGCCCTCTAGACTAGAAGTTTATTTATACTAATTTGTTTTACATATTTAAGGCTCATTCTTTCAAGATACGTAACTTAACTATCGTATATTTTTTGGACCAGATTTTATGCAAAGAAACATCAATTTATAGTTTATTTATCATTTTTAGTATACATATATTGTGTGCTTGATGTTGTCTAGGCTTCATCATCGTGGAAAAATAACAAATCTTGCAACAAGAAATTTGTTGTTTCTTCATTATATCTTTTATTTTCCAAGAATCACCACATACACTCTCTTGTTCGCACACCCCCAAGAAATGAATGGTGAAAGCTTTATACATTTCAGACAGTTGCCATTAGTTGCATATAAGGTACAAAAAATTCAAGCTAAAGTATTGAAGGAAAGGAAATTAGTTGTTCCATTTACAAGTACTACCCTTAAAAAACCTTGGCTAACGTAAATCCACTATATCGAAGAAGAAGTAGTTGGATGAAATGTACACATATAAAGTTGTTCATGTCTATTTTGGTGTTCTTAAATATCTTGGTAGAGAGCTCTACAATCTAACAAATATCTTGAAACATATCTTGGTATTATTAAATATATAGTAGTTGGATGGTCCCAAATGACTTCTTGGTCCGAAGGATCCTTGTAACGTTTACACGCATGCTGCAAAAGCTCATGTTTTCACGCTTCTTGGCCATTTTCGTGGGATATGTCACACCGCTTTGGAGTCCTAGGATGATTTTGATGTCAGAAGGATCCCGTTACATGGTTATTACGATGCCTTGAAAACTTCTCATTTTCATGTTTTGTGGGTTATAACACAACTCCTTTGAGATCCAAGGACAACTTCATGGTCCAGAAGGATCATTATAAAATGATACCGTGACGTCGTGAAAAAAACTATTTTTCACTTTTGCTATCCGCGTAAGTGGGTAAGTAACCCACCATTTTGGTGTCTCGGGAAAATGTCAAGGTCCTTGCGATCTTGGTAGGCTACTCGGACGCCATGAAAATATGTCGGGTTTTTCACGTTTTCTAGCCAATTTAGTGAGCTAAGCATGATGGTATGGTTTTTTTAAATGGATTTCCCATTACTCATAGTGCACAACAATATCGCTGCGACCAAATCAGAGATGAAATCTGGAGCCACATCCACCATCCAGTGCAAGCTAGATCGGCACGCAGGCCATACTGGGTTAGGGAATGGGCAACAACATTACAATTACGAGAAGCAAATTGAAACCTAGGATTCTCAAAGGAGCCGATGCAGAGACTCCTTGCTTCCTTCAGCAAAACAACGATAGTAGCGAGATTGAAGCTTTTGTTGTTCAAAGTTGTAGCCAAGTCTTGCGCCAGACTCGAAAACCACATGGTGCACGCCAATGGCCCCCGCTCCTTCAACAGCAGCGAGACAAGCTTCTGCCTCTGCATGTAATGCATCTTTGGTAAGGCAACAAACTTGATCGAACAGTACCAACGGATTGGGAGCACTCACAAGCGATAGACGAACATCTTCTAGCAGAAGTGGACGCCACACTGGTTTCACTTTCTTGCATTTAAGGAACAGGTGGCCGCCATCCTCATCAGCTTGATTGCACTTCGGGCATCTAGTATCCAAATAAACTCGCTTATGCTTTATGGGCATTCTTGTTGGCACACTATTGTGGCACAACCTCCATATGAAAAATTTATCTTGCCTGGGAGTTTCAAATTCCAGATCGACTTCCAAAGGGGGTTTATCCTCGTGGTGACCGTAGACGAACTGGCATCACGATTGTCGTGGGAGTCATGGAGACTGATTCCTAGTATGTAAGCCGATTTCACCGAGAAAATACCCTTGCTATCGAAGTGCCACGCTACCCAGTCCTCCATATCCGATATGAGTGGAATCGAGAGGATTTCCTTAACATCCACTCGCGCAAAAACTGTGTGTATGACTTCCTCTTCCCAGGTTTAAGTTGCAGAGTCAATTCGATCACTAACCATGATCGGTTCGTCCAGGCTGTTATGTGTGCTTGGCCTTCTAGTTTGCCCTCTCAGAATCCATGGATCTCTGAAGGCATCAATGTGTTCTCCCGTACCCACACGCCACACAACACCTTGCCTCAGCAGCTCAAAACCCTTGAGGATACTTCGCCACGTGTACGACATTGCCGGTCTCCGTTGTGGTTCCAATATGGTGGACTCTGGAAAGTACAGGGCCTTTAGTACAGTGCAACATAAGGAGTCCGGGTTTTGCAGCATCCGCCAACCTTGTCGGGCTAGCATAGCATTATTGAAGATGTGCAAATCCCTAAACCCCAATCCACCCCCCTCTTTAGATTTTGACATATGTTCTCTCAGCTAATACAATGGCATTTGTTCTTTTCATCTTGGGCACTCCACCAATAGCGGCAAATCATTGCACTAATCTCTTCACACAAAGATTTTGGAAGGTAAAAGCAGGACATAGCGTAGGTGGGGTATAGCTTGCGCAACAACCTGGATCATAATCTCTTTACCCACCTTCGATAGGAGTCTCTCCTTCCAGCCTTGAATACGTTGCCAATTTTTCTCCTTTGGGTCGTCTTCGAGGCCCCCAAATGAACAGGCAGGCCCAGATATCTCTCATTTCTTGATTCTCTTGGGAAGCCTAGAACCCAAGTACTGCCTGCTTAGCCGCTGATTTAGTTCCTTTGTTGAAACATCGCCCTGATTTATCTTTATTAATCCGCTGTCCCGCTTGCACTTCATACGAAGCAAAAATATCTTTCAATTTCTGAGCATTGCCAGTATTTGCCCTCTTTGTTATGGGGTTTTAGGCGACTTGAAGTTTTGAGCTAATCCCCGTAAAGTGTTGAAAGTGCATGTGCCCTCATGTGTGGTTTTGGTAATTAATGACAATCTCTATGGACTAATGTTTGCATTGAGATATCTTTATATATCTTGTCCATGAAGAAGATTGGAGTTCATGTGTTGGACCCTAGAAGATTATATGATGACCAAGGTTCTATCCAAGGGTTTATCTGAAGAGTGGTCATCTAGAGTTGAGTGATGTCTACGCGCGTTTCTATTCTTGTAGACAGTGTTGGGCCTCCAAGTGCAGAGGTTTGTAGAACAGCAGCAAGTTTCCCTTAGGTGAATCAGCCAAGGTTTATCGAACTCAGTGAGGTAGAGGTCAAAGATATCCCTCTCAAGCAACCCTGCAATTAAGATACAAGAAGTCTCTGATGTTCCCAACACACCTAATACGCTTGTCAGATGTATAGGTGCACTAGTTCGGCGAAGAGATATTAAAATACAAGTGATATGGATGATTATAAGTGGTAATTGCAATCTGAAATAAAAATGGCAGCAAGCAAACATGTAGCAGAACTGGTTGTAAACGGTGTTTCAATGCTTAGAAACAAGGCCTAGGGATCATACTTTCACTAGTGGACACTCTCAACAATAATAATATAATTGAATACATAGATATTTCCTCTTCACTATGCTACTCTGAATTATTCTCTCGTTGGATAACGAACACCAATCCACTGCGTAGGGCTATAAAAGCACACCTTAAAGTCGCATTCCACATCTAGGGAACCCCACACTGTCAACTTGAGCGCCCTAAAATAGTACTAGACAAACACCACAATTTCATAGAGACATCCAACACAAATAATAACTCATGATAAGTATTCCTGTAATCTTTAGCCTAAGAGCCACACACGGTGCGCACACTGTCAACTTCGCACCGTGGGACAAAGGTGACCCGGAGTTTACATTAATAAAACCACTCAAGTAGCATATAAGATAATGAAGAGTAACATCTATGGATTCAACTAGATTACAAAGCTCATGATCACATAAAGATCACACCATGGGAGAGAGAGATAAACCACATAGCTACCGGTAGAGCCCTCAGCCCCGATGAAGAACTACTCCCTCCTCATCATGGGAGGCAGCAACGGCGATGAAGATGGCGGTGGCGTCGATGGAGATGGCTCCGGGGGCAATTCCCCGTCCCGGCAGGTGCCGAAACAGAGACTTCTGTCCCCCGAATTAGGGTTTTTGGTGGCGGCGGAGCTACGGAACTCTTCTGGAGAAATCGTCGATTCTTTTAGGGTTTGCACCGCGGAGGCAATATATAGTCCAAAGGGCGTCGCGAGGAGGTGACCGAGGTGGCCACACCACCACGGCGCGGCCCCCCCTCTGGCCGCGCGGGCCCATGGTGTGGGGGCTGTGGGCCTCCCCCGGACTTGTCCTTCTGGCTCCCGGAGTCTTCTGCGTTTTAGAATTTCTGTAATTTTTTCAGATTTTTCTGAGCACTTTCATTTTTGGACCTTTTCTGCAATGCACAGACATAATAAACAGAAACTGGCACTGTGGCATCTTGTTAATAGGTTAGTCCAAAAATGCATAAAAATGTTATGAAGTGTATGTAAAACATGTAACAATTGGTATAATATCAACATGGAACATCAGAAATTATAGATACGTTTGAGACGTATCAAGCATCCCCAAGCTTAGTTCTACTCGTCCTCGAGTAGGTAAAACGATAAAAACAAAATAATTTCTGAGGTGACATGCTACAATCATAATCTTGATCAAATAGTATTGTAAAGCACATGTTATGAATGAAGTGATCCAGGTCAATGGTCTATAGTTTGCTAGCAAGTAGATAATGAGCAAACAACTGAATCATATAAGCAAAAACTTTTCATGAATAGTACTTTCGAGACAAGCATCAAAGAGTTTTGCATAAGAGTTAACTCATAAAGCAATAGATTCTAAGTAAAAGGTATTTAACCAACACAAAGGAAGATTTAAGCTTCAGCAATTGCTTTCAACTTTCAACATATATATCTCATGGATATTTGTCAACACAAAGCAATATAATAAGTGCAATATACAAGCATATAAAAATTGTTGCACCAAAGTTGACACTAGTGTTTGCTTCTGAGATAGAAAGAAGTAGGAAAACTGACTCAACATAAAAGTAAAAGAAAGGCCCTTCGCAGAGGGAAGCAGGGATTAAATCATGTGCTAGAGCTTTTTAAGTTTTTGAAATCATATAGAGAGTAAAAATAAGTTTTGAGAGGTGTTTGTTAATTGTCAACGAATCAGAAAATGGAAAGTACAATATGACCCCTGCCAACCAGACTTTTAAGAGCGGCTCCCATGAAGGACGTTATTTCTACCAGCAAGGCAGATCATCCCTCTTTCTCTTTTGTTTACACATGCAGATATTTCACTGTTTGTCATTGCTTGACTGATAAATCAGGGCAAAAATGTGAAGAGAATTAAGCGGTTAAAGTTGTAATTAATTGGGACTGGGCACCCCATTTGCCAGCTCTTTTTGCAAAATTAATGGATAAGCGGATGTATATGCCGCTAGTCCGGTGGTAAAGTCTGTTTGACAGTTGACATAAAGACATCCACCCCGTCCTCATGAGCTTGGTAAACATTGACACAAAATAGGAGTAATAAGTTTTGAATAGTTTAAAGGTAGCACATGAAAAATTTACTTGGAATGGCAAGGAAATACCACATATAGGTAGTTATGGTGGACACAAATGGCATGGATTTTGGCTCAAGGTTTTGGATGCACGAGAAGCATTCCCTCTCAGTACAGAGTTTAGGCTAGCAAGGTTATTTGAAGCAAACACAGGATATCAACCGACACAGCAAGACTTATATGAAAACATATTGCAAGCATTATAAGACTCTACACTGTCTTCCTTGTTAACCAAACCCTTTTACTAGAAAATATCTAGACCTTAGAGATACCAATCATGCAAACCAAATTTCAACGAGCTTTACGGTAGTTCTTCATTAATAGGTTTTAACTACATGATACAAAAGCTTAAACATGAACTACTTGATAACTCAAAACAATTGACAAGTATCAAATTATCCAATACAGTGATCTACAAGAATATGTAAGCTTTTTCCATTATACCATCTACCACATGCAACATTTTCTGTTCCAACCAAACACCAATCAACTTATTTCAACATAAACTCTCCAAACAATTATAAGTGAAGCAAGAGAGTACTTTCTTTAAAAGAACTAACAGCTCTGAATAAGAGATGCATGCAAAACAGGAGCTAAAAGCATAGCAATAGCTAGATAAGAATACTCAACAAGTATAAGTGAAGAATAGGAGTATTCATATGAAAAAGCGGAGCGTGTCTCTCTCCCAATCAAGAATGCTAGGGTCCAATCAAGTTGACCATAAGAAAAATAAAATACTGAAAATAAAAAACACAGACGCTCCAAGTAAAGCACATATGATGTGAAAGAATTAAAATATAGTTTCACTAGAGATGACCTGATAAGTTGCTGATGAAGAAGGGGATGCCTTGGGCATCCCCAAGCTTAGACGCTTGAGTCTTCTTGAAATATGCTGGGGTGATCCATGGGAGCATCCCCAAGCTTAAGCTCTTCACTCTTCTTGATCACATTATATCATCCTTCTCTCTTGACCCTTGAAAACTTCCGCCACACCAAACTCAAGTAATTCTCATTAGAGGGTTAGTGCACAATCAAAAACTCACATGTTCTATAAGGACACAAACATGACCGTTACTTTTAACATTAACTACTGCACTGATGTTATGTGAAGCTCTTCACCCTAAAAAAGAATTCCACTCAACACTAGTAAAAGAGAGAATGCGAAAAATAAAAGACAGAATCTGTCTAAACAGAACAGTCTGTAAAGACGAATTTTTTCGAGGCACTTACGTTGCTCAGATCGAAAAACTAAACTAACGAAAGATGCGTACATATCTGAGGATCACGCACAAAAATTTGCAGATTTAAATAATTTTTCTGTGATTTTACAGAAGTAAAACGGTGAACAGCAGAAATCTGTTCCTGCGCAGAAATCCAAATCTAGCATCATCTTCCTATTAGAGGCTCCACTTGGCACAACAATGCGAAAAATAAAGATACAAAGGTTGTTACAGAAGTAAACAGCTCCTTGACTCAAAAAGAAATGAAAAATTCAGAAATAAAACAATGGGTTGTCTCCCATAAGCGCTTTTCTTTAAAGCCTTTTAGCTAGGCATGATAATTTTGATGATGCTCTCATATGTATAAGAGTTGAATATAAGAGAGCATAAAAAGCAAATACCAAACACATTTAAGTCTAACCCACTTCCTATGCAAAGGGATCTTGTAAGAAAACAAATTATTGAAGCATGAAGCCAATGGCATAGGAAGGCAAAGCAAGTGCAACTTCAAAATTTTCAACAAAAAGAGAGGAGACTTAATATTATTGTGATATGTGAAGCCATGTCTCCCTCTCTCATAATGACCAGTAGGTTTTAAAGTAACCATCAAATAAAAGCAAATCAAGAGAAAGCTCAAAACCTTCGTCATAAAGAGAGGTGTTTTAGTAACATGAAAATTTCTACAACCATATTTTCCTCTCTCATAATAATTTTCAGTAGCATCATGAACAAAATTAACAATATAGCTATCACATAAAGCATTCTTATCATGATCCACATGCATAAAAGTATCATTACTCTCCACATAAGCATAATCAATTTTATTAGTAATAGTGGGAGTAAAACTATCACAACCATCATTGTAATCATCATAAATTGCAGGCATAGTATAATCATAATAAACTTTATCCTCCATAGTAGGTGGCACCAAAATACCACTATCATTATAATCATCATAAATTGGAGGCAAAGTATCATCAAAGAAAATTTTCTCCTCAAAACTTGGGGGACTGAAAATATCATATTCATCAAAACCAGCTTCCCCAAGCTTAGACTTTTCCATAGCATTAGCAATAATGGTGTTCAAAGAATTTATAGTAATAACATTGTTACCACTATTATGCAAACAAATTTCCATAGGTTTTTTAATTTTCTCTTCAAACACATCATGTCCCAACTCAAGATAAATTTCATAAAGCTCTCTAATTTTGTTGTTGTTTTCCATTAAGCCTAACTAGTGAAATAAAAACAAGAAACAAAAAGATAAAACTGCAGGATCTAAAGGAAATACCTTCGAGCACTCACACGCCGGCAACAGTGCTAGAAAATAGCTTAGTAGCCAGAGGATGTGAGTACCGTTTACCTTACCTCCCCGGCAACGGCGCCAGAAAAGAGCTTGATGTCTACGCGCTTCTATTCTTGTAGACAGTGTTGGGCCTCCAAGTGCAGAGGTTTGTAGAACAGCAGCAAGTTTCCCTTAAGTGAATCACCCAAGGTTTATCGAACTCAGGGAGGTAGAGGTCAAAGATATCCCTCTCAAGCAACCCTGCAATTAAGATACAAGAAGTCTCTTGTGTCCCCAACACACCTAATACACTTGTCAGATGTATAGGTGCACTAGTTCGGCGAAGAGATATTAAAATACAAGTGATATGGATGATTATAAGTGGTAATTGCAATCTGAAATAAAAATGGCAGCAAGCAAACATGTAGCAAACTGGTTGTAAACGGTGTTTCAATGCTTAGAAACAAGGCCTAGGGATCATACTTTCACTAGTGGACACTCTCAACAATAATAATATAATTGAATACATAGATATTTCCTCTTCACTATGCTACTCTGAATTATTCTCTCGTTGGATAACGAACACCAATCCACTGTGTAGGGCTATAAAAGCACACCTTAAAGTCGCATTCCACATCTAGGGAACCCACACTGTCAACTTGCGCCCTAAAATAGTACTAGACAAACACCCAATTTCATAGAGACATCCAACACAAATAATAACTCATGATAAGTATTCCTGTAATCTTTAGCCTAAGAGCCACACACGTGCGCACACTGTCAACTTCGCACCGTGGGACAAAGGTGACTCCGGAGTTTACATTAATAAAACCACTCAAGTAGCATATAAGATAATGAAGAGTAACATCTATGGATTCAACTAGATTACAAAGCTCATGATCATATAAAGATCACACCATGGGAGAGAGAGATAAACCACATAGCTACCGGTAGAGCCCTCAGCCCCGATGAAGAACTACTCCCTCCTCATCATGGGAGGCAGCAACGGCGATGAAGATGGCGGTGGCGTCGATGGAGATGGCTCCGGGGGCAATTCCCCGTCCCGGCAGGGTGCCGAAACAGAGACTTATGTCCCCCGAATTAGGGTTTTAGGTGGCGGCGGAGCTACGGAACACTTCTGGAGAAATCGTCGATTCTTTTAGGGTTTGCACCGCGGAGGCAATATATAGTCCAAAGGGCGTCGCGAGGAGGTGACCAAGGCAGCCACACCATGCCACGGCGCGGCCCCCCCTCTGGCCGCGTGGGCCTATGGTGTGGGGGCTGTGGGCCTCCCCCAGACTTGTCCTTCTGGCTCCCGGAGTCCTCTGGTGTTTTAGAATTTCTGTAATTTTTTCAGATTTTTCTGAGCACTTTCATTTTTGGACCTTTTCTGCAATGCACAGACATAATAAACAGAAACTGACACTGTGGCATCTTGTTAATAGGTTAGTCCAAAAAATGCATAAAATGTTATGAAGTGTATGTAAAACATGTAACAATTGGTATAATATCAACATGGAACATCAGAAATTATAGATACGTTTGAGACGTATCATTGAGCTTATTGCAAGCATGGCTTGGAAAAGAAGATTGAGTGAACATTCATGTTTATCTCCAAGCCATCATCTATATCAAGAGAAGAAGATGAAGTGCAAGTGGATACATGAAGGCGGAACGAAGTGAGGCTCTCGCATTATGGTGTATGGGGGAGTATTTGGAGAAGTCTTCATCAAGCATGTGCTAGCAAGCACAATCAAGAAAGTTGTTCCAACTTGAGAGAGTCAAGATCGACATCATCTAGCTCAAGTGGAATGCGCAAGGCAAAGGTATGATCTTGATAGGGTTTCTATTTTACCGGTCTCGTGGTGTTTGTGGGAGACTGGGTTATAGGATAGACATCGTACTATCGGGAGGGGCTCTCAAGTGAGTAACTTGATCGCATCTTTGTGGAGAGATCAAACCTTTGCATACTTGGCATCATCATCTTTCTTGGTTCTTATTTGGCTTTTCTCCTTGTTGGGTTTTGGTGCTTGCCGTGATCTTCATGACAAGCCCAAGTTCTTCGAGAACGGATTTTGTTTGGAAAACCTTTTGCGTTTTTGTGTTGGAAATATTATTGGTTTATCCGTGAGGAAAGTTCACACCTTCCCATGTGTGTCAACTTAACTCTTTTTATAGGAAAGCTCTTGTCGTTACCTTTCCAACAAATTTGGTTTCACCTGATTTTGAGTTCGAACGAGAAAGTTATTGTTGTTTTCGTCTTGTTGTTTCTGTCTGTTTTCAGAAAACCGGATATTCCGCTTTTGTTTTGGACCGGAATATCCGGACCCCAGGGTTGCTCGAGAAAATCGGTGAAGGACCAGAACACGAAGTGTACTGGAAGGAGCCGGATTTTTTCAACCGAAATTTTCTGAAGTTTATTAGATTATCCGCTTGACTGGATTATCCGGTCCTAACTTGGACTGGAATATCCAGTCCTCTGCTGCTGCAATGGCTCTTTTTCGGGAGGGGCTAAAAATACCCCTCCCCTTCTTCTTCCTGCAGCAAGCACGTTTTTCCCTCTCTCTCTCTCTTGCCATTATTGACCTTGGAAAGCTTGCCCATCTCTCAATCCCTCCTTTGATTCTTGCATATCTTTGAGAGAAAAGTGAGAGGAGATCTAGATCTATAATTCCACCAATCCATCTCTCCTCTAAGTGAGAGGAACCTAGTGGATCTAGATCTTGGAGTTCTTGTGTGGTTCTCTTCTTTGTTCTTCCTCTCTTATCCCCCCCATTAGCATTTGTTGTTGTGTTGGAATTTGAGAGTGAAGGATTTGAGCACTTCTTGTGTTCTTGCCATTGCTTTTGTGCATCGGTTTGTGCTCTCCACGAGGATTCGTGGAAGTGAAAGTTTGTGAGCTTGTTACTCTTGGGTCTTTGGACCCTAGACGCCTTTTGTGGTGGTTGAGTCCTTTTGTGGTCACTTGGGAGCTCTCAATCCTTTTGTGGGTTGTGCCTCAAGATTGTTGTAAAGGCTCCGGATTCCGCCTTGAAGAATTCCGGTAGTGAAAGGTGAACCGAGCTTTTGGGCAAGATTAATCGGAGAATAGGGTGAGGCCATTTGTGGCGTTTGAGTTTGAAACTCACACCCCTCCAACGAGATGTACTCCCCTAAAAAGGAATTGGGGAATACGTCATCGTCTCCGCGTGTCTCGGTTATTTCTATACCCGAGCTCTTTACTTATGCACTTTACATTGTGATAGCCTTCGTGCTTGAAGTCTTATATATTGCTATCACTTTGTTGCTTGTCTTGCTTAGCATAAGTTGTTGCTGCACATAGGTGAGCCTAGTATATTTAGGTTGTTGGCTTGTTAATTTAAACACCTAGTTTCAACGATTTCTAACCATATTCATTGACTACGGCACACTATTTTGGGCGTCCTCACACGATTCTTGGGTTGGAAGGATCACGGAAAACAGTTAGTGGTCCTCATGACAACTCACCGTTTTCACAGTTATAGCCGTTTGAGTGGGCAACAATACAACATTTTGGATATCCCAGTATTGTTTCCATGTCCTAAATTGTTACTTGTACATGGTAAATTGGATGTTTTCTTTATTAAAGAACACTGTTTGCGGTTACAGAATGATTTTTAGCTCCAAGATTCTTGTAAACGGTTAACTATTATTTTTTTGCATTTCTTTGATGTTTTCATGGGCAATACCAAACCGTTTCAGACCTTGGGACTCTTTCTAGGCCTAAGAGGATACGTGTAAATGTTAGTGGTGCGTCTAAACATTTTATTATTTAGACGTTTCCTAACAATTTTTTAACAATACCACATTTTTTTATCTAAAGAAAATAATTTTCTCTTCCACCAAGGTCAGACCCGTTAATGGGACAGTGCGGACAGTTTTATTGCACAGGCCCCCCAAAATTTTATGCCCCCCTAATCTCAACCACTATGCGTGAGCACTATTTCTCGCTCATAGCGAGTTGTAGCACAGGCTCGCCTGTGGCCACGCCCAGCACGGGCCATCCCATTACAACTTTATTTTCTTTATTTGTTTTTCTTTTTCTTTTTGTTTATTTTTTCTTCTTTATTCTCTTGTTTTTTGTTTTTTCTTCTGTTTCTTTTCTGTTTTCTTCTTTTGTTCATTTTTATTTTTGTGAACTTATGAATGAACCTACGAACATTTTTTCTGAACATGTGAAAAAATTATTAACCCGTGAATGTCTTTTCTTGATCTTGTGAACATTTTTCGTTTGACCCCGTGGTTCAAAACAAAAATTCCTGGGTTTTGAAACGATTGTTCATGTGTTTAAAAAAAGTTCACGGAATTCAAAAAAATGTTCACAGGTATCCAAGAAATGTTTATGGAATTAAAAATTCACGTGTTTAAAAAATTGTTCGCAATGTTCAAAAATATGTTCACAGAGTTAAAAAAATCACATGTTTAAAACGATTGCTCATAGTGTTAAACAAATGTTAACGGATCCAAAAAAAATGTTCACGGTGAATCGTATGGGTTTTAGTTAAACTTTTCTTTTAGATGAGTTTCGGTTTAACTTTTCAGATTATATTGCATCCACGCCCTTGAGAAGAACACGGTGAATCGTACAGGAGCATGCGCTTCTGTGTGCTGGACCAAGTGAGCGACGCGGGCGCTCTAGGTCGCTGCAAGCAATACATAGGAGGTCCAGACTGTGTACTGAGTTAAGGGAGGTAACCAGGCCAGCGGCCCGGTGTCCAGTACCAAGCACGCGCGCATCTTGTGATTAAGCCCAGACGTGATCTGTGAGTGTGATGCCCGAGGCTTTTTTTTTTTTTTTGAACCGGTGAGGGAGGAGTCTCAACGTTTTTAATTAAGGAGAAGGTGCGGCACCACGAGTCGAACTCGGGTGGGCTGGGTAGCGCCACTGTGCCCCAACCGCTGGGGTGAGAGCCCATCTGCATGTCTGAGAGCATCTCTAGCAGAGCCCGCAAAACGCGCAAACCCGCAAAATAACCGTCGGATACGGATTCGAAACCGCAAAAACGCAAAGAACAGAACCCTCAAAACTCCCCGACCCGTAAAAGTTTTTGAGGGGCCCGTGAATTTAAGCTAAGCCAGGAAATGCGGGAACGCTGTCGCCAAAGGATTTCTTCCTTCTCTAGCAGCACGTCAAGGTCAGCTGAAATTTTGAGGCTTAGTTGGTGATTTCCATCAGCTCTGGCTTTCTCGAGTCTTGTGCGCAGCCTCTTGATTTTGCCCGGAACAGAACCAATCGTCTGTTTGCTCCAAGCTTGCAGGGAGTCCATGGTGGTGTCCAGCTTCCTTGCGATATCAAACAAGTTCTTTGCTGCAAGTTGCAGCAGCCAGGCAACATCGATCTCCTCATGAAGGGAAGCCTCTCTCTCCCAATAGGCCTCATACCTGCGAGTACGAGTAGCAGGCAACACAGTAGTATATTCTCCAAAAGATAACAGAACAGGACAGTGATCAGAACAGGAACTCACTAGATGCTGAACCTGATGGTTCGTGAATGTGCTTGTCCAGTCAGGGCAGGCAACGGCTCGGTCCAGCCTGACCTTTACATTTCTGTCACCTGATTGCTTGTTATCAAATGTCCAAGGCAGCCCTTTATACCCCAGGTCATGAAGATCACAAAAAGACAGCACTTTTCTGAAATCTTGCATCTGTTTCCATCCCCTTTTCCTTCTTGAGAAGTGCTCATTTTTCCAGAGAGCTTCGCTGAAGTCACCCAGCATCAGCCAAGGGGCCTTGATCATTGGTTTAGTCCTTCTCATTAGCTCCCACATCTGATGTCGCAGGTTTGTACAAGGTTCACCATACACAAAGGAACATCTCCACTTCTTATTCATATTGTGATCATTGATCATTACATCGATAAGCCTACTATTTATTTTAAAAAGCTGTAAATCTATGCTCTCGTCCCAAAAGAGAGCAATGCCACCACCTTTTCCATCATTACTAAAAGTAACACAGAACTTAAGGCCTAGCCTCCATCTCAGATTTTCAACATAGCTCTTATTTTGGCGGGTTTCGGACAAGAACAGGATATGCGGGCGATGCAGTTGCACGAGGCGAACTAGGTCTTGAACTGTCCGGGGTCACCCAAGGCCCCGGCAGTTCCACCACATGATCCTCATTGCTCCTGACGGACACGTCCATCCGTGTCCGTCAGTTGACCGGCGGCCCCTAGGCCGGTTGCCTCCTGTTTTCCTTCACCTGTGTCCTCTTCCTCCTCCCTAGCAAGCTTGGCCTTCTCATTGTTCTTCTCTTCATTCTCCTTGGCAAGCTCCGCTTCCTCAGCATTCCCATTCCCCTGGTTTCTTCAGTTATGATCACCAGGGAGACGCCACTTGTTTCTTCCTGTTCACTTGCTTCTCTTGGTGGGTATTTGTACACACCAGCAGCACGTTGTTCTTCTTCCTCTCTCAGCTGACTGAGAAATTCTTTTCCCAGGCATTCCTCAAGTGTTGGGACCTGCAGAATTTTTTTCTTTTGTGCAGGTTGCAGGTTTTGTTCATCCTCCTCCTGGCTTGATCGCTTGCGTGGAGCCTCCAGGGTGCCTCCCTGGGTTGTCCACGTTTCTCCTTGACCTTCATCCTCGCTGCGAGGTGTCCTCCGCCACATGCTACTCCTCTTCTTCGGCGGAACGACCACGTGATCGCCAACGGTCCCTGCGGCTGCAATGTCATTTGAGTTGGGTAATTGCATTGATGCAGTTGAGGTGGTTGCCGAGGGCATTTTGTCGTTGCCGATGTTGTCCTTCATGACTCCTGCGTCTGCCTGAGCCGGCAAGTCCTGCACCGACAGGTTACCAACGCCACGTGATCGCCAACGGTCCCTGCGGCTGCAATGTCATTCTTCGTGATGAACACGGTCATGTCCTGCTGGCTGCGTGGGGAAAAATCTTGAGATGTTCTACAGCCCAAATGGCTGAAGCTATTGCCTGCCTGAAGGGAATCAAAGCAATCCAAGCTGTTGCTACATCTCCTATACAGATCGAGAGTGACTGTGCTAGCGTGGTGGCCGAACTGAAGAACGCTGAAAGTTCGAAATCTGAAATATCGCTCATCATCTCTGAGGTAAAAATGTTGGGCGATTTTCTTCCAGGTTGGAGTGCTAGAAAGATCAATAGATCTGCTAATCAAGCGGCGCATAATCTTGCTAGTTACGGTAGTTTTTCTGATACTGATGGTCTTTTAGTTGGATTGGTTCCTCAGTCTATTGAGGGTTTGATTTTATTTGATTGTAATGAACCTTGTACTGCTACTCTTGTTTCTTAATTAATATACACCAAAATTCAAAAAAAAGTGAATCCAGCCCTTGAAACCGTGAAAGCTAGGTTTCCATCCCCGGCCCGTAGACGGAACCTCATCCTCTTCTATCGTTAGCGTGAGGGAAGATTCAGCCTCCGAACCGCCGCTGCCGCCACCACCGCTTTCTCTTCCCCCACTCCGGCCATCGCGCGCCCTGCCCCATCGTTGCCATGTGCTCCTCCGACCCGTCGCTGGTGACCACCCCGGTCGGGGCGGCGCCATCGACAGATCCAGCTGGCCGGGTAGAGCTCGGCACCTCCGCCGCCACCGCTGCTCCATTGGCGCCGACGAAGCGGAGAAGACTGGGCACCGCCGGCGTGGCCCAAATCTTGGTTGCGGCTACCACCGTCGCTGCCGCGGGCACTCCCACCGCCGCGGGCAATCCGAAGAAGAGGGCGCCCGTGCGGAAGGTCAGGGTCAGCGCCGGTGCTGCCAACGCGCCCGTGCCCGGCGCCCAACCTACGCCCGCGAATGTCGCCAGGAACGAAAGGTATGAACAAACCACCCTCCGCCGCCTATTTGTGATATTATGCTTGGTGCTATAGAAATTGTTCTTCCAAATTGCAGCACGCAATCTTTCATGGACATGGTAGGGTCAGTTGATATCAACAATCCTCCGCTCGGCAATTTCGGCTACAACGAGGGCGACGGTGGCGTTGATGGTGGTGTGGGCGAAGAAGACAACGAGGTCGAGGAGGTGGACGAGGCAACAATTTCCCGGAAAGGTACGAATTACACCGTTTTGGAGGACCAAACATGGATCCGTGCTTGGGAGAGTATTTCTCTCGATGCAACTCACGGCGTTGATCAAACCAAGGATCGGTATTGGCAAAGAGTGGAGGACAAGTTCTTCCAACTCATGCCACGCAATGGCCGAACGGTGCCTCGGACCTTTCGATCACTCCAGGGCCGTTGGGAAGTGATCAAAACAACATGTTCCCGGTGGAGTGGATGTTTGCAACAAGTGATGAATGCTCCTCCGAGTGGTACCGTAGAGGGCGATTGGGTGAGTTAAATTCTACCATTGTTCACCATTGGTATATATAACCATTGCTATTGTTCACCATTGTTCACCATTGATAGGAGCGCATTGCAAGAGAAAGGTTCAAGGACATACCCGCATCCAAGAAGAAGCCATTTGTCCTTGATCATTGTTGGAAGATTCTCCAATTTAGCGAGAAATGGAAGTTGAGGGACCAAGAGCCAAAAAAAGGGGAAGTACGTATTGAGGATGACTCCGACGATGATCAAGGTGGGAGGAACAAGAACAAGCCCGAAGGCAACAAGAAAGCCAAGGAAAGGGTGGCGAAGCAAGTTGAGGCACAAAGTTTGAGAGAGAAGCTTGATGAAATGGTGAAATCCAATGAGACCATGGTGGCCAAGACATTGGAGGCAAAGCATCAATTGGCCGAGAAGAAAGCTCAAGAGAAGAAAGAAAAGTGGGAACTACTCCGTGAAGAAGGGAAGCGCAAGGCCGAGATTGAGGCTAAAAGAGCCTCGGCGGAGGAGAACAAATCCGTGGCCAAGCTCTTGGCCGAGGAGAACAAGATCATGATGATGAACCGAAATGAAATGGATGAAGTCACCTTGTAGTGGCATGTGATAACCCCCAAGAGCAGGGGATCACTGTAGCACCTCTCAATGTGGAAGTAAGGTATCGATCCGCAGGAGCAAGAAGGAAAAGTTATCTAATCCCTACAACTAAAGTGTCACAAGTTTTAGTTGATTATGCACTAAACAAGTTTAAGGAACAAGATGGTTGATTTAATGGATGGAAGTTTAATGCAACAAAACAAGAATGTAAAAGTGTCTCAATCCTCTTCAATGCAAGAGGACAAGACAAAGGTTTTCTCTTATAGGAACAATGGACATGGGTTCATGGGTTCACTTAATCCTCTCTCTCATCTACGGTGATTATCATGTTATAGATAAAGTACACACAATTGTCATATTTTAATGGTAGCTTTTATAACGGCTATATGTCCTAAAACACATAGTTGAAAGAAGTACTCATTTGTGTTGCTAGGTCACCCTCGTAAGGCTAGCGTGGTTGCTCTCACTCCCACATCATACTCTTCCTTTTTACCCCCAGATAAAGGATGTTGGGCTGTATTTCACATGTCACTCAATACATATGCCGTTGTCACATCGGCCATCCCGTACCTACACACATCATACTTCATAATGGACAATATTCTAAACACTAGTGCAATGATTCATATTTCGTGTGCATGACCACATCTCTCTCATCTATCCACACTTGGTGGTGTCAATCACCTCATGACAAGGATAAACAAGGCATTATGCATAAATCAAACCATCACATGTATCATAGAATATCTCCAAAGTATGACAAATCATAAAAGCTCCAACACAACGGTAAATGTATAACAAATCATCTCATACCACAATATCCACCATAAGAGTTACATAGATAGATCCATACTTATGCAAAGCACATCATATGGACTCCAACAATGATCATACATAGAGAGATTAGATCAAGTTACCACCACAAACCCAAAGTCCAGGGGGTGGACTACTCCCCCTTCATCATGGAGACGGTGGAGAAGTCGTTGGAGAAGATGGAGAGGTTGATGAAGAGGTGCAGCCCGGAGTGGAGGCGGCGACCCGCAGCAGCCCACGGTGGCGGCGGCGGCCCTTGGGGCGGCGGCGGCTGCCCTTGGTGATGAGGATGGTGTGGAGGAGGTTCTCCTCCTCCAGACGGCTGCCTGGGAGGAGGAAAATTCGTGGTCTTGGGTGCCTCTCACGACCTAGGGTTTCCTTCTTTATATAGACTCTCGGATTTCCGTCACCCCCTTTTAGGGTTCCACCAAAACGGGTCTACAGGCCGCGTCCGAACTCCGATTGGGATGATCTCGGGTTTAAAATCTTCGTATGGAAAATTGTGACAACTTTCTCTTTAATTTGATTTCCATTGGATGCCATCTTCGAGGGTCAAACAGACAATCTCCGTAAAAAGTTCTCAGACAGATTTCAGGAAAGTCCCAATTTGACTCCAACAAGGTTTCCTTTTGTATTTTTGATAATTCCTACACAACAAATAGGAAAACAAGAAGATTTTGCACTTTGGCAACTATTAGGAGGTTATTCTAATAAATGTCATAATATGATATAAAGTATATATAAAACATGTGCCAATTGACATAAAACATGCATGGAACATAAAAAATTATAGATACGTTTGGGACGTATCAAGCATCCCCAAGCTTAGTTCCTACTCGTCCTCGAGTAGGTAAACAATAAAACAAAATAATTTTTGAAGTGACATGCTACCATCATAATCTTGATCATATAATATTGTAAGGCACATGTTATGAATGAAGTGATGAAGTTATTGCTACATACAGTCAAATGATTCATTCTTCAAAGGAGTAGCAATGTACAAGATAGATTATGAAGTGATATCAAATACTCAATGTAAAGATGTTCAATGATAAATTCACAAAGTGTAACATAGAAGAAAGTACTATGGACCAAATGTATGCATAATGAAAAGTAAAAACATCCTATGGTGGTCATAGAGTACTTCTTATGAAAACTGAATATAAAAGGTGGACACTTTGGATAGATAAATAAGTAGAGGTAAAGCATGAATAAGTTTCATCTAACTTCCAAACACTTCTACTTAAGTTAATGCTTGCAATGTGGTAGTCATTGGTGTGGAGCTCTCATTACCCCTATCATAGCATCTTGAATGATTAATGTTTAAAGTGAAAGCAAATATGAGTGGTGTGCTTGACAATGTATTGGTTGAATGTCTCATGTCCCTTGAATACAAGTACCTACACCATGTGTTACTCACTTTGGTCCACAAAGTAAATTCAAATAAAGGTCATTGCAAGTAATAATAGTATCATCAAGAACTGCACTGGGGTACCTCTTGCCCCTTGACATGAACAAGCCCATGTCAAAACAACAAGACAAACAGACAATGAACAATCTCAGCACTCTTTTATTTACTATGGGTATAGCTTTTTATTATGAGGTGCATCACTGAATGAACATTATGGTTATGCTGTAAATTTCCACCATGAATGATGCATGGCTTAGATTAGCGGCCCAGGCATTTCTCTAACCATTTATACAAACTCTTTGAACTTACTAAGTATCCACATTCATTTCACCCATGATAGGCATCCATAAACAAAAGTACATGACATCAACTAAATATAAATAAGTGCAATGTTGAAAGCTTGCCATGTGACAGCACATATGGGCTAACTCCAACCAAAACTATTGTCAAGCCCACAACTTCATAATTTTAATCACAATGGTTCATGCTTATTAAATGCAATAAAAGTAAATTGTGCATCAAGTTCGTGAGAGCTTTTAACCAATTTTTCCCATGACAATCAATAACATAAGCATTTAAATTCAGAAATGTAGATAACACAATATAACATGATAAACATACTTGGAATAGCATAAAGCTAATAGGTAGATATGGTGGACTCACTGGAAAAACTTTGGTTGAAGGTGTTGGGAAACAAGCTTTTTACTTGTTGTAATTTTTGGGCTAGCAATAGGGAGAAAGTTGACCATCTAAATGCATGCATAAGTGTCCATAGAACTAATCAATCCATGTTAAACCAAGTAAAGTTAAAATTCAACATCTAAACATGGTAAAAGATAGCTCTTGACAACACACTTGCAAATTAACATTCATTCAAAGCACATGAATTATGCAACTATATGTATCTTTTAAAATCAACTCAAACATCCCTATCCCAATATATTTAATAGCATCCAACATAATTCAACCCAAACTTCCAGTAGCTCTCTCATATATAAATGATAGTGGTGGTCTTATTTAACAAACCGAAATAACAAAAGCAAAAAAAGACGCTCCAAGTTTATACGATAAAGTGCTTTGATCGAAAAACAGAAGTTAGACGTGTGCAAACCGAGAGTGTGTTGGTCTAGTGGGGTTGTCTTGACATCCCCAAGCTTATGGTCTTCACCATCCTTGGATAGCTCTTGGTGCATCTCCTCTAATCCCTGTGAAAAAACTTCAAAACACCGTTTCTCCCATTTCTTTTTCTGTGGGGCACATTAGTAGTGATAAACAAATAGATTCCTTGCTGCATATAATCCTTAGACAAAAATTCATATGAATGTCCAGAAAGTGTATAATGTTGTATGCCTACTCATAAACTCAATTGGATCAAAAAGATTCATGTTAAAAGTTCTAAGCATGCATCAAACAAAATGGGACAGAATCTGTCCAGAAAAACAGCAGCAGCAAAACGTATTTTTCTACCCTACTTAACTTTGTCGGAAAATTCCGAAAAATTCATGCATACAGAGGATGAAAAGTTGCCATACAGTTTAAATATGAGCTCATTCGGAGTTACAGAATAAGAATTAAAAATCATACCGTGCACAGATTCGTGCAGGAATAATATCTCCGAATGCTATAAGCAACTTTTTCATACCAAAATGAGTAAAACTTGGCACTTTATTAAAAATTCCAGAATCTAAACTACTAAGTCTCTTGTTACAGCAAGAGGACACAAAGAAAATCACAAATAAAAACAACCGGGTTGCCTCCCGTAAAGCGCTTTCTTTATAGCCATATAGCTAGGCTTGATAGTTTTAATGATGCTCACATAGAGAAAAATATGAAACACATTTAAGTCTAACCCACTTCCTATGCATTGGGATCTTGTAAGAAAATAAATCAATAAAGCACAAAGTGACTAGCATAGGAAGGCAAAGCAAGTGCAACTTCAAGATTTTCAACAAAGAGAGAGGAGACTTAATATTATTGTGGTATATGAAGTCATGTCTCCCTCTCTCATAAAAACTTTCAGTAGCATCATTGATAAAATCTACAATATAACCATCACATGAAACATTCTTACCATGATCCATATGCATAAAAGTATCAATATTTTCCACATAAGCAAAGTTCTTATTATTAATAGCAATGGAAGTAGGATCATTGTAAAGAACTCGAACATGATAGACAAGTTGTATATTAATTGGATGGTTTTGGGTGATCCTTCCATAACTATGACAAGTTTTATGAGGATGATTGTAATTATTAGCATCATCATTTTCAGAATTAGTACCAAAGAGATTTTCAATATCAAAAGTACTATGCTTTTCCCAATCATGATCACTACTATAAGTAACAGGCATAGGATCATCATCGAAATCAGACTCATCAGCAACAACTATAATAGGAGCAACATGCTTAGGGGAAGATACCGTTTCCTCTTTTTCATTAATAAGAGTAAAACAAACATTAGTCCTTTCATATTTTGGTAAAGTAGTTCCATCTTTTATAATATTTTGTATGTAAGTGTTGGCATGGCAATTATTAACACAATAGAGATAACATCCATGTAACACGCTATTCATATCAAAAGCACTCATATCTAACGAAGAAGTTTTTCTTGATAACTCTTCACACCCCAAAAATAATGTAAGTTCATGTTTTGGAGTGATCATGTTATCACAAAAGTCTCCCGCAATATCCTTATTAGAACCTGAGCATTGAAATTCGAAATGACCCTCTTTATAGCAAAGTTCACAAATAAAAGGATAGCGGGCACACACTTTTTCAGCCAAATCACTTAGAGCTCTATACCATGTTGTAGTTTTTTCATTCCTATGATGAATACAATATTCCTCTTCGATTTTATTCTTTTCACAAGGTCTAAGTGCTCCACAAAAATTAACATGCTTATAAGAAATAGTATTTTCAGAAGTTTGAGCATGTTTATTGCAATCATTAGTAACAATTTCGGTTTCCAAGCAAGTGTCTTTAAAAGGTTCATGATACATGTCCCAATTCTCTTTAGGAATATTAATATGAGAAGCAAAGGTTTTACAGCAATCAACAATAATTTGAGAATCAAGACCAAATTTAGCACTAAGCCCATGAAAACTAGCAGTTTCAGCGAAAGACTTAATGCAATCATACTCAAAGTTTATACCTGATTCTTTACCTTTGTCGTTCTCCCAATCTTCAGTATTGCGTTGAATTGTTTCAAGAAGATCCCATTTAGCTTCAACCTTCTTACTTGTGAAAGAACCACCTGAAGAAGCATCTAGATAATCCTTGTAATGACCTGAAAGCCTTGCATAGAAATTAGTAACAATTATTTCCTTAGGAAGCTCATGGTTAGGACATTTGAGTATTAATGTTTTCAGTCTTCCCCAAGCTTGAGCAATGCTTTCTCTATCATGAGGATAAAAATTGAAAATGTAACTCCTAGCTAGATGCACTTCATGAAGAGGATAAAATTTAGAGTAAAAGAGAGATTCAAGCTGTTTCCAATTCGAAGGACGATCATCCAGCATCCTATACCACTTCTTTGCTTTGTCCTTAAGTGAAAATGGAAATAATTTCCTCATGACATCTTCTCTTGATAAACCTGCAACCTCAAACAACTCACAAAGTTCTGTAAGTTTCAACAAGTGATCATGTGGATGGACTGTTCCATCCCCTGCATAACGTTCATTCATAACCATTTCAACAATTTCCATAGGTATTTCAAAAGGAATACTTTCAGTAAGTGGATCACAAGTATCATTAGAATTATCACATATAGGAGACAAAGTATTATCAAAGCAAATTTTCTCCTCCAAAGCTGGGGAACTACAAGGATCATTTTTAGAAAAACTAGCTTCCCCAAGCTTAGACTTTTCCATAGCATTAGCAATAGTGTGCAAAGAATTTATAGTAATAACATTGCTACCATCATGCAAATGATTTTCCATAGATTTTTTAATTTTCTGCTCAAACTCATCATGTCCTAACTCAAGATAAATTTCATAAAGCTCTCTAATTTTTTTTTTTTTCCATTTTCTAATTTTTATGGGTTTTTGATAAAACTAATGAGAAACTCACAACCAAACAAGTTTAAAGGAACCTCCCCAAGCTTAGATGATTGCAAGATATAAAACAAGATAAAATAAATCTAAAGTCTAGTGCACACAAGAATAGAAACTTAAGCGCTACGCTCCCCGGCAACGGCGCCAGAAAAGTACTTGATAACCCCCAAGAGCAGGGGATCACTGTAGCACCTCTCAATGTGGAAGTAAGGTATCGATCCGCAGGAGCAAGAAGGAAAAGTTATCTATTCCCTACAACTAAAGTGTCACAAGTTTTAGTTGATTATGCACTAAACAAGTTTAAGGAACAAGATGGTTGATTTAATGGATGGAAGTTTAATGCAACAAAACAAGAATGTAAAAGTGTCCCAATCCTCTTCAATGCAAGAGGACAAGACAAAGGTTTTCTCTTATAGGAACAATGGACATGGGTTCATGGGTTCACTTAATCCTCTCTCTCATCTACGGTGATTATCATGTTATAGATAAAGTACACACAATTGTCATGTTTTAATGGTAGCTTTTATGACGGCTATATGTCCTAAAACACATAGTTGAAAGAAGTACTCATTTGTGTTGCTAGGTCACCCTCGTAAGGCTAGCGTGGTTGCTGTCACTCCCACATCATACTCTTCCTTTTTACCCCCAGATAAAGGATGTTGGGCTGTATTTCACATGTCACTCAATACATATGCCGTTGTCACATCGGCCATCCCGTACCTACATACATCATACTTCATAATGGACAATATTCTAAACACTAGTGCAATGATTCATATTTCGTGTGCATGACCACATCTCTCTCATCTATCCACACTTGGTGGTGTCAATCACCTCATGACAAGGATAAATATGGAATTATGCATAAATCAAACCATCACATGTATCATAGAATATCTCCAAAGTATGACAAATCATAAAAGCTCCAACACAATGGTAAATGTATAACAAATCATCTCATACCACAATATTCACCATAAGAGTTACATAGATAGATCCATACTTATGCAAAGCACATCATATGGACTCTAACAATGATCATACATAGAGAGATTAGATCAAGTTACCACCACAAACCCAAAGTCCAGGGGGTGGCACTAGTACAGAACGACACATCGGATACCCCTCTATGGAAACGGCAGGCGTTAGGCGACGGAGAATCGCGCTTTCCGCGCGGCCAGTGCGTACAAACCTGACCTGGGCCGCGGCTGGCCCGTCAACATAGGTAACAGAGAAAGTATTAACTCCGTTACCCATAGTATTGGCAACGGTCTTAAGTGCCTCTATAGCAACGGAGACTTTTGGGTGTCCGTTTCCAATGTGGACACGTTCCATCTTCTTGGAATTCGAAGCGAGCCGAGTAAATGCCATGGCGTAGTGGCACCGCCCACTACTCCTTGAAAACCCCAATCCTTGCTAGCGCAAGACGCCACCGAATCTGCTCTCTCTCTCGCTCGCTCGCTCACTCCTACTGATTAGCGAAGATGCCTCGCAGCAACGACACACAGGAGCACACTGAGTCACCGCGGGACAGTCCCCCCGTCAGCGGCGAGTCCGTTGAAGGACCGACGCCGGAGACGAGCGACGATGAATACGCCAACTTCCATGATCCCACCTTGATGCTGGGCCCGTCGAAGGTCGATTCTGATGATGAGTCAACCGAAGAGGAGAAGGAGGAGGAGGCGGAGGTGCCAGTCCCGAAGAAGGGAGCCCCGGCGACGGAGAAGAAAGCCGCCGCCACCGCCTCCGATATGCTGCCGCTGCCGCCGCCGCCGCCACCACCTCCAATGGCCCCCAATAAGCGAGGCCGTGAGAAGGACGAGGATTGCGCGGAAGCAGGGCGCAAGAAAAACAAGAAGTAGCTAGTAGTAGTTCTATAAGTTCTCCAACTGTAATTTACTTTATTATTATTAATATGTACTGCGTATGTAATGTAGTAATCACTAATATTAATATAAGTATCCTATAAGTGGTTTTCTCCATATAGTAGAGATTAGGAAAATATTATTCCAGAGAGTAGAATAAATTCCACAGAGTGGGCGCGTAGGTCCCACACCTCAGTGGAAGAAACACAAAGGAAACGGTCCTTCTAAAGAACCGTTTCCTATGTTTTACCTATATATATGGGCGTACAGAGCAAAACCTAACACTCGTTTCCTCACTCAGTCCCAGTATGCTAGATCTGTTCGTGGCGGCGCCTCCTGGCGTTGCGGCCATCGCCGGTGCCGTGGCGGCGCCGTCTCCGCCCAGACGACGGCTATCACGGCGAGGTCTTCGCCATCTCCCCCGACACGGCGAGGTGTTCGCCATGTCCCCCGACACGGCGAGGTCTTCGCCATCTCGCCCGACACGGCGAGGTCGTCGCTCTGTCCGCTTCCTCTGACTCCACCACTTCCGGATCTGCTAGATCGATCCAACGGCGACGTGAAGAAGGTATCAGATCCACACCCGGTAGTTCTATCTAGATCATTTCTTGATGTAGTTAACTTGCCTATTGTGCACTTGCAACTAGTTGTAGTTTAGCTAACTTGTTGAAAGTAGTTCAGTTCACATCCGGTAGTTCTATCTAGATCATTTCTTGATGTAGTTAACTTGCCTATTGTGCACTTGCAACTAGTTGTAGTTTAGCTAACTTGTTGAAAGTAGTTCAGTTCACATCCGGTAGTTCTATCTAGATCATTTCTTGATGTAGTTAACTTGCCTATTGTGCACTTGCAACCGGTTGTAGTTTCGCTAACTTGTTGATAGTAGTTCAGTTCACATCCGGTAGTTCTATCTAGATCATTTCTTGATGTAGTTAACTTGCCTATTGTGCACTTGCAACTAGTTGTAGTTTAGCTAACTAGTCCATGTGAAAACAGGAGTCTATTTCGGTGACACTGCATAAAAAAGTCGGAGACACAGAACAAACAACGAACATTACTCAAGAGAGTAGTGTTTGTTGACTTTCCCATAATGGCCTCCAATTATATACACAGGTCAGTACACACTATATACTACTGTATACTTCATATTATTGTGTTAAATTGTTTGTTCTATCTAGTAGTGTCAGAACTAACATAAATCCTTATTTACATTTAGGGATATCAAGCTGTTCCCTTTTAAACTCCACCATACATATCCACCGTCGCTATTGTGACGTTTTGGTACTCTGCATAAAATACTTTTTTAAGTAAGAGTGTTTTATACAGTGTCGCCGAAATGTCACATCGGTGACGTATTAGATTAGATTTCGGTGACACTGCATAAAAAATCCAGAGCCGGTGGTGGCCTCTATGGAAAGGATGATCGTTGTCAGGCATCCTATGAAGCTGCTGACATCGCAATATCTTGTTGACAAGCCGTGTGTTGGCTGCTCCGGTTCATCAATAAGAGCCACCTCAAGACATAGGTAAGATATCGTTTCAGTTTGCTTAAATTCATAGTGTATTTGTTTTAGCATATGTATTTAACAATTGTAACTCTATTTACTAATGTATAGGGTCCAAAGCTTCAACATCCTTCTCTCAAGAAGTTAAGATAAGAAGAGATAGCTAGAGTGACACCTGCGAGGATTGTGGAAAAGGATGTAGGGAAGAAATCATATATTATTTCCGTCCTTTGACATGATAGGCTTAGTATAGATGAAATATGTTATCGTTTTACCTCTTATGTTTGTCACATCTTGTGATGCAATTGTAAAGGTGAAATTGTGATGGAAATGTAAAGTTACATTGTGATATGAATGAAATCTGTTACCGTTTTAGTATTTGAGCTTGTGCTGTGAGATTTTAAGTATCTAGTGGCATTTGTAAACGTGGCATCCTGTAACCGAAATATGAGAAATGCTCAGTGCAAACGGGTGGATGGCAAACTCCGTATCTGATGAAGGAAAACTAAAGAAACAGAGGTCTGCGCACAACCGTTGCCAAATGGAGACCTCATCGGAAACGGTTTTTGGCCTCCGTTACCGATGAAGGCCTTCACATCAGTGACAGAGGCGGGGACACGGACCCTTTCTCCGTTGCCGAAGGGGTTTTTGGCCCGTTTCCGATGTGTCGTTCTGTACTAGTGTGGACTACTCCCACTTCATCATGGAGACGGTGGAGAAGTCGTTGGAGAAGATGGAGAGGTTGATGAAGAGGTGCAGCCCGGAGTGGAGGCGGCGACCCGCAGCAGCCCACGGTGGCGGCGGCGGCCCTTGGGGCGGCGGCGGCTGCCCTTGGTGATGAGGATGGTGTGGAGGAGGTTCTCCTCCCCCAGACGGCTGCCTGGGAGGAGGAAAATTCGTGGTCTTGGGTGCCTCTCACGACCTAGGGTTTCCTTCTTTATATAGACTCTCGGATTTCCGTCACCCCCTTTTAGGGTTCCACCAAAACGGGCCTACAGGCCGCGTCCGAACTCCGATTGGGCTGATCTCGGGTTTAAAATCTTCGTATAGAAAATTGTGACAACTTTCTCTTTAATTTGATTTCCATTTGACGCCATCTTCGAGGGTCAAACAGACAATCTCCGTAAAAAGTTGTCAGACAGATTTCAGGAAAGTCCCAATTTGACTCCAACAAGGTTTCCTTTTGTATTTTTGATAATTCCTACACAACAAATAGGAAAACAAGAAGATTTTGCACTTTGGCAACTATTAGTAGGTTATTCTAATAAATGTCATAATATGATATAAAGTGTATATAAAACATGTGCCAATTGACATAAAACATGCATGGAACATCAAAAATTATAGATACGTTTGGGACATATCAGCATGACATCGCAAGGAAGGAGATATTGCATCGAAGGAAACAATCGATGCTAAAAGCTAGCGGTGGTGGTGGTGGTGTTGACGCAGCGGCCAATGGTGGTGGTGGTGGTGCAGCCGGCGGTGGTGGTGGTGGTGGTGCATCCGGCGGTGGTGGTGGTGGTGGTGCAGCCGGCGGTGGTGGTGGTGATGGTGATGTCTTGGTGTAGGCGTCTTGGTGGTGGTGCAGCCGAATTTGTGAACAATTTGACATACTTTATATTCATGCGTACTTCATGTTTTGCATATACAGTTTCTGAACGAGGCGCGGCGGAGCAGAAACCGTAAAGCCGAACCTCAAAACATACGCGTGTTCCGCGACCCTCAAAACGGTTTTGCGGGTCCGCGTTTTGCGGGCTCTGCTAGAGATGCTCTGAGCCTTGTTGCTCTCCGTGAAAACAAAAGTCCATGACGCACACAAGAGCATTGTCTCAGGGACCTGTCCTAGCATTCTTATTGTTGGAAGTTCCCGCCGGCTTGACTCGATGCCACGACCGTGAGGTGATGAGTCTCGAATCGACGATTATGTCATCTGTTCATTCGCCCCTCTCCAAAATGCCGAAGGCAAAGCAATCACGATCTTCAAAGCATGACATACAACTCTTCACCGTGTCATCGAAATTGCAAATTACCATCACGCCATCTCGGAGTCGGAAGATGAGAAAGACGTGGAACTGAACTCGTAACTTGGAAGTCCATACTCGATTGATCAATTCATCAGTTATGTTGTCATTGTGGATATTGTGCAATGCAAAACTCTCTTTTTTTTCACATTTTCTTGCCTTTCAGTTGCAATAGCACCCCAAAATATCTAAGAGAGGACGAAAGATATTAGCGAGACATAGAGTAATGCGCAATGAACATATACCCGAGTGTGTGCCGTTGACGCTTGACGGCGGTGAGACAGTAGGTCGAGTAGTGCGCTTGGAAGATGGGCGGAGCGGATCCATCGCAAGGTCGACACGTAGTCTCCCTGCACCAGTGGCAGGCACATGTCAACAGGGCAGTGATACGTACGCAGAAATAAAGCACCCTGCCACGTCAGCTTCAGTGCCTGCCTTGCTGACCACTCTGTGTCGTACTACTGCTGTGCTACGAACACACGCAGTACTCCCTCCGTTTCAAATTACTTGACTTCCATATATCCACATATGGATGTATGTACACACTAAAAGATGTCTACATACATCCGTATGTAGACAAATGAAAGTCATCTATTTTGGAACGGAGGGAGTACGTCCTTGCATGTTTGTTTCAGTCCGACCAACCGGAGCTCGACTCATGCATACATATTACTCTAGGATTTTACTAGGCCACATGCACTAATGCCAGGAAAAATAGCTGAAATGTTGACACAATGGAAGTATCATACGTGGTATCATGCATGTCATGTTGGTAAAAAAGCTGGCGTGTCACTGCAATTAATGATGAGATAGGTGATATTAGTATGATAGCTAGATACGGTAACATAACGGATTCCAATGCAATATGAATCTACAACCTAATAAATGTAGCATTGTATGATACCACAATTATGTTACTACCCATTGTGGAGGTAGTAACATGATACTAGTATATGATACTTCCCATTGTGATTAGTCTTATGAAGTTTAACCTCATGCAGGCATGAACTCTAGAGCTCTGGTCTCTGCTCTGCACGAGAGTGAAGGTGAAGCCATTCTACCTTTATCGCTTGGCCATGGCCACACTCCTCCATACAATAGCTACAGAGCTCGTACACTCTACTGTAGCAAGCTACGGTTCGTGTACTATCTCGATATGGGCTTGTTGTACTTGTGCTGCCTAGCTTGAAGCAGTGAATCAATGGTCAATAAAGGATGGATGCATGGTACACTCCCACGCACGCGGCCCACCTCTCGCCAGCTGCGCTCTGTTTATTTTCTTGCACTTTGCAGATTAATGCTACCTCAAAATTGCTAAATTTAGGGGGTAGCTACAGATTGAAGACACCGGGCAGCCGGGCACCACGGTCTCTCTACCAGCATATGTATATTTGCTATTTTTGCATAAATACGTCAGAGCATGTGTCAGTCCTCCGCCACAAGTGCACACGTCTTCGTCCTCCGCCTAAATGGACGATCTGGCGAGCTCGAACCACACTGTTGCATGGGCCGCCACTTCCCTCACCCGGGTTCTCGTGCCGAGTCGCCTGCCACCGTCGATGCATTAGGAAGTCTACGCCGCTCTCGAGTGTCCTGTTATATATAGAGAGCACTTGGGGCTTTGTTTCATAGTCCCATGGGTCTGATTGACCCTCTACGTGTGTTCGAACACCCCTTTATATCTCACTAAAGTTGGGGACGGATAAGAAGTGTCAGAACATAATTTCAGTACGTCCGAACTGATAGGAGACTTTGTTGGAGGCTGAATGGTTATCTGGAGTCCGGACCCCCACACAGACGAACTGGGTGTTATCGGGCCACGCTGAAGTCATCTAGCTCTTACGAGACGAGCAAACAAACAAAAGAGCAAGAGATGTTCAACTCATTCCTCGTTGTCACAAATGAAAACAATATTTCTTACTCTGATGCTACTGTCAGCAAGAATGTCATAATATATAGCTTTTCTACGAGGCGAAGTGATTATGAGAGGAACTTTTGTATTGAAAGGAATAATAGGGTCTTCGATAGACTGGCACACGTGGAGGCTGACGTGCTCGATGCCATGATGATTGAGGCTAAGAGCTGGAAAGTTGCTGGGGTTTTGTGAGATAGTTAGCTGTCCTATTGGGTCTTCTGACCGATTTGTGTTTATTGTGAATTTTATGAAATTCCTATCTTCTATATATAAAAATGCGTGCTCTCTCCTGAGAAAAAACGAGAGGAACTTTTAGTTCCTACGTCATGAGAGGTGCTTGTAGTTGTAGCGATAAGTTGTGCGTGCGTGTGTTCATAGTATGCGCATGTGTTTCTACGAAAACAGGTGATGCGCAATCAGCAATGGTGCGTGAGTGGTGAAGGAGACGGCACATGAACGGCCATTGCAATTGACTGTAGAGGAAGGACGACAGTGGCTAGGGCGCGGTGTGCTGTTGACTGGTGAGCAACAGTACGTCGTACCCGTGTAGCTACCCCCAACCAGTGTGCATGCTTTCTTTGTACCGGCGACAGTCTTTAAATTAATCGTGTGTTAGCAGGAGTCGCCTATTGATCCACCACCATGGCTGGCGTGGCTATAAAGAGATAGAGACACTACGGGAATACGCCGACGGCCGGAAGCCGTCGGCGTAGGCACGTTTGCCGTCGGCGTAGGACAACGTCGACGGCGGCCGTCGGCGTAGTAGCCCGTCGGCGTAGACTAATGACCGTCGGCGTATACGTAACCGTCGGCGACGCCGCAGTGGGACCCACAAAACGGGAGCCGTCCGTCTCTGTCTGCTCCACCCATACGCCGACGGCAGTTGGGAGTTGCCTTATGCCGTCGGCGTAGCCTTGACCATAATTTCCAGTTTTAGCTGCTTGTTGCTACTAGTTTCTGGCACATTTTAAATACAATTAAAATTGCACAAATTATAAACATCACAGAAACATCACATAAAACATCACAGATATCCAAATGACACAAACATGATTCGAATTCATACAAGCATTCATACAAACTCAAAATGGCACAAACATAGTTCGAATTCACACCAGGAACACCCGAACTAATCCTACATCTCGTGAGAGGTCGAGCCACCCATGTCTGACCGCATGAGAATAGGCGACCGACCGCGTGGGCCAGTCGAACCACACAAGGAATCCGGCAAGGCACGGGACGGTGTGGTCTCACGCGACGAACCCGGCGAGGCACCACCAGTGCCATGCTCCACGAGTGCGCGCGTCGAAGTCGGCGAGGCAAAAGCACGATCAAAGGGTGCATTCCTCGAGCATCTCGATCCCTACATGTTTGAGTCCAAGTTAGCAACTTGGAAAGCACAGCATGGTGGTAACAATTTGTTTGGCAAATAACTTACCGGAGTCGCTGGCTTTTATGTGCGAGCGACCGACTCCCTCGTTGGGCCGACGGGCCGGATCCCCGGCCTAGGTGGACGCGTAGGCAGCGCCTCCCGCTCTCCAGTGGCAAAAAACTTCTCGGTAGCCTACAAGATAGTTTAGATGTCAGGAGTTGTAGGAAAGGAAGGTTCAAACTAGAGGAAAATGGGACTTGTCATATTTTGCAAATATAAAAGTTGAAACTTACAGCATCCTTCAACTCATTCCACTCCTCATACTCCTGGCTCCTCTGTAGCCACAAGCGATACTCTCTCTCATAGTCCGCGTAAGCGGCATCGAAGGTCGCCTCGAAATCAACCTACAGTGTTAAAAGGGAACGAATCTTGTCAACTTAGCCACTTAGCTAGAAACGAATGTCGGAAAGAGAATGAAATTGAGAAAAACTTACATCGGGGCGAGCTCGGGAAGGCCGACGAGGCAGGACGGGAGGGTCGTCGGCGGTGAGGGTAGCCTTGACACGCGAGAGGCCCAACTCAGGAGTACGCGTGAGTACCGCACTAAGACACATAGGACGGCCATGTTCCCAACCGTTCCCGGCAATGACCATCGCTCTCTCGTCGGTGGGATGCTCAAGAGGGTTGTCCACCTCCGGATTTATATCCTTGAACGTGTCGACGTACGGCTTGAGGTCCTCCTGGGCATTGCCGAAGTAATTGGCCGGCGAGGGCTGAGGCTCAGAAAAATCAGGCTTCCTCTGCTTCATCTTCTCCCATGTTTGCATGTCCGTAACAGGCTCCCCGAGATCGGCCTCCTGCAATGCCAAAGAAGTGTCATGCGTATCAAGTAGGAACATGAGGGGAAATAAATGAAGGTTGTTTCATGTATATATATACCAGCTTTTCCTTGAAGCGCTTATGGTTGCGGGCTCCCGCACAATGTGTCCCCCCGCTCCCGCGGTTTAACTTGTTCCGCTCGCTCAAGGCCTTGAACTCGGGGTCCAGCCCAACCCACCTCGACACCAACGCCTCCCACGCGTCATCCTAACCATAGGCCCATGCGGGCTTAAACTGAAAAAACAATACTCATGTGAAGAACGGATAATGCAATTGCAACTTAGCAGCAACATGTAATCTCATTAACAAACTACTTACCGCCATGTATTCATCTATGGTCATCTCAAGTGGGCTCTCCACAATATCATGCTTCACCGCCGTCTTGCCTAACGTCTCAGTACTGAAATGATTGACGGAGGTATGCTTTACATTGTAGAACTGCTGCCGTGTCAACTTCTTGCAAGCCCCCTCCAAAGTCTTGTCCGCGATGCCCCGATGCTCAGGAAGTACCCTATAGAATTTCTTTAATCGTGCACAAAAAACAAATTGTGAGAGCATGGTGGGGGCATCAAGTATGAACGAAATTCAAAAAGTTCAACTTACCCAAAACTTGTTGATCACGGCGTCAGAACATTTCCCGCCGCTTGCATGATGGGCGGCCTGATAGTCTACCCAATGGGTGGCTAGCTTCTTCGCGCCGTTGGGGACGATACTGTACAAACCCGGCCAAAACTTCCTAATCAAAGCTCCAATCAAGCAGTTAGGCACACGGGCTCCCACAGGATGTGTCCAGTTGCTGCACAATAATTAAACATTAGTACATGTCAAATTGTCCTGACCACAATGAAGTTACCATGTTCAAAATTAGTATATATATAGTCACTTACTCTTTCCCATTAGGCGTAATGAGGATCTTCTCCTCCTCGGTAGCAGGTTCCTTTGACTCATCAGGGACCTGGGATTCCCCTCGAATCTTTGGCTTCTTCGACGTCGCGGAGGGCCCCGCCCCAAGTCCGTGGAGGGGCCCGCCCCCACGTCCATGGAGGGGCCCGTCTCCTCCGAATCCTCGTCGACAGAAGCAGAGGGTATGTCCGAAGACACGTCGCCCCCACCTCGCCCTCGTCCTGCAGCTCGTCCTCGTCCTCCCTCACCTCGTGCTCGTCCTCCACCTCGCCCTCGTCCTGCACCTCGTCCCCTCGGAGGAAGTGGAGCATCGGCACCTCCCCCTCCTCCAGCATCTCCACCCTCACCTGCATTGAGAAAGGGTGAACAATTAAGCATAAAGACATGATCCAATTAAGAATTGCATCACCTCTACTCTCACCACTGTCAGACAGGTAACGCGGGTTCGGAATAAGTTGTCTTCCACTTTTAGTAACTTTCTTCTGGCGTATCTTCTTCAGCAAGGAGGCCGATGATTCCTTGCCTTGGCTCATCTTGGTCAATCACCTGCATTGAGAAAGGGTAAACTTTTAAGCATAAAAGACATGATCCAATTAAGAAGCATGAAGACGTAATGCAATTAATAAGCATGTTGAAAGACTAAGCATGTTGAAAGACTAAGCATGTTGAAAAGTAAATACTACGCAAAAGGACATAAAAGACCCTCACCCCTAATCATCACTCTCATAGTTAAGTCCTGGGTTCTCATCATCACTATCAACATCACTATCACGAGTGTTGTATATTGGAACCTCCTCGCACGATGGAGGCTCATCATCGTCATCACTATCACTTTGTAACTTGTTGAGCATATCTATATCCTTTAGATTCACCACTACGTCACCACCTGTTTGTGCATTGTCCTCGCGGTCCTCAAGACCTTGTATGCCAAAGTCCCCAAAGGTTTGTTCCTCTTGATAGAAAATCCCCTCGTATGTTTTAGGGTCAATGTTGTTGTAATCGTCTTCGGAGGGCATGGGTAGCTTACCACGTGGCGATACATGGAACACGACTTCCCAACCAATGAGTCCCTCTTTCTTGCATGGGTAGGGCAAATAATAAACTTGAAAGGCTTGGTGAGCCACAACAAAGACATCGGATCCATGGTAGGTGGTTGAAGGCTTAACTTCAACTAACCCAATGGAAGGGGTACTTTTGGTTCCATGCTCAGGGTCGAACCAGTGGCATTTGAACACAACAAGCTTGAGTTCTATGTTCGTGTTATTGAACGCCAGCTCGTATACGTTCTGTAACCTTCCGTAGTAATCATAATTACCGTCTCCTTTGGTGAAGATCCCGGTATTTATAGTCTTTGCATTAGGCCGACTGTTCTGGTGATGCTCTGTATGGAAGCGGTACCCATTCACATCATACTTCTCATACTTCTCGACTCTACGGTTACAACCTTGGGAGACACATCTCAACTCATCTGACATCACAACGTTGGGATCAGCTCCCTACAAGTACAAATTGTTTTGTGCATTAGTAAGAGGGACAAGCCAAGGATTGCAAGGTAGAAGGGACAGGTTTGAAATTACCTTTTCCCTGAACCAAGCCGTGAATTTTTTCTTTCCGGGGGCAGGCTCTTTCAAAAGAGTGTCCAACGCGGCTTCATCGGGTCCATCTGATGTTCCCAACCACATTTCATCCGTGAATTGACTAAAAGGAGAAAATACGTATTAGACCGAAACCGTGTTAGTAGTTGCAAAGTAATTTGTTCCCCATTTTACCTAAGGAAACTGCCCTCTTCCCCCTGCTCGTCGTGGGTCACTTCCTTCATGTTCATAAGCACATAGAGCATTATGCACTCCAGCTCATCATTGGTCAAGATATACCTTGCTGAGCCACCGGTCTTGCCACCGGGACACTGGAAGAGGACGAGCTTGGGGTCTCGCTTGGGCTCGTCGACATTGTACCGAGAGGCCTGGTTATGCATAGTGGGAACATCATCGGGATAGTACGTTAGCCTGGCGTCTGTCATCTCCTGGAGGATAGTTGCATCGGCTATGCATGACTCAATCTTATTTTTGTTTCCACATTTGGTTCGAATATACTTAAACTCTCTCTCAATACAAAACTGCCAACGAAACTGCACCGGCCCACCCAAGAGTACCTCGTTCGCAAGATGCACAACAAGATTTTCCATCGGAGTAAAGAAGCCTGGCGGAAATATCGTCTCTAAGTTGCACAGCAACTCCGGCACTAGTTCATGCAGCTTCTGAATAATCAGGGGACATACTTGCTTAGCACAGAGCGTGCGGAAGAAATGGCTCAACTCCGCGAGCACTCGCCAGACACTGTCGGGGAGATACCCTCGAACCATCACCGGTAGCAGCCGCTCAATCCATATATGATAGTCGTGACTCTTGAGCCCGGTGACTTTTCCCGATTGTATATTGACTCCCTTACTTATATTCGAACAATAGCCATCAGGGAACATCACGACGAATTTGAGCCAATGGAATGCCTCAGACTTTTGCATACTATTAAGGCAGAAGTCAGCATGCGGCTTGAACCAGTTCTTTTGACGGCCTTCAGGAGGCTTCATGTGCATTCTCTCCCTATCACAAAGCTTCTTAACATCAACTCTAGCCTTAACATTATCCTTCGACTTCTCAGGAATGTTCAGGACTGTGTGAAAGAGGGACTCTCCAACATTCTTTTCAGTGTGCATCACATCGATGCTATGGGGAAGTTCGAGGTCCTTGTAATATTCGAGTTGCGTCAAGCCTGCCACGTGAGTCCAGTTGTGCGCCACACCATATCCCACATATCGTGGGCCTTTTCCCTCAGCAGGCACAGAGCACTTAGCTCGGCGTCAATAGCTGCACCATCGAAAGTTGGTATCGCTTTTTCTTCACGCTCAACTCTGCCCTTCTTGAAGTTCTTTTTGTCTTCTCTAAACCGATGCCCTCTTTTGAGGAACTTTCGATGTGTGTCAAACGCGGAATACTTCCGTCCCGCCGTTAGCCACATGAACTCAAGTCGGTTCCTGCACACTGGGCATGGCCACTTACCAGCTGTACACCATCCGCAGAATAGGGCGTACCCGGGCATGTCATGCATGGAATTGTGATACCAAACTTTCATCAAGAAGTTTGTCTTCGATGCACGATCATATGTCAACGTCCCGTGGTGCCAAGAGTGGTTCAGATCATCCACAATTGGCTGCATGTAGACACTTAAATTCTTCCCCGGATATTCAGGACCTGGAATGATCAGCGACAGGAATATGGTCTTCCTTTGCATTAGGGCTCCGGGAGGGAGATTGAGCGGAATAACAAACACGGGCCAGCAGCTGTACGAGGTAGTCGACAAACCATATGGATTGAATCCATCGGTTGCTATCGCGATTCTCACGTTTCGAGCATCTGCTGCCTCATCGAGGTAGTCGACAACTTTCATTAATAATTCTCTTCACATGTTTTGCCCTGATTTATCAGTAAGCAACTTAATTTTGCAATAGACACTCCTCCATGGTATGTGAATGTTGGAAGGCACCCGAGGATTCGGTTAGCCATGGCTTGTGTAAGCAAAAGGTTGGGAGGAGTGTCATCTATAAAGAAACTAAAATACATGTGTAAACAAAAGAGAAGAGGGATGATCTACCTTGCTGGTAGAAATAACGTCCTTCATGGGAGCCGCTCTTGAAAGTCTGGTTGACAAGGGGGTTAGAGTGCCCACTACCATTCGTTGACAACAACAAACACTTCTCAAATACTTATTTTGTGCTCTCTATATACTTTCGAAAACTTAAAAAGCTCTAGCACATGATTTAATCCCTGCTTCCCTCTGCGAAGGGCCTATCTTTTACTTTATGTTGAGTCAGTTTACCTACTCCTTTCTATCTTAGAAGCAAACACTTGTGTCAACTTTGTGTGCATTGATTCTTACATGTTTACTTATTGCACTTGTTATATTGCTTTATGTTGACAACTATCCATGAGATATACATGTTACAAGTTGGAAGCAAATGCTGAAACTTAATCATCCTTTGTGTTGCTTCAATGACTTTTACTTTGAATCTATTGCTTTATGAGTTACCTCTTATGCAAAACTTTTTGATGCTTGTCTTGAAAGTACTATTCATGAAAAGTTTTTGCTTATATGATTCATTGTTTACTCTTTATCTATTTGTTAGCAAACTATAGATCATTGCTTTGAGTCACTTCATTCATGACATGAGCCTTGCAATATATTGATCAAGATTGTGTGAAAGCATGTCTCCTCAGAAATTATTTGTTGTTATCGTTTTACCTACTCGAGGACGAGTAGAACTAAGCTTGGGGATGCTTGATACGTCTCCAACGTATCGATAATTTCTGCTGTTCCATGCTTATATTATACCATTTGCTACATGTTTTATATACACTTCATATCACTTTTATAAATTTTCTGGGACTAACCTATTAACAAGATGCCACAGTGCCAGTTCCTGTTTTCTGCTGTCTTTGGTTCCAGAAAAGCTGTTCGGGCAATATTCTCGGAATTCGACGAAACAAAAGCCAAACCTCCTATTTTTCCGAGGGACACACGGAGCCAGAAGGGCAAGCCAGGGGGAGGCCCACGGCCTCCAAACCACCTCTAGGCGCGGCCAGAAGGGGGGCGGCGCGAGCAGGTGGTTTGGCCCACTCGGGACGCCACCGACGTTGCCCCTTCGCCTATTTATTCACCCGACGCGAAAACCCTAAAGATATATCTAATACTCCAGAAAGACTTCCGCAGCGCCGTCGCCATCGCGAGACCTCGTTTCGGGGGTCAGAAGTTCCTGTTCTGGCACCCTGCCGGGACGGGGAATTGCCCCCGGAGTCATCTCCATCGACACCACCGCCGTCTTCATCGCCGCTGCTGACTCCCATGATGAGGAGGGAGTAGTTCTCCCCCGAGGCTGAGGGCTCTACCGGTAGCTATGTGGTTCATCTCTCTCTCACATGGTGTGATCTTTATGTGATCATGTGTGTTGCTAGTATCGCTGAATACATTAATAATGTTTATGCTACTCAAGTGATTTTGTCTAGTTTCTGGAGTCGTTGTGACAACACGGTATCAAGGTGACAGTGTGGGTACTTGTGTGACTCTATGAATAATTTAGACATTATCATGGCTTATTCTTGGGAACTGTGGTGTTTGTTTACTCAGACTTTGAGGAGTGCTTTTGCAGCCCTACACGTAGTACTCTTGTGTTATCAAGAAGGAGAATAATCCCGAGCAGTATTTACTTGTGTTCAGTTGTGCTAATCTAGTTGAATATGTAGATGTTACTCTTTATCTATTATGCACTCTATAGGTTACTTTAATATGAACTCCGGTACTCTCCACGGTGTAAAGGTGACAGTGTGTGCACCGTGTGTGATTCCTTTATGACGTTGTGGCGCTTGTTTACTCCGGCTTGAGGTGTGCTTTTGTAGCCCTACACAATGAATGGTGTTTGTTATCCAACAAGAGAGTGTTTAAGAGTAGCTTTTATTTATTCAGTTATGAGATCATTGTTGAGAGTGTCCACTAGTGAAAGTATGATCCCTAGGCCTTGTTTCTAAGCATTGAAACACCGTTTACAACAAGTTCTGCTACATGTTTGCTTGCTGCCATTTTTATTCAGATTGCATTACTACTTATAATCATCCATATTACTTGTATTTCACTATCTCTTCGCCGAACTAGTGCACCTATACATCTGACAAGTGTATTGGGTGTGTTGGGGACACAAGAGACTTCTTGTATCTTAATTGCAGGGTTGCTTGAGAGGGATATCTTTGACCTCTACCTCCCTGAGTTCGATAAACCTTGGGTGATTCACTTAAGGGAAACTTGCTGCTGTTCTACAAACCTCTGCTCTTGGAGGCCCAACACTGTCTACAAGAATAGAAGCACACGTAGACATCAAGCTATTTTCTGGCGCCGTTGCCGGGGAGGTAAGGTAAAAGGTATTCACATCCTCTGGCTACAAAGCTATTTTCTAGTATTGTTGCTAGTGTGTGAGTGCTCGAAGTTATTTCCTTTAGATTCTGCAATTATTTCTTTTTGTTTCTTGTTTTTATTTTCACTAGTTAGGCTTAATGGAAAACAACAAAAAAATTAGAGATCTTTATGAACTTTATATTGAATTAGGACATGATGCTTTTGAAGAGAAAATTAAAAAACCTATGGAGGCTTGTTTGCATGATGGTAGCAATGTATTACTATAAATTCTTTGAACACCATTATTGCTAATGCTATGAAAAGTCTAAGCTTGGGGAAGCTGGTTTTGATGAATATGATATTTTAGTCCCCCAAGTTTTGAGGAGAAAATTTTCTTTGATGATACTTTGCCTCCAATTTATGATGATTATAATGATAGTGGTATTTTGGTGCCACCTACTATGGAGGATAAAGTTTATTATGATTATACTATGCCTGCAATTTATGATGATTACAATGATGGATGTGATACTTTTACTCTCACTATTACTAATGAAATGTTATGCTTATGTGGAGAGTAATGATACTTTTATGCATGTGGATCATGATAAGAATGCTTTATGTGATAGCTATATTGTTGAGTTTTTCATGATGCCGCTGAAAATTATTTTGAGAGAGGAAAGTATGGTTATAGAAATCTTCATGTTACTAAAACCTCTCTTTATGATGAAGTTTTGAGCTTTCTCTTGATTTGCTTTTATTTGCTGGGTACTTTAAGACCTACTGGTCCTTATGAGAGAGGGAGACACGTTCATATATCACAATAATATTAAGTCTCTCTCTTTATGTTGAAATTTTTGAAGTTGCACTTGTTTTGCCTTTCTATGCTAGTCACTTTGTTCTTCATTGACTTGTTTTCTTACAAGACTCCTATGCATAGAAAGAGTGTTAGATTTAAACATGTTTTATATATGCTTCTTGATGCTCTCTTTTATGTTTCAACTCTCATCTTTATGTGGGCATCATAAAAATCACTATGCCTAGCTAAAAGGCTTTAAAGAAAAGCGCTTATGGGAGACAACCCATTTTTTATTTGCTGTTATTTTTATTTTCTTTGAGTCAAGAGTTTTGTACTTCTGTAGCAACTCCTTTGTATCTTTATTTTATCGCATTGTTGTGCCAAGTAAAGTTCTATATTGAAAGTTGATGCAAGATTTGGATTTCTGCGCAGTAACAGATTTTTAGCTGTCACGATTTGAGCTTTCTCCCTGTAGAAAATTAAAAATTCTACGAAAAATCACGCATCTTCCTCAGATATGTACGCAACTTTCATTAAATGATCTGTTCCATCTGAGCAACTTAAGTGCCTCGAAAAAATTCGTCATTCAGACTGTTCTGTTTTTGACAGATTCTGCCTTTTGTTTTGCATTCGCTCTTTTACTGTGTTTGTGTGGATTTCTTTGCTCCACAAAGCATTGGTGGCTGTAGCTAATGTCCAGAAGCTTTATTGATTGTATCATTACAGAATATGAGAATTTTTGATTATGCACTAACCCTCTAATGAGAACTGTCTTGAGTTTGGTGTGAAGGAAGTTTTCAAGGATCAAGCGAGAAGGGTGATATTATGTGATCAAGAAGAGTGAAAAGCCTAAGCTTGGGGATGCCCCCGTGGTTCATCCCCATATTCAGAAGACTCAAGCGTCTAAGCTTGGGGATGGGCATCCCCTTCTTCATCAACAAACTTATCAGGTCATCTCTAGTGAAACTATATTTTAATTCTTTCACATCTTATGCGCTTTACTTGGAGCGTCTGTGTGTTTTTTTTTTGTTTTTGTTTGAATAAATTCGGATCCTAGCAATCCTTGTGTGGGAGAGAGACACGCTCCGCTTTTTCATGTGAATACTCATGTTCTTCACTTATATTTGTTGAGTATTCTTAACTAGCTACTGCAGTGCTTTTAGCTCCTGTTTTTCATGCATCTCTTCGAGCTGTTAGCACTTGTTTATAAATACTCTCTTGCTGCATTATATTATCATTTGGAGAGTTTATGTTTAAATAAATTATTGGTGTTTGTTTGGAAGAAAGAAAATGCTACATGTAGTAGTTGGTATTGGAAAAGACATATGCATTCTTGTAGATCATTGTCTTGTTTTGATTTGATGCTTTGCAATTGTTTTGAGCTCTCAAGTAGATCATGTTTAAGCTCTTGCATCATGTAGTTAAAGCCTAGTAGTGGAGAACTACCGTAGAGCTTGTTGAGACTTGGGATGCATATTTGTTCTCTCTAAGGTCTAGATATTTTCTGGTAAAATGTTTGAGCAACAAGGAAGACAGTGTAGAGTCTTATAATACTTGCAATATGTTTTTATGTGATTCTTGCTGTACCGGTTTATACTTGTGTTTGCTTCAAACAACCTTGCTAGCCTAAACTCTGTACTGAGAGGGAATGCTTCTCGTGCATCCAAAACTTGAGCCAAAACCCATGCCATTTGTGTCCACCATACCTACCTACTATGTGGTATTTCCTGCCATTCCAAGTAAATATTTCATGTGCTACCTTTAAACTATTCAAAACTTTATTACTCCTTATTTGTGTCAATGTTTTATAGCTCATGAGGAAGTATGTGGTGTTTTATCTTTCAATCTTGTCATTTACTTCTGACAGACTTTCACCAATGGACTAGTGGCATATACATCCGCTTATCCAATAATTTGCAAAAAGAGCTGGCAACGGGGTGCCCAGCCCCAATTAATTACAACTTTCATTAATAATTCTCTTCACATGTTTTGCCCTGATTTATCAGTAAGCAACTTAATTTGCAAATAGACACTCCTCCATGGTATGTGAATGTTGGAAGGCACCCGAGGATTCGGTTAGCCATGGCTTGTGTAAGCAAAAGGTTGGGAGGAGTGTCATCTATAAAGAAACTAAAATACATGTGTAAACAAAAGAGAAGAGGGATGATCTACCTTGCTGGTAGAGATAACGTCCTTCATGGGAGCCGCTCTTGAAAGTCTGGTTGACAAGGGGGTTAGAGTGCCCACTACCATTCGTTGACAACAACAAACACCTCTCAAATACTTATTTTGTGCTCTCTATATGCTTTCGAAAACTTAAAAAGCTCTAGCACATGATTTAATCCCTGCTTCCCTCTGCGAAGGGCCTATCTTTTACTTTATGTTGAGTCAGTTTACCTACTCCTTTCTATCTTAGAAGCAAACACTTGTGTCAACTTTGTGTGCATTGATTCTTACATGTTTACTTATTGCACTTGTTATATTGCTTTATGTTGACAACTATCCATGAGATATACATGTTACAAGTTGAAAGCAAATGCTGAAACTTAATCATCCTTTGTGTTGCTTCAATGCCTTTTACTTTGAATCTATTGCTTTATGAGTTACCTCTTATGCAAAACTTTTTGATGCTTGTCTTGAAAGTACTATTCATGAAAAGTTTTTGCTTATATGATTCATTGTTTACTCTTTATCTATTTGTTAGCAAACTATAGATCATTGCTTTGAGTCACTTCATTCATGACATGAGCCTTGCAATATATTGATCAAGATTGTGTGAAAGCATGTCTCCTCAGAAATTATTTGTTGTTATCGTTTTACCTACTCGAGGACGAGTAGAACTAAGCTTGGGGATGCTTGATACGTCTCCAACGTATCCATAATTTCTGATGTTCCATGCTTATATTATACCATTTGCTACATGTTTTATATACACTTCATATCACTTTTATGCATTTTCTGGGACTAACCTATTAACAAGATGCCACAGTGCCAGTTCCTGTTTTCTGCTGTTTTTGGTTCCAGAAAAGCTGTTCGGGCAATATTCTCGGAATTCGACGAAACAAAAGCCAAACCTCCTATTTTTCCGAGGGACACACGGAGCCAGAAGGGCAAGCCAGGGGGAGGCCCACGGCCTCCAAACCACCTCTAGGCGCGGCCAGAAGGGGGCGCGCGAGCAGGTGGTTTGGCCCACTCGGGACGCCACCGACGTTGCCCCTTCGCCTATTTATTCACCCCGACGCGAAAACCCTAAAGATATATCTAATACTCCAGAAAGACTTCCGCAGCGCCGTCGCCATCACGAGACCTCGTTTCGGGGGTCAGAAGTTCCTGTTCTGGCACCCTGCCGGGACGGGGAATTGCCCCCGGAGTCATCTCCATCGACACCACCGCCATCTTCATCGCCGCTGCTGACTCCCATGATGAGGAGGGAGTAGTTCTCCCCGAGGCTGAGGGCTCTACCGGTAGCTATGTGGTTCATCTCTCTCTCACATGGTGTGATCTTTATGTGATCATGTGTTGCTAGTATCGCTGAATACATTAATAATGTTTATGCTACTCAAGTGATTTTGTCTAGTTTCTGGAGTCGTTGTGACAACACGGTATCAAGGTGACAGTGTGGGTACTTGTGTGACTCTATGAATAATTTAGACATTATCATGGCTTATTCTTGGGAACTGTGGTGTTTGTTTACTCAGACTTTGAGGAGTGCTTTTGCAGCCCTACACGTAGTACTCTTGTGTTATCAAGAAGGAGAATAATCCCGAGCAGTATTTACTTGTGTTCAGTTGTGCTAATCTAGTTGAATATGTAGATGTTACTCTTTATCTATTATGCACTCTATAGGTTACTTTAATATGAACTCCGGTACTCTCCACGGTGTAAAGGTGACAGTGTGTGCACCGTGTGTGATTCCTTTATGACGTTGTGGCGCTTGTTTACTCCGGCTTGAGGTGTGCTTTTGTAGCCCTACACAATGAATGGTGTTTGTTATCCAACAAGAGAGTGTTTAAGAGTAGCTTTTATTATTCAGTTATGAGATCATTGTTGAGAGTGTCCACTAGTGAAAGTATGATCCCTAGGCCTTGTTTCTAAGCATTGAAACACCGTTTACAACAAGTTCTGCTACATGTTTGCTTGCTGCCATTTTTATTCAGATTGCAATTGCTACTTATAATCATCCATATTACTTGTATTTCACTATCTCTTCGCCGAACTAGTGCACCTATACATCTGACAAGTGTATTGGGTGTGTTGGGGACACAAGAGACTTCTTGTATCTTAATTGCAGGGTTGCTTGAGAGGGATATCTTTGACCTCTGCCTCCCTGAGTTCGATAAACCTTGGGTGATTCACTTAAGGGAAACTTGCTGCTGTTCTACAAACCTCTGCTCTTGGAGGCCCAACACTGTCTACAAGAATAGAAGCACACGTAGACATCAGTTGGCTCCGGGTCCTCTGGTTCACGTGGTTCCTTCGGTTCACACGGTTCCTCCGGTTCTGGAGGTTCCTCTGGTTCCTCCTGTGATGGTGGCGAATCTGGCAAGTCGCCATCACGGAGATCAGCTAGCCAGTTTCTAATCCCATCATCTTCATTGCCATTGATCCGCTGCCGCATCACCCTGCCATTCTCGCGCTCGTACTCATCAAAGTTGACTGTCGTCACGAAATTCGGCATATACCCACGAGAGAAGAGGTGTTTAAGCATATCATTCTTTCCCTGACGTGTACGAAACTTGCAACGAGGGCAAGGGCAGTTTCCACGAGCGCCTGACTCTGAACCCTTACGCGCTAACTCCTTCACTAACAAATGCGTCTTCCATACCCACTCATGTGTTTTGTCAACCGCACTAGTTCGGCCACTGTACATCCACCCATTATCAACCATCTTCTGCTTTACTGCATGTGAGCCAAATAATAATTACATGAAATTAAATGCATCATTTTTTTTCTTGCATGCAATGTCACCATTTTATTACGGCCAAATTTTATCTTTTACAACATGGAAGGGTTCACATACACTTCTAATAGGTAGGGGCCTATCCCGCCCGAGTACGTGTAGATCGAGTCGTGTCCCATGTTCTACCCCGACCCGAGACGGAATTTCGGCAGCACCTCCCCGCTGTTCTTCAGAATACACGTCTCGAGCTTGTCAAGCCGAGAGGGTGTGCATCCGAAGAACAACGGGGAGGTGCTGCCGAAATTCCGTCTCACGAAGGGGTAGAACATGGAACACGACCCGATCTACACGTACTCGGACTGTCCAACAGGACAACCCGGAAGTGTTACGGTTATAAATATGCAAAGATGGACAATCCTGCATATTTATAAATTTGTAACCCTTCCGGATGGGATCTGACTCGGGTTACGCGACTCGACTGACTTGGTGATCTAGACCAAAGTAAACCTATGCAACAAAAGAGGCGGAAGATTTATACCCTAGAAGCGTGGGCGATCACCGCAGAAGGTCGGGGACGCTCTCCGGGGCTCCGACGGTTTGGAGGGACGGAACACGGGCACCGAGGCTGCCCTCCTCAGGTGGAGAAGCACCGTAAACTACGATATCTGAAAAAAACAAAAAACAACATATATATAAGAACATATGTACAACAGAAATATTCATGTAATGCTTAATGCTCCTAGGTAGAACAAATTTTTATCTAGAGTGCACCAAATGCAGTAGCATCAAATAATCAACAATCAAATTCATCTCAAATTCATGTAATTGATCTAAGATTTGTTTCTATCAAGATTACAGCAAACAAAATGATAAATTGATCTCACATTTACAACACTAGGCTACCAAGCAACATCACAAAATTGTCTAAATTTGCTATGCAGTGATATATAGAGGCAAGAACATCACAAGAAAGGCACGGTGTCATACCTTGTCTTCGACGGCGATTCCGGCAGGGAGGTGGTCGGGTGACGGGAGCACGGCGGGGATGAGGGGAATTGGCGAGCCTGGGGTGGACGAGGACGGCAGGGAGAAGCTTGGCGGCGGGGACGGCGAGGACAACAGCGGGTCGGGCGACGGGAGCTGCGGTGAAGCTTGGCGGCGGTAGAAGTTGGGGAGAAGCTTGGCAGCGGGAGGGAGGAGATCCAGAGCCGGGGAGGACGTTGGCCGTGGGGGACGGCCCGCTCGCCAGCGGGAGCAGTGCTCGAGCTGGCGGCGCCGACGGGGAAAGAAACCCTAGCTAGAACGGGCTTTGGCGGCGGCCAGCTTTGCCGCTGGCGAGCTGGCGGCGCCGGAGGGTTCGGGGAAGTCGCCGGCGCGGGGAGTGCTCGGGGAGGTCGCCGGCGCGGGGAGGGATTGGGTCGCCGGCGCGGGAGGGATTGGGTCGCGGGCGTGAGGCGGGCGCGATTTCGATTCGATTTTTTTGTTTTTTCCTTCCTCCCGACCAGGTGGCGGCGTAGTTAGTAGGGTAACCTCTACGCCGACGGCAATAGCATTTTTATTTTATTTTTTAAAATAAATCAAATACTATTCACTAAGTTTTTTAATACAATTAATTTATATAACTTTATATACATATAATAGGACATATGCATGGTTAAGTGGGGTTCTGCGGCCCCGCTTTTGTGAAACCCTAGATACACAGGAAAAAAGACAAACTTCTGGTCTACCCCCTTGAACGGCGTCGAAAGGGGTAGGTCAGTGGAATTATTTACTTGATTGTGTTAGGTTAGTCCATTGGGGCTTGTGAAACCAACTTTTATCAAAATTTCTCACTTGATTTTCCCCGGTTGCCCGAGACGGGAGTTTTCACCTCTAAGTGTAGGAACTCAATAGAGAGAAAGTGAAGCCGGTGAAGCCGGTCACACCCCGGAGTAGGATAATGGATATTTAGAACACACATCACACTTGTATACATATGGTATGGCACAACCTAGGTTTGGGTGGGGTTCCGACGCTTCGGGCCCCGCTTCGGCGAAACCCTGAATCCGCTGGAAAAACCCTAACGTTTTCATCTACCCCCATAGACGTGCGTCGAAAGGGGTAGGCCAGTGGAGTTTTTTGCTTGGTTGTGTTAGGTTAGGCCATAGGAAGGTGAGAAACCAAAGTCTACCCCAAATCAACACAAGATTCCATCTGGTTCGCCCGAAAGGGGAGTTTTCACCTCTAAGTGCAGGAACTCACTAGAGAGAAAGTGAGTCTGGTGAAGCCGGTCACACCCCGGAGTAGGATATTGCACATTTACAACACACTTGTATATATGGTATGGCACAACCTAGGTTTGGGTGGGGTTCCGATGCTCCGGGGCCCCGCTTCGGCGAAACCCTGAATCCGCTGGAAAAACCCTAACGTTTTCATCTACCCCCATAGACGTGTGTCGAAAGGGGGTAGGCAAGTGGAGTTTTTTGCTTGGTTGTGTTAGGTCAGGCCATAGGAAGGTGAGAAACCAAAGTCTACCCCAAATAAACACAATGTTCCATCCGGTTCGTCCGAAACAGGTGTTTTCACATCTAAGTGCAGAAACTCACTAGAGAGAAAGTGAAGTCGGTGAAGACGGCCACACCCCGGAGTAGTATAATGGACATTTAGAACACACAACACACTTGTATACATATGGAATGGCACAACCTAGGTTTTGGTGGGGTTCCGACGCTCCGATGCACCGCTTCGGCGAAACCCCGAATCCGCTGGAAAAACCCTAACGTTTTCGTCTACCCCCATAGACGTGCGTCGAAAGGGGGTAGGCCAGTGGAGTTTTTTGCTTGGTTGTGTTAGGTTAGGCCATAGGAAGGTGAGAAACCAAAGTCTACCCCAAATCAACACAATGTTCCATCCGGTTCGCCCGAAAGGGGAGTTTTCACCTCTAAGTGCAGGAACTCACTAGAGAGAAAGTGAGGCCGGTGAAGCCGGTCACACCCCGGAGTAGGATATTGCACATTTACAACACACAACACACTTGTATACATATGGTATGGCACAACCTAGGTTTGGGTGGGGTTCCGACGCTCCGGGGCCCCGCTTCGGCGAAACCCTGAATCCGCTGGAAAAACCCTAACGTTTTCATCTACCCCCATAGACGTGCGTCGAAAGGGGGTAGGCCAGTGGTGTTTTTTGCTTGGTTGTGTTAGGTTAGGCCATAGGAAGGTGAGAAACCAAAGTGTACCCCAAATCAACAAAAGATTCCATCCGGTTCGCCCGAAAGGGGAGTTTTCACCTCTAAGTGCAGGAACTCACTATGAAGAAAGTGAGGCCGGTGAAGCCGGTCACACCCCGGAGTAGTATAATGGACATTTACAACACACAACACACTTGTATACATATGGAATGGCACAACCTAGGTTTGGTGGGGTTCCGACGCTCCGATGCCCCGCTTCGGCGAAACCCCGATTCCGCTGGAAAAACCCTAACGTTTTCGTCTACCCCCATAGACGTGCGTCGAAAGGGGGTAGGCCAGTGGAGTTTTTTGCTTGGTTGTGTTAGGTTAGGCCATAGGAAGGTGAGAAACCAAAGTCTACCCCAAATCAACACAAGATTCCATCCGGTTAGCCCGAAAGGGGAGTTTTCACCTCTAAGTGCAGGAACTCACTATGAAGAAAGTGAGGCCGGTGAAGCCGGTCAAACCCCGGAGTAGGATATTGCACATTTACAACACACAACACACTTGTATACATATGGAATGGCACAACCTAGGTTTGGGTGGGGTTCCGACGCTCCGATGCCCCGCTTCGGCGAAACCCGAATCCGCTGGAAAAACAATAACGTTTTCATCTACCCCCATAGACGTGCGTCGAAAGGGGGTAGGCAAGTGGAGTTTTTTGCTTGGTTGTGTTAGGTTAGGCCATAGGAAGGTGAGAAACCAAAGTCTACCCCAAATAAACACAATGTTCCATCCGGTTCGTCCGAGACGGGAGTTTTCACATCTAAGTGCAGAAACTCACTAGAGAGAAAGTGAAGTCGGTGAAGACGGTCACACCCCGGAGTAGTATAATGGACATTTAGAACACACAACACACTTGTATACATATGGAATGGCACAACCTAGGTTTTGGTGGGGTTCCGACGCTCCGATGCCCCGCTTGGCGAAACCCTGAATCCGCTGGAAAAACCCTAACGTTTTCGTCTACCCCCATAGACGTGCGTCGAAAGGGGGTAGGCCAGTGGAGTTTTTTGCTTGGTTGTGTTAGGTTAGGCCATAGGAAGGTGAGAAACCAAAGTCTACCCCAAATCAACACAATGTTCCATCCGGTTCGCCCGAAAGGGGAGTTTTCACCTCTAAGTGCAGGAACTCACTAGAGAGAAAGTGAGGCCGGTGAAGCCGGTCACACCCCGGAGTAGGATATTGCACATTTACAACACACAACACACTTGTATACATATGGTATGGTACAACCTAGGTTTGGGTGGGGTTCCGACGCTCCGGGGCCCCGCTTTGGCGAAACCCTGAATCCGCTGGAAAAACCCTAACGTTTTCATCTACCCCCATAGACGTGCGTCGAAAGGGGGTAGGCCAGTGGAGTTTTTTGCTTGGTTGTGTTAGGTTAGGCCATAGGAAGGTGAGAAACCAAAGTGTACCCCAAATCAACACAAGATTCCATCCGGTTCGCCCGAAAGGGGAGTTTTCACCTCTAAGTGCAGGAACTCACTATGAAGAAAGTGAGGCCGGTGAAGCCGGTCACACCCCGGAGTAGTATAATGGACATTTACAACACACAACACACTTGTATACATATGGAATGGCACAACCTAGGTTTTGGTGGGGTTCCGACGCTCCGATGCCCCGCTTCGGCGAAACCCCGAATCCGCTGGAAAAACCCTAACGTTTTCGTCTACCCCCATAGACGTGCGTCGAAAGGGGTAGGCCAGTGGAGTTTTTTGCTTGGTTGTGTTAGGTTAGGCCATAGGAAGGTAAGAAACCAAAGTCTACCCCAAATCAACACAAGATTCCATCCGGTTAGCCCGAAAGGGGAGTTTTCACCTCTAAGTGCAGGAACTCACTATGAAGAAAGTGAGGCCGGTGAAGCCGGTCACACCCCGGAGTAGGATATTGCACATTTACAACACACAACACACTTGTATACATATGGAATGGCACAACCTAGGTTTGGGTGGGGTTCCGACGCTCCGATGCCCCGCTTCGGCGAAACCCCGAATCCGCTGGAAAAACAATAACGTTTTCATCTACCCCCATAGACGTGCGTCGAAAGGGGGTAGGCAAGTGGAGTTTTTTGCTTGGTTGTGTTAGGTTAGGCCATAGGAAGGTGAGAAACCAAAGTCTACCCCAAATAAACACAATGTTCCATCCGGTTCGTCCGAGACGGGAGTTTTCACATCTAAGTGCAGAAACTCACTAGAGAGAAAGTGAAGTCGGTGAAGACGGTCACACCCCGGAGTAGTATAATGGACATTTAGAACACACAACACACTTGTATACATATGGAATGGCACAACCTAGGTTTTGGTGGGGTTCCGACGCTCCGATGCACCGCTTTGGCGAAACCCGAATCCGCTGGAAAAACCCTAACGTTTTCGTCTACCCCCATAGACGTGCGTCGAAAGGGGGTAGGCCAGTGGAGTTTTTTGCTTGGTTGTGTTAGGTTAGGCCATAGGAAGGTGAGAAACCAAAGTCTACCCCAAATCAACACAATGTTCCATCCGGTTCGCCCGAAAGGGGAGTTTTCACCTCTAAGTGCAGGAACTCACTAGAGAGAAAGTGAGGCCGGTGAAGCCGGTCACACCCCGGAGTAGGATATTGCACATTTACAACACACAACACACTTGTATACATATGGTATGGCACAACCTAGGTTTGGGTTGGGTTCCGACGCTCCGGGGCCCGCTTCGGCGAAACCCTGAATCCGCTGGAAAAACCCTAACGTTTTCATCTACCCCCATAGACGTGCGTCGAAAGGGGGTAGGCCAGTGGAGTTTTTTGCTTGGTTGTGTTAGGTTAGGCCATAGGAAGGTGAGAAACCAAAGTGTACCCCAAATCAACACAAGATTCCATCCGGTTCGCCCGAAAGGGGAGTTTTCACCTCTAAGTGCAGGAACTCACTATGAAGAAAGTGAGGCCGGTGAAGCCGGTCACACCCCGGAGTAGTATAATGGACATTTACAACACACAACACACTTGTATACATATGGAATGGCACAACCTAGGTTTTGGTGGGGTTCCGACGCTCCGATGCCCCGCTTCGGCGAAACCCCGAATTAGCTGGAAAAACTCTAACGTTTTCGTCTACCCCCATAGACGTGCGTCGAAAGGGGGTAGGCCAGTGGAGTTTTTTGCTTGGTTGTGTTAGGTTAGGCCATAGGAAGGTGAGAAACCAAAGTCTACCCCAAATCAACACAAGATTCCATCCGGTTAGCCCGAAAGGGGAGTTTTCACCTCTAAGTGCAGGAACTCACTATGAAGAAAGTGAGGCCGGTGAAGCCGGTCACACCCCGGAGTAGGATATTGCACATTTACAACACACAACACACTTGTATACATATGGAATGGCACAACCTAGGTTTGGGTGGGGTTCCGACGCTCCGATGCCCCGCTTCGGCGAAACCCCGAATCCGCTGGAAAAACAATAACGTTTTCATCTACCCCCATAGACGTGCGTCGAAAGGGGGTAGGCAAGTGGAGTTTTTTGCTTGGTTGTGTTAGGTTAGGCCATAGGAAGGTGAGAAACCAAAGTCTACCCCAAATAAACACAATGTTCCATCCGGTTCGTCCGAGACGGGAGTTTTCACATCTAAGTGCAGAAACTCACTAGAGAGAAAGTGAAGTCGGTGAAGACGGTCACACCCCGGAGTAGTATAATGGACATTTAGAACACACAACACACTTGTATACATATGGAATGGCACAACCTAGGTTTTGGTGGGGTTCCGACGCTCCGATGCCCCGCTTCGGCGAAACCCTGAATCCGCTGGAAAAACCCTAACGTTTTCATCTACCCTCATAGACGTGCGTCGAAAGGGTGTAGCCCAGTGGAGTTTTTTGCGTGGTTGTGTTAGGTTAGGCCATAGGAAGGTGAGAAACCAAAGTCTACCCCAAATCAACACAAGATTCCATCCGGTTCGCCCGAAATGGGAGTTTTCACCTGTAAGTGCAGGAACTCACTATGAAGAAAGTGAGGCCGGTGAAGCCGGTCACACCCCGGAGTTGGATATTGCACATTTACAACACACAACACACTTGTATACATATGGTATGGCACAACCTAGGTTTGGGTGGGGTTCCGACGCTCCGGGGCCCCGCTTCGGCGAAACCCTGAATCCGCTGGAAAAATCCTAACGTTTTCATCTACCCCTATAGACGTGCGTCGAAAGGGGGTAGGCAAGTGGAGTTTTTTGCTTGGTTGTGTTTGGTTAGGTCATAGGAAGGTGAGAAACCAAAGTCTACCCCAAATAAACACAATGTTCCATCCGGTTCGTCCGAAACAGGAGTTTTCACATCTAAGTGCAGAAACTCACTAGAGAGAAAGTGAAGTCGGTGAAGACGGTCACACCCCGGAGTAGTATAATGGACATTTAGAACACACAACACACTTGTATACATATGGAATGGCACAACCTAGGTTTTGGTGGGGTTCCGACGCTCCGATGCCCCGCTTCGGCGAAACCCCGAATCCGCTGGAAAAACCCTAACGTTTTCGTCTACCCCATAGACGTGCGTCGAAAGGGGGTAGGCCAGTGGAGTTTTTTGCTTGGTTGTGTTAGGTTAGGCCATAGGAAGGTGAGAAACCAAAGTCTACCCCAAATCAACACAAGATTCCATCCGGTTCGCCCGAAAGGGTAGTTTTCACCTCTAAGTGCAGGAACTCACTATGAAGAAAGTGAGGCCGGTGAAGCCGGTCACACCCCGGAGTAGGATATTGCACATTTAAACCACACAACACACTTGTATACATATGGTATGGCACAACCTAGGTTTGGGTGGGGTTCCGACGCTCCGGGGACCCGCTTCGGCGAAACCCTGAATCCGCTGGAAAAACCCTGACATTTTCATCTACCCCCATAGTCGTGCGTCGAAAGGGGGTGGGCCAGTGGAGTTTTTTGCTTGGTTGTGTTAGGTTATGCCATAGGAAGGTGAGAAACCAAAGTCTACCCCAAATCAACACAATGTTCCATCCGGTTCGCCCGAAAGGGGAGTTTTCACCTCTAAGTGCAGGAACTCATTAGAGAGAAAATGAGGCCGGTGAAGCCGGTCACACCCCGGAGTAGGATATTGCACATTTACAACACACAACACACTTTTATACATATGGTATGGCACAACCTAGGTTTGGGTGGGGTTCCGACGCTTCGGGCCCCGTTTCGGCGAAACCCTGAATCCGTTGGAAAAATCCTAACGTTTTCATCTACCCCCATAGACGTGCGTCGAAAGGGGGTATGCCAGTGGAGTTTTTTGCTTGGTTGTGTTAGGTTAGGCCATAGGAAGGTGAGAAACCAAAGTCTACCCCAAATCAACACAAGATTCCATCCGGTTCGCCCGAAAGGGGAGTTTTCACCTCTAAGTGCAGGAACTCACTATGAAGAAAGTGAGGCCGGTGAAGCCGGTCACACCCCAGAGTAGTATAATGGACATTTACAACACACAACACACTTGTATACATTTGGAATGGCACAAACTAGGTTTTCGTGGGGTTCCGACGTTCCGATGCCCCGCTTCGGCGAAACCCCGAATCCGCCGAAAAAACCCTAACGTTTTCGTCTACCCCCATAGACGTGCGTCGAAAGGGGGTAGGCCAGTGGAGTTTTTTGCTTGGTTGTGTTAGGTTAGGCCATAGGATGGTGAGAAACCAAAGTCTACCCCAAATCAACACAAGATTCCATCCGGTTCGCCCGAAAGGGGAGTTTTCACCTCTAAGTGCTGGAACTCACTAGAGAGAAAGTGAAGCCGGTCACACCCCGGAGTAGGATATTGCACATTTACAACACACAGCACACTTGTATACATATGGAATGGCACAACCTAGGTTTTGGTGGGGTACCGACGCTCCGATGCCCCGCTTCGGCGAAACCCCGAATCCGCTGGCACAATAAATGTGCTGTTTTTATTTGTTTTACATGTATATGTTGTAGAGTTGGGTTCCGGAAACTCAAACCGTTATTTTACGGGGGTGGGATACTGAAATTGAGAGGGCAATTATAGGTCCAATATATATAAATTACAACTACATTAAATATTATATAGAGAAATAAAGAAATGAATATTATATACGGAAAAAAAAGAACAACTAAACGCCGACGGCAGTGCCGTCGGCGTATAAGAACGACGATGCTGGACGGGCGACTTCGTTCCGTCATGGCGCCCTTTTGTACGCCGACGGGATTTACGACGCCGACGGCGGCCGACGGGCACGGTAAGGCTACGCCGACGGCGCTTCGTACGCCGACGGCTTGTTGGGCGTCTGCCCTAGCTCGTGCTGTACGCCGACGGTCCCGACATTTGGCCGTCGGCGTACAGTGCGGCCGTCGGCGTAGTGTGGCTTTCCCGTAGTGAGATAGCGTGTGCCCTAGCTACACTTAGCACTTGACCTGCTTCCGTTGTTGGATCTTGTGAGTTGAGTTGCTTATTCCCTGCTAGCTAGGTAAGAAATACCATTTGAGGAGCTAGGAATAGGATCGATGGAGGAGCTGTGGAAGGACATGTCCCTGGCCTCGACGCCGGCGGCACTCCAGTACCATCTCAGCTCCCTCCTGCCTTTCCTTTGCATTTTAAGTTCTCATGCGCCCACGAGCCTGCGTACGTGACCGGCGAAACAAAGCCCGGTCTCACCCGGCCTCTGACCCAGCATGCTCGTTTCAAGGAAAGGCACGCGACTGATCGAGGCCATGCCTCTCTTTTATTAAACGTGACGAGTCGAGGCCGCGAATTAATAAGGTCGATCGATCGACAATCGTCCATCCTCATCATTAACTAATTCCCCAAAACCCATCAGCTACTTAATGCATGCATGCATGCATGCATGTTTTTCTCAATCTAATTAAATAAGCAGCGTGCGTACTGTTAATTAATTAATGAATGAGTAATTCATCAATGAGCTCTTTTACGGTGGTTGGCAGTACTTTTGAGTACTCCTCATGGAATAATTTCTGGCCGCTGATCCACACCACTAATTATTGTTTTCGCAAAATCTAATTCGTGCCCGGGCACTCGCGCGTCCTTACAGCGTGCTCACCGCGCGCCGTCCGATCGACATCGTGTGGCTTTCATCCATCTCGTGGCGTGTCGCTTCCGGCAAAGAGCACCGACAGTTTGGAACCGAGCGTCCGAGCCCCTACCTCCCTTCACAGCTCGCCCGAGTGGTTCCCTCCACTGCTCCACCTACCCCGCGTCTCCTTCTCGTTCTCGCCGCGGAATCGGCCCCCCTCGCCGGCGATTCCCGCCGGCGCAGCCCTCCAAATACCCGGGGGATTTGCGGCGCGAGCATCTCCTACGGGTGATCTCTTTCGATTTGTTTTTGTTAGAGCGACGGAGTGTCTCTCTCCCTCAGCTTCCCTCCGTGCTCGCAGCGAAATCCAGCACCATGGCCGGCGATTTCCTCCAGCGCAACCTCCAAATACCGGCTGATTTGGGCGGAGAGCCTCTCCATCGTTCTGGTTCTGTTCTTTTGGTGTGTGAGAGCGGCCGTTTTTCGCGGGTCCAATTCAACTACATCAAGTTCAACTTCGTCGCGTTCGATTCCACTCCATCGAGTTCGATTCCCTTCGACCTCGTCCAGGTTAGTGAACTGGGAACCTAACTACTCGTTTCCTGGTGGTTATGCGTGCTTTTTTGGGGGTATTTTTGTGACTGATTTGTAGACTGTTTCTAGTCCGTAGTCTTGTTGTTGTGTATGTGCAGAAGGACTAGCAAGTTTTAATCGGTGAGCCCTAATCTCCATGTACATCCCCATGTATGTAGTTGTTAGCCTCTTTGATAGATATAGTTCTTCATCCGCAAAATCGATGAATAGTTTTTGTTAGTAGTAGCCTAGTAGGTTGTGGTTAATAGCATTTTTGGCGTGTTTGATGCATTATAGTAGGTATTTTGAGGTTAAACTTGTTAGCTGACTGCTATTTACATCCATGATATGGTATATCAGTATCCATGATATGGTATATCAGTGCAACTGTCTGTAGTTTATTGTTTGTACACAATGTATTTTTTTCGCTGCGTGTTGATTGCATATGCAGATGTAGTTTCTTAACAAATTTTTACTGCATATAAAGTGCACACAAATGTTTCAATTCTTGTATATTCCACGTAGAATGTTTTTTCTGCATGTATTAGATGATTACGTGCTGTAGTCAATAGATGTATTTTTGATATGAAAACTACAGTGCAGCTTATTAGTGGTACTTGATTATTTTGTTTGTTAAGATGACTAGTGTTGGGAATGTATTTTCTGCATACATTAGATGAATACTCCATTTAGTAGATGTAAATTAGATATAAAAACTACAATGCAGATTATTAGGGTACTAATTATTTGTTAATTGAGATGACTAGTTTTGGGAATGTATTTTCTGCACACATTAGATGAATAGTTCACTCAGTAGATGTAAATTAGATATGAAAACTACAATGCCGATACTTAATTATTTGTTTATTGAGATGACTAGTCTAGGGAATGTATTTTCTGCATATAGTAGATTAATACCTCACTCATTAAATGTAAATTAGATATGAAAACTACAATGCAAATTATTAGGGGTACTTAATTATTTGTTTATTGAGATGACTTGTCCAGGGATGCATTTCATGTAGTTCCCAGAGGGGAAATTATTATGTCATGGTCATGGCATGTAGACGTATCAATGAAGAAGTGTGTTTCTTGCGTAATCGCTCACATGCATATAATTCCCGAGTTTCTTATTGCATACGCATATGTAGCTTTCTAGCATTATTTTTACTTCATTTTTTGTAATGCACACAGATGTATTTATTATTCATGTATATTCTACGTACATTGTATTTTATTTTCCATGGCAGTAGATGTATTTTATGTACTTTATATGTATAAATTACATGGAAACTCCATGTCCTGTCCTATAAGTAGGTATATTTGCATGTTTTTTTAATTTAAAAATATCAAAACATAAGGTAACATCAGAAGTTACATTTTTTCCGGTGGCAATCAGATGTACTTTCTTGACGTTTCACATTATTGACACACTGTATGTAGGTTTACAGATATCTCGATTTTTTCCGGTAGGTAGATGTTGATTTTCGCGCAAACTTCGGCATGCAGTTTTTAGCACTGCCAATTGGTAGTCATTCAACATGATTATATTCTTACCATTCAGTTTTTAGCAGGAAAACTACAGAGAGCTATGATGTTTCGAGTCATACCTAAGGTATATTCATGATGGCTAGGGCGCGCTGTGCTGTTGACTGTTGGGAAACAGTAGGTCGTACCCGTGGCCGTTTAGCTACCCCCAACCAGTGTGCATGCTTTGTTTGTACCGGCGAGCGCTGACCCACCCATATAAAATTTCAGCAGTCTTAAATTAATCGTGTGTTAGCAGGAGTCGCCTATTCATCCACCCACCATCGCTGGCGTGGCTATAAAGAGATAGAGATAGCGTGTGCCCTAGCACTTGACTTGCTTCCGTTGTCGGATCTTGTGAGTCGATGAGTTGCTTAATTATTCCCTACTCCTAGGTAAGAAATACCATTTGAAGCGCTAGGAAAGTAGGAATAGGATCGATGGAGGAGCTGTGGAAGGACATGTCCCTGGCCTCGACGCCGGCGGCACTCCAGTACCATCTCAGCTCCCCTCCTGCCGCCTACCTCAGGCATGGCTACCACCTCGCCATTCCACAGCCCCCCCGCACGCCGCCGCATGGTACTCCTCACACGGCGTCCTCCCTCGAGTTCACCTACCTCGGCCACCCTGCTTCCTCCAACTCGACTAGCTCCGGAGACGACTCCCTCCACCATATGCCCGACCCCTTTGGCGCAGGCAGAACCGACATCTTCTCCTCCTTCGCCGCCACCGGAGGAAACTGCAGCAACACCAGTAGGAGCAGGGTGGCCGTGCAGGAGGCGGTGCCAGTGGGGGGTGACCGGCGGCAGCGGCGGATGATCAAGAACCGGGAGTCAGCGGCGCGGTCGCGGTCAAGGAAGCAAGCCTACACCAATGAGCTGGAGCTGGAGCTGGCGCAGCTGCGGAGGGAGAACGCCATGCTCATCAAGCGCGAGCAGGAACTCCACGTACGTGTTCACTAACATATTTTCATTTGCAGATTAATTACTTCATTGCGCTTGAATCTGCCGGCCTGAAATGAAATGTAGGCTCGTTTGGCGCTGGCGGCGGAGGCACCCGACAGGTCCACCCTCCAGAGGTGCCGCTCAGCTCCTGCACCATGATCCATTCCTTTGCAATGGCGGCTGCTTCCACCAATTAATTCAGCCGCTAATTAGCTAGATGGCCCAGCACTGAAGTGATTATTAGCTTTGTGGACTATGTGTGAAATCTGCCTATTGCTACCTTTGTCTGCAAGTCATGAGCTAGCTAGATTTGGTATGGTAGAACAAAGAACCCAAGTGTGGTTAGGTCCGGCTCCCGGATCTCTAATGGACCGGATCACTCAGGATTGTAATGAAACTCTTATCCCCCGCAATTTTTTTTTGCAATATTCCTCTCGTAATATGTCTCTTCCTTTAATCGATTTTAAAGGACTAAGGCATGGCCTAGTGGTGGGGAGGGGCTGATGTCTAGTGGTGGGGAGGGGTGATGTCTTCCCACCCATCCGAATTCAAGTCCTCATGCTTGCAATTTCGGTGATGTTGCATCCTACTCTATCAAAAATCACGTGGTTCTCCCACGTTGAAATCAATCATTTTAAGGGCTTCCATCAACGGATCGAGCTAGGGATCGAATGGCATTTCTATCACGTGGAATATGGATAAGGTGACAAATGCATGATAAGATTGATTTATTCATTTCTGGAGCGAGAGAGGACATAGATGACAGAGACCGCCGGACCGGCCGGCCAGGGATTCGATCGATCGATTTTCTCTTCTGCCATTACCATCTTGGTCGTTTGGTTGTCCTAGGCAGCAAGATGTGGAATCCTATGTAGTACATGTATATGTCCCCATTCCCCACCCACATGCAGCACAGATGCATTTACAATTCTACACCTTTATGTCCGGCTAATGTTGTCAACTGTGTGCTGCAGAGTGCATGCTACATTGCTGCATAGTACTAATAATGCATGCGACCATGGGTGCATGCCACTCCTCTTCCGGTCGGTTGCTAGCTATCTTCTTCCCTCGCGAGTCTCTGTTCGGCAACATTTATGGACAGACATGCGTGCTCGATCTGATCTATCATCATCCACTGTCGACGGCAACGTTTGTTCTTGTAGCGGCAGCTCGATGTTGACTGATATTACATTATTGCTGCCACCCACAGTTTATTTCATTTTCCTGAATGCTTGCACAAGACATAGTTGGGCCCAACCCCAGGCAGGCAGTCACCTAGCTAAGACAGTACTAGTAGCTTTGTCTACAGATCAGATTAAAACCCTGCAGCTAGCTGGATAGATAAGAGCATCTCCACCGGCACCCTCCAATGGGGTGTCCGGCACCCCCAATTGGGCGCCACCGGCACCCTCCAATGGGGTGTCCAGCACCCCCAATTGAGGCCCAATTGGGGGTGCCGGACATGTGTCCGGCCACGTGAATGGTGCAGCCCACAGCGGCGCATCCCAAAGGTCCACCCTCCAAACGACCCTAATTTTAAGCATTAGATCGAACACTTTGCGGGCACAGGAATCGCCGCCGGTTCACCTTCCCGTCGTGTCGGAACACGGCGGTTCGTGTGGACGTGCAACCGCCGCCGCGTCGCTTTGGAGTGGCGTTCACACCGCTTCACATCAATATAACCATCTTCGTCGGCCGCACGTCGCTCGCATTCTCTCCGCGCACCACCGCCCAGAACTCGCTCGCCATGTCGTTGCCTGAGAAGGAGGCCGTGGTGGCCGATCAGGAGCAGGAGAAGGAGGCCGTGGTGGCCGATCCTGAGCAGGAGGCCGTGGTGGCCGCCGATCAGGAGCAGGAGGCCGAGGCCGGTCAGGAGCAGGACGCCGAGGCCGAACAGGAGCAGGACGGTGAGCCCGCAACTCCATCCCCGGCAATAAGTGCGCACAACAACAATCTGCCGGGCAACACAATAAATGTGCAGATCAGCAAGATAAATAGCACGCACCTGGCCGAACGGGTCGGCCGCGTTGGCGCCTTGATGCCCGAAGAGGTGGCCGCGGGAAGCGGTCGCCTCGCCGCTTTTGGATGTTGTCCGCCGCAGCGCCGGCGAGTCGGCGAAGACGGGCGCCTCGTTCAGATCGATGGTCGGCTCGTCGGGGGAGATGGACTGCCTCAACTGTTGCGTCTGGTAGCCGTAGTGGTCGTCGAAGAAGGCCGGCACAGACGGCAATCCGCAAAAGTCGTCGGCGCTAGTAGGACTAGAGCTATTTTGGCTCATGGCGATCAACATCTCGGCGGTATCTTTTGGCGAGGGCTCATTCGCCGCCTTGTCCTTCGCCTCAGTCGCCTGATTTGATGAAGTTGGGAAGCGGCCGTGCGCATCTCCGCCTGGCTCAGCGCCGCCTTGGTCGGCGGCACCGAAAGCTCCTCCGGCTCCCGCTTCATCACCTTTTTCTTCGGCTGCGACGCCGACGGCGGCTTGCGACCCTTCGGATTCGGCTTCGAGAGGCCGACGGGCTTTGGCGGCATGGTGGCGGAAGACGGCAGGCGAGGAGGTCGCGACGGCGGCGCAAGGGTTTTGGAAATGGAGTGAAGATACATAATTTTGACGTCGGAGGCGGCAACGTAGAGGAAGGGGAATTGGGCGCACCGGTGTTGTGTGTATGACGGGCGGGCCAACCTTGTTGGAGGGCATGTCCGCCCCATGTCCGGCACCCCGAGAGGGCCTAAAAACTTGGAGCCCTTTCCGGGGTGCCGGACACGAATTTACTCGGGCCGACCTTTTGATGGGTGTCGCTGGTGGTGTGTTTTGGCGTCCGGACCCATAATGGGCCTTTGAAGGTCAATTAGAGGCACCCGGTGGAGATGCTCTAACACGATCCTCCTAAAAAAGAAAGATGAAGGCGACCCTGATACTTTTGCTACAACAGCTACTTTGGTTTACTTTCCATTGACAGATCAGAGATAGATATATGATGTCCCAGATGGGTTATATAGACACCTAGTGTTTTTCTTTGCTGTAATTAGCTACCTAGTGTGGTTGCACGAATGGTCGACACGCAACGCCAACTTTCCTTGTTCCCCTTCACATCAACTACCTATCCACCCGTACGTCTGGCTATAGAGCCAGTACACCACTTGCATCTTTTCTTTCTCCTTTCTTTTCCTATTTGTGCGTGCAGAATATCTTCTGCCTTTACCAGGGTTTCAGATTCCCTACATCCATCTATGTATATCCCCCTTCCATTGTAGGATTGACTTAGTCAAATACTATTCAATTCCAAAAAATGCTCATTAATCTATTATTAACATCTCATGCATCATATAAACTCTCTTCTTCACACAACTGAAGAGAAAGCATCTCGTCATTTCGGACACTACTAAGGGGTGTTTGTTTGAGCTGTGGCTGGCTGTGGTGTTGTGCAGGGAAAGCCGCTTTTCTGGATTTCAGTGTTTGACGACTTGGCTAGCTGTCTAGCTGTGTACGAGGCAGGCACACCATAGGCTAGATCGAGAAACACTACTATTTTCTGCTCGGATTTTAGAGCAGCGCGCGCCCCTGTGTGTTTACTGCTACCAGTGGCATCAAGCAATTCAACCAATCAGTCTAGCAGAAAAAGCATCAATCCATCTAGCACCAGGCATCTACCAGCATCAATCGATCTAGCACCAAAGCATCTATCGGGAGGACTGGGACAGCCTGCTCGATGTGGACGCGTGATTGGTCAAGGGCGGTAGGGGACGGCGGGAATGGGGCGTCGGAGGGTCGCCGGCGCAGGAGGCGGTTGCGGCTCGGAGTAGGGAATGTCGACGCGCTGCAGGGAACCCTAGTGTCGACCTTCACGCGACGGAGAGGAAAGAAACGATTCAAGGTCGGGTGGGACCGTGGGAGTCGTGGATGGGGATCGAGCTGGGATTTCCTTCTGTGGCAGTTTCCTGTAATTTCGACGAAGGATATGGGCAAAGACGCGTACTGCTTCGGCAGCTCAGGAAGCACCTCCTGAGGTGCTTTTCCAAGTACTAGTACACGTGCACATGCAACGCACGTTATTTGTCAAAACAAAATAAAGGGAAAGCTTGATACGAAAAATGGAAAAAAAAATCATAACAGGGCAGTGCATGTTCAGTTTATCAGGAGCACATTTGTCAATCGGGGAATGCTCATGATTTACTGCATGCATGATTCAAAGGGGATCTGGCCTTGTAGACTATACCTAAGTTCTCATGTTGTTTTATCTAGTGTTTACACAAGTTTTAATCTGTGAATTTTCCCGCTGTTTTCGTGGCAAGAAACAGAGTTTTGTGGATCCTAATCAGGAAAATAGATTCAGTGTGGCTGCCATAGTAATAGAGTAGGTAACTGACTACTAATGGAAGCCAGCTCATGTCTAGCCGTCTGTGCCCGTCGCCGTCGCCGAGGCCGCGGGCCATGAAAGGAGAGCTTTTCCTATTTAGCGGTGGCAATCCTGTAATTATGAAGAAACTGAAAAGGTTTGGAACGATCTAGGGCGTTGGGTCGTTGATCAAATATTGAACGATCCAGATTTAATGTATCAACGTAGCACAACACGAGTTTGCTCTTTTAATAGTACAAGTAGACGTGCACGCGCACGCGCGTCTCAACTAATCAATTTATCAAAAAATCACATAATATATCCAAGAGCTCTCTTAGAATACCGCAATTCCGCATGACTTTTTTAACATGGCACATCAGTACAATTGAATAAATAGATGTTATCTATTCAATGACCGGGCAATCTTCACCAACTTTGATGCACCACAGTATATCAACATCTCTCTTCCCATGTTGGAAAAACTCTGTTTTTCCCCGAATATTTTAGTGCATATGTGAGCAGTTTTTTCTCTAATCCATGCAAAAAATGTGCAAGAAATTTAAGTGTACTAAAAACAACCATAGAAACCAAGCTGAATAATGGACATAAAATCCATATTCAAAGAATATTTAGTGGATTATGTATATTGAAACAAAAAAAACTCTAGTTTCATATATGAAACTACACTAAATTGTTTTTTTATTTTTCATATATGAGAAAGTTCCAAAGTTGACGTTGTGCTGGTCAGTAATCTAGTTTCGCCAGAAAATTCAGGCATCTCGGGGAGTTGCTGTTACTGTGACCAACTGAATTTCAACGGAATCTTAATATTGGCACAAGTATATGGGCAATGTCCACTGAAGATTCTTGTTTCTTTTGTCATGGAATAGCCACCGAAGATTTCGGCTCCAGAGATTACAGTGTTCCTGCTACTATCAGTCATGTTCCGTGAAACATCCGTGTCTGTATATTACAAATCCTAGAAAAAGAAAAAGGCAGAGCAATCGAGTAGACGTGTAGCACCTAGCTGATCATCCTGCCGCAGAGGGCATCTACGAAGCACCGATACTCCAGATCACAACGTATCGGCGTACCGTACTTGCCCGATACCCGTATCCGGCCGATACACCCCGATACTCGTGTCCCTCGCGTGTTCCAGTTTTCCCGATTTAAAAAAAGAAAGAAAAAAAGCCGATACGCAGCTGGGACGGCGGCGAGACGGGCGGGCGGAGGCCAGATGTACGGGTCGAAGCCCATTACTAACCCTAACTCCACAGCCCCAGCTTTGCAGGGCAATGGATCGACTGATGGCGTTGATGTGCTGCTCTGCTTGCTTGCTGTTGTTGCCCATCTCTGTCGCCTGATGGCCTGGTGAGATGTTGCTGCTGTGTTGCTAGGGAGTGAGTCAGTGAAATAGACATGTCATCTGCGGGCAGTGGCATGGCAGGCTTCCAGTCTTCAGTTGGTGGAAGTTAATGCAACACTGCTAGTGTTGATGGTGAAGAGGCTGGGGCTTGGGCAGTATTTTGATCTCATCTCACGCATCCAAGCTTTCTGGTCTTTATTACATGACATTTTATTATTTATATATATATGCTCGCCGTATCGCCGTATTGCTGTTTTCTGAAGTTGCCGTATCCCGTATCGCCGTATCGGTATCGCCGTGTCCGTCTCGCCGTATCGGTGCTTCATAGGAGGGCATCATCATCCATCTTCTACTCACCCCTGCAGACAAACGAATCAAGAAGAGGGTGACGACGTGCAGTTGCTGCTCATGCTCCTGGAGGCGGGCGCGGGTCTAGTGGACCCGCTTGAGCCGGCGGCCTCCCTCCGCCGCAGTTCAGCTGCCACCACCACGCCGGCGGGGCCACGTCCCCGGCTATAAATGTCTTCCAAGGGACGTGACCCAAATGTCTTCCAATTTCCTCGCGACAGTATCGGCCCTGCTGACGGATCCAAGGGACGCAGTCTTGATCGGGGTCATGGGGGGTCTCCAATGTGAGCGCCCGGCCGCACTCGCTCTCGGCGGCGTCGTGCTCGCCCAGGAGGAACAGCAGCTTGGCGCGGAAGGCGGCGATCACGACGGAGTTGGGGAAGCTCTGCGCCGCGTGGTCTATGGAGGCGAGAGGACGCCGTAGGCAGGCCCCTCTTGTCGGGGGCGACGTCGAGGCCACGGACGAACTGGAGATCCACATACGTCTCGAGGAGCTGCGCGCGCGGCGGAACGTTTTGTTTTTAGCGGTGGCAAATCCCGTAATTATCATGAAACGAAAAGATGTGTTGAGTTGTCAAACATTGGATTAATCTAGACCGTTAGACAAATATTGAATGGCTCAGATTTAATGTATCAACACAAGTTTGCTCTTTTAATAATAGTATAGATGAAGGAAAACGGAGGTGCTTCGCCGAAGCCCAACGCGCAGCTGAGGCGTTTGTTTCATTTGTCTGGCTTTTTCTGTGGAAAGCACCTAAAAGCTGAAACAAACACACCCTAATAATGTCAGTCAGACTCAACCAATCTTGATTAATCCCTCCAAATAAAGAGCTGAGTGAGTGATCCAAGAAACGCCCGTTGCATTTGTATGGGTTCAACAATGACGATGGAAAAAAATTAGAACTAACATGCAAAAAGCTACCCTTCTTTGTTTGAAACTTGCAAAAGGGATATCCTTGTCTTAACTCTTAACACATCCTTTGATGAACCTTCGCGGTGGCTGGTTGGGGCCTGATTGGCCTAGAGCCTTCTTGGTGTCTCTGGGACTAGGTTGGTACCCTGCATCGAAACGATAGGACAATTTTCTACCTGGCATTTGGTACCCTACATGTCGTGTGTGTCGTTTGGCACCCTGGATTGCATCGCTAAGACAATTTTCTAGCTGGCATTTGGTTACACGCACACAATCAGAAATAGCTATGTTGATGCAGTGTGTTGTGTTTGGTTGCATGGAGCCTATGTTTGTAGTCACCTATTTTCTCTGATGGCGACCTTACCATTCTACACCACAATCACACAAAAGGACTAGCAAATAAATTAGCAGTACATCCGTTTATCCATAATACTATGGGTAATTAAATCCAATCCTAACTACCAGGAATGGCAATTCATCCGTATAGACCTAACAATTACGAATCAAATAGCAGTATATCATTACAATCCGGTGGTAAATTTGGGTGGTTTATCAATGGCAATTAGGGGCTTCTTCTTCTTCTTCTTCTTCTTCTTCTTCTTCTTCTTCTTCTTCTTCTTCTTCTTCTTCTCAGAACCTGGAGGTATCTGATGCGTCTACAGCGACGTTCTTGGGAACCCCAAATGAAAGGTATGATGTAGTGTAGCAGTAAATTTCTCTCAGTTAAGAACCAAGGTTTATCGAACCAGTAGGAATACAATGCTTAACAAAGTTGAAGTGAAACCTACACACAAAACACAAAGCTCTTTGTCCCCGTTCCATGAAGGTTATCAAGCTTTCCGTCTCGCTAAACACAAAGTATTAAATGTATGGTGTGGAAAACGGACCAGCGAGATAGCAATAATGAAAAGTAAGAAAACGAGGTTGTAATCAATATAAAAGAATGGACTGGGGGCATAGTTTAGTATTGGTGCGTCTCTTTAAATAATAAACACTGTTGGGTAAGTAAATTACAGCTATACAATTGACAAAATTACGTAAAAAATATTCATGTAGGCATTACGTAAAAAAATATAAAGACTGTTACTTAACCACATCTTTAACTAATACTCCACCTCAAAAGCGCTTCTATGCTTGCCTCTCTAGGTATTAAGTTGTAAACAACAAAGTATCGCTTTAAGTTCAATACATAATATAAGTAATATATGTTATCACAAAAGGACATAAACATCGCTATTTTACCCATAGTAGCAACATCACATCACCCATGTTAGTCGTTTCTGTCAATTCGAGCCTAGAGGCAGTGAGGCAATAACCCACTATCGAATATCTACTCCGTCTTGGAGATTCACACGAGAACTTGGCCAGATTAACATATAAATCGGAATGCATGTAGGAACGTAAAGAAAGAAATACCATGATATCAATAGCATCATATAAGAGACATGCACAATCTGGCCATAACATCATAATTCATCATATCCTAGCAAACACAACAGCTACGAGCTATTACATCATATGGATTTTGATCATGTTAGGCAGCTCACGAGACCTTTGTAGTGAAGAACAAGGAGGAGATCACCATCTAGCTACTGCTATATATGGACCCATAGTCCAATAATGAACTACTGACACATCGTCATGGAGGCATGAATGCTGGTGTAGATGCACCTAGCGATGATTTCCCCTCCGGCAGGGTCCCGAAAAAGGACTCCAGGAACCCCGAACTAGGGCTTTCCGCAATGATGGCGGCTTTGTATAATGTTTCGCGAAATAGACTCCCTCCCCGATGTTTTAGGTCAAGGGGGTTTTGTAGGTGAAAGGACGACGTGAGGCGGTGCTGGAGGCGGTCACGCGGGTGGGACCCATGGCCACCCCATGGCCCGCACTCCAAGCCCGTGTGGGGCTGTGGGTCCCTCCTAGGGCTGGTCTTGGCTTCTTGGTATTCTCTCAGATAGTTAGGACATTAGCTTAGTTTTTGGGATTTTTCGATGACTTGTATTTTTCCCTTTTCTGCAATGCACAAACAATAAAGAAGAAACAGACACTTGGCGCTACGTGAATAAGTTAGTCCAGGAAAATGCTATGAATTATTAAACCATAGTAGAAACATGTAGCAATGATAAAAAAGTAGCATGAAACAATCGAAAATTATAGATGCGTTTTGGACGTATCAATACCTCTGTCAGTCCATGTTGTTTGTGCCCACTCCATCCTATTGTTCGTGCAAGCTTCACTATAATGTCGGGGAACATCATTGACCTAGAGTCCTGGCCTAATTCAGACGTCACCTAACTCTTTTCCGGGACAAATCAAGACCAAGCCCTAAGATCTAGTTGCGAAGAATGTAACATGCAACAAATAGCATTACTTGGGTGGCGTAAGGAGGGAATGACTTCTGGTCAAGGATCTTTAATCTATTTGCAATGGCTCAAATGCCCTCTCAATCTTAACTCTAAGGCTAGAATGTTTGAAATTGAATAATTCATTGGCATTCTTTGGACTGTTCCTTGAAGTGAACTCATTAGATACTACCTGGTTTTTAGAAGGGTTGAAGAATGCAAGGCCTACATGCATATCCTGCATCTCAAATATAGAACTTACCATCCTGGCTTATCTCGTTAGCTCTAGACATGTTATCGATAAGAATGGTTGCATCATGTGTTAATCCTTCCCAACCAGCAAGCACATATGTGAATTTGAGAAGTACATTCTGGCTGATGTGATGCTTCCTTCTCCTATTAATGCAGACTGTGTTCTCTGCACTCCAGCAGCACGTGAGTACCATCATTGGCGCCAATACAATCATGTCATGAGACTAACAAACAATCATGTTTATGTCCAATACAATTGTGTGATGTGATGAAAAAATAGGATTACTACTCACCTTGAAATATATATGCCATCTGAAATTGTTTTGTATTTTGGGAGGTGTTTGACCTGTTGGTGCCTTGATCATCTCTTCTTTTAGCTCTATGGGGCAACATAAGACCATATGTGACTCAAGGATAGACATTGCGCCTTAGCTGTGAGTGTGGCTTGTTTGATGGATCAGATTCTAGCCCGTCGTCCTAATGAATTCGATCTAGCATGAGTACATGGTAAATCGGCCTTGCAGGTTATCCACTAACAGTGGGACAGAGAGGGTGGTTTACCTCCGCCGTGGGAGACGAGCAGGAGAGGAGCTGGGATCGGCGTCGAAGAAGAAGGAGAAGAGACCGCGCCCTGGTGGAGATGCTCCGGTGTAAGAATTCGGCGTGGCCGCCGCCGGTGAGGATTAGAAAATGATTATTTTTCCTTTACGCCTATGGTGGGAGGTGACCAAATAGTTTGTCGCGAAATTGAAATGGAATTTTGGCATCTCCCCAGATCATGTGTTCCACTTAGGATCTGCGGACTTCATCTCCAACGACGCTGGTGATCTCTTTCTTTGTTGCCTGGATCAGGAGTGCCGACTTCTCCTCAGTCCACTACGATACCAGTGAATGTTGAAACCTTCAATCTTCAGCCGAAGTCGTGGCCACAAAGATCCCCTAGGTGATGGACCCTACAACAACTTCATGAACTGGCCATGCCCGTTGCACGGACCAAGGACGGAACACATCACCAAAGAATGTCTTCTGTTCCAATAGTTGGTAAGGGCCATGATGAGGCGAGGCAAGTTTCCCCACCAAGTCTCATGCCTTCTCATATGAAGACATGCAACTTCGTACCACGCACCAATCATGCCCCCAAGGCGAAACACATCACCACCAAGTGTAGCCTCACACGGTAGGCTGCAAGGGACCCTCAAGCCCACTAGCAAGCCTAAGAGCATCTATAGCAGATACCGGATAATCCCCGACCCGGAAAATAACTGTTTTTTCTAGATCTGGGGCAGATCAGATGCCCATAAGCCCCTACCGGAAAACTTTTTTCCAGGGAGCTGAAAATTCTCCCCCGTGCTCCATCTCTTGCGTTTCCGCGACCGATTTTCCCGCACCCTGCACTCCTTGCGCGAACCATCCCACGCTGACTTCCGCCTCCCCCCGCCTCCACGGAAAAGGGTCACCGCGTCCTGGCGGGTCGTTTCCACCTTGTTTCGGCCCTAGCCATGGAGGAGGCATGGCCCTGATGCAAAGCATACAACGACCAAGAGTCAGATCCTTAATATGCCTTCCCCTCTGAGTCGGATCCTCAATTATATTTCACAAATTATTATCTTCTATTTCTTCTCATAAAAAAGCCGACGTGCAAGCGATCTGTGAATTTTTTTCATGCAAAATATTAATAGACCAGCAGAAATGAGCATCAATACTTCAGCAAAACATGTGAAGCTTGTATTGCTATTTTTTTCACTTTTGTTCTTCTAATGTTTTCGGGTACAAAGGAAATAACTTTCTTGAATTTAAGCTCAGGTACCGCATCTTCCCCCTTTAGTTGCTTCTCTTTCTTCCTCTCATACACAACGAACATCAATGTAAGTTTGAAATTGTTGCTCTTTTCTAATTATGTCTTTATAGTTTATTAACCTAGAACTTGTATCCGCTACTCTAATATTTTTTCACAAATCCAACTTAATGGCAGAAAAAAGTTTGCGAGGTGTATAAAAGAACGCTAAAATAACAGAGATGTTATTTCAAAACTTTGTTTCCCATATAGGAAAACTCATGAAACACTTTGTCGATAATTGACTGTTATTTTATCTTTTTTGTACCTTGAAATTTTGTTCATGATTCATGACAAAAAAAATCTTCTCTCTATATCTTCGCACAAATCAGTAGAGAATATTTGAAACATTTAATCTTTATTTACACATAACTTTGCACCTAGAATGTCGTTTTCAACAATTAATGTTTACAGATACGGTGAGTGTAGTACCCCTTTGTCTACCACGACCGTCGAATCTCGTGACATGGGTTGGTGAAGCTCAAAGCGTAGAGAAGAATAAATAAATTCATGGAGAGATAAAACGAGAGTTTGAGTTTACTCTAATATTTCCAGTTCAGTTTAGGTAAAAGACCCAGAGTTTATAGCCACACCCCCACACTAAACCACACAAGTGGCGACCCCACACACGTTGTGACTTTGTTATTTATACTAAATATTTTTATTTTATATTACTTTTTTATTTCAACATACAATCTTGTCCAGTATGTTTTTGTCCTCCATAGAAAATAAACTATATAATAATGCAGCTATTTGCTAATTGTGTCCTTTACTTATATAGTGATAGTATCTACAATTGCAATATATCTGGGCAAAGTTTAAATTATATTTTGGGACAAATTTGACATTAATAAAAAATTCTTCAAGACACCTTCATACAAAAACATCATGGTAAACTTAATTCCTGTACAACAAGTTTTTTAAACATCCCATGGTTCCTAGGATTAACTTGTGGCATGTACATGAAATGCAACTATTTGTAATAGTTCGTGGAGACCTCAAACCTCAACGGCCTAACAAATATCATGATAAATGTTCTAAGAGTGTGTGATTCATGTCCATCTTAGGTGTAAGTAGAAAGTACATGATTGTCTATCTTAGATTAAGTAGAAAGTGTTCCCTAAATTTCCAAAACGTCTTATATTATGGGAGGGAGCATTTAGTAGTCTAAATTATGGTATAACATGACTAAGAGGGGTTTGTCGTCGAATCATTAGCATTTCTCTTTATAGTTTCTTTCAAGGCCATTCTTTGACAACAGAGGTGTTGCATTAGAGAAATTGAGGGAAATAGGTTAACCTACAGAGAAAGAGTGAAATGACGGTTCTTTGGTTCAACTATCGGAGATGGCTTCGTGTGTGTGCGTCCTGCATACCTGCTTCGTAAAACAACAGTGTGTGCAATAGATACGCATAATGCTGGTGTATGTCTATTGTGACGATGACATGATTGTTACGGATATGGTCGAAGCCAGGTGCATCGAAATGAGGTGCTGGTTTGTACATTGTACCCTCCAACATGGACATCCTTGAACTGGGCTTTGCTGATAAAATCTGGCAAAATATGTTCATATATCCCAAAATCCACATAGATTTGTTCCGAAATGATTGTTCATTTCTACTTATTTCCCTCTCCTTGAAATTATTCTCTTTGGCAAAAAATGTTCTTAGATCCCAAAATTGCTCCTTTTTCGTCGAAAAAAATGTTGTTGTTTCATAAAAATTGTTCCTCCTTCATTGAACAAATGCTCATTTTTCCTTTAAATTGTTGATCAAAGTTGTTTTGTCCAAATAAATGTTCTTTTTTATAGAATGTATATCTTTTTCTTGAATTCGTTCCGAACAAAATGTGAGTAAAATATACCTAGATGGCTAGATCTTAGGCAAGCAACGAAATGTGTGAAAAATTTAGGTCCAACCTTTATTGGTTGAACATGTCAATGGAGGCAATCAAGCGGCGTTTCCTTCTTGAAGGTATTGGTTGGAGTTTGCTCAGAACTACCTTCGTGGTTGGATCCAACAATGTCGGTGTTGTGCATCATTCCTTTCTTAAAGACGTCGTTGTTGGAGCACCTCTCCTGTTACAATCGAGTTGGTATCATTAGTAGTTGATGCTAATGTTCGGTACAACCGTTCTCTCCTTTTCCTTTTTTTTAATACTTTGGTTATATGCATTCTCAATGTCTTGGCTCACTCTTAATGCTAATTAGCTGGTAGAAGCAGTCAAACTTGTTTTTAGATCCCAAAATTGCACACCATTTGTTCAAGAATTATTTTTATTTAAATTTTTTATGTTTCCTAAAATAGATCTCTTTCGCAAAAAAATGTTCCTACATCACAAAATTGTTCCTTTTCAGAAGAAAAAAATGTTCTTGTTTCATTAAAAACTCCTTTGTTAAACAAATATTCCCTTTTCTTTAATATTTTTCCTCAAATTTGTTCTATCCAAATAAATATTCTTTTTATAAAAAATATTTAATTTTCTTTTAGCCTGTTCCGGACGAAATGCGTGTAGCTCAAAAAAAATGGTAAAATATGCCCAGATATTAGGCAAGCACAACTAGCCTGCAGCAGCTGAGTCCGGCCCATCCCTAACCATTGTGCATTGCTCTCCAACGTCCGAGGAACGCGGCCCAAGCCCAACTCCGAACCCTAACCACTCCGGTTCCTTCATGTTATCACCTCCGCCTTCCTCCCCCTCATATAAGCTTCCGCCGCCATTAGCCTCACCTCGTTCCTTCCAGTTTGCTAATCCCCACCAGAAGCTAGGGTTTCAGACCTACGAGTCTCCTCCCCACCAGTACCACGGCAACGCAGCGAGGACCATGCTTTTGAAGAGGGCGACTGCGAGCAGCAGCGCTGCCGTAGCAGCTTGCAGTCGCCCGCTTCAAAACCATGCCCCGAGCTGATAATCAGGTGGCAGGCAGGCACACCCATCGACGACGCGCCGCCCATCTGGCGTCTCGCCTTCTTCAGCCGGGATATCCTGACATCCAGATCGTAACTCAAAGTGTTTTGCATCTGCTGTTGCAGGACCTTCGTTTATTCTAGGATAGAAATTCTGCACGGGAGGTGGAGCTCCTGCCGTGCGGTCACAATCGTGCGATTATGATTGTACCTTACCGACACATTCCTTCTCAGATTCATTGTTTGCTTGCCCTTCTTTTTGTGATTTGTTTCATGCGTTGCCCCAAAAATATATATTTGCTAAAATAGTTAGTTCCACTTACATGCTTTTGGACAAGAGAAGTTGATTGCCTAATCTATATGCCATATTGTGACACATCATAATTAGCACAATGCTTATATTGTTTCACATCAACAGTTCTATATTGGCTAATACGTGATTCTCCATGTCATGCTTGCGTTTACGGATATACCTGTGCATTTTCAATGATCTATGGTGCCCATCTCATGTTGTAAAATATTAGCAAAGCATCTTCACTATCCCTGCTAAATGATTTTCCCTGTTACAGTAAAATTTATAGTCCTGAGTCACTTGAGAGGAAGAAACTTATATTGGCCCTTATTTTGCCTTGTCAGCTTGTTGGAAAAGCTATTTCATTTGTTAGAACTGAATTGGTGAAGGTTCCTGACACTAAAATCTTATGATCTCACTTTGTGTGAGATATTCTTTATGTTCTCATTCCTTTCATAACTACTAATAATAAAGTACTTGAAAATGCAAGGAACTTGGTTGGAAGGTGATCACACTTTATTTTGTGGTTCGTAGTCTGTACTGTCCTGATAATATTTCTGGGTATAGACGATATAATGATTGTGTACTATGAAGTACGTCATTTTGTTTTTGTGCTGATTGCCCAATGTTCCTGAACCTAAAATTTCATGATCTTGCTTGGTGTGGAATATTCTTCATATTCGCATTCTCTTCAGAATTAATAATAAAGTACTTGAAAATGCAAGGGACTTGGTTGGAAGGTGATCACAGTTTGTTTTGTCGTTAGTAGTCTGTACTGTGCTGATAATAGTTCTAGGTATAGTAGACAACATGGTGTTTGAAAGGTGATCACAGTGTGTTTAACCGTATACCAGAACTCCAGTATATCGTAACTTACCACAATTTTAGGAAAAGTTATTAGCAAGGGCAGCTCCTTATTCATTCACCTTTTGTAAAAGTTAGGGCTCAACGTGGATGAAAAAGGAACATTTCAAGTTTAAAGCTACCGTTTTCATCTTTGGTAAAAAAAAATCTTCGTTTGGGTCTAGCTTTTTGGCATTCCGTCCAGGCCCTGGCTCATGTAAGGCACACGAAAAGCTTGAAACCAAGAACTAAACATCTTGCATGGCCAAATTGCGAGAAAAAAGAATTAAGCCACGTTAGAAAGGCAAGCCCACCACAGACTTGTGTGTCCCGAGCATCACTGCTCTGGTTACCCCGAATGTTAGTTGGTGCGAGGAGATTGTTGCGTGGATGCAATACAAGTCAATACTATATGCTAGGTCAATGTGATACATTAGATTGATATTTGTCTATAGGGAATACTGGTGCGGCATGGTCAGTAACAAAGAGTTACCCAGCGCCGCTGGGCCTGCCTTGGTACATTGCATTTATTGAAATGTCCAAAGTTTGAAAGAGCAAACTGTGCCGAGGTTGACTCTGCTCTGCTCCAATGACGCTGTGTACATTACGGGGTAATAGGGCGTCCAGGAGGAAGAACATGGTCCTCAATAGACTTGACTGTAGACAAATTTTGGAGCACTAGTAATCGACTCTGTAGATTGTATGGAGGCGGTCGTCGAAACCAGGTAAGATCTTGTCCCCAACCCTTTAGTTCTGTTCGTTACTAGGTGCGAAAACTCTGTAATTAGGTAATGATGCTAGCATCGATTCATTCTGTAGGAGTGAAGATTGGTGCTGTGGGATGGTTGATGAGTTCCTGGATTTGAAGGCAAATCCATGTTCAACATCTTCAGTACCACCCGGGAATTCGCCCCTTATGCCTGCTAGGATATCTTATTCAGATAGTTTCGTGGGAGGGGATTTGGGAGAGAGTTGCTCAGATCCAGTAGAAGAAGAAGTGCATACAAGCATTGTTCAAGATGCAGAGCATGAATGCGGACATGCGGTGATTGGTCAGATATGGAGATGGAAATAAAGTGATCCCTGTCTCCTTGGAATAAAAGGTAAAGCCTGTGCCAGTGGTGTCTCAATCATATTTCCATTATACAGTTGTGGATGGTAGCTACGATGTTGAGGACACTGCCTACTTAGTCTTAATAATGCTTAGAGAAGTTACATACCTTCACAATTCCGCATCAGAATCTGTGATTCTGAACAATCATGTTGTGATGTACTGATTGATCTAAAAGAATGTTTACGGTAATCGTTTTATTATGTTTCTTAGTACTCACGTGTAGCTGTAAACTATTTTAAAATGCTGAATTAGTGTGATAGTTCATCCTATTTTCTAGCCTGTTAGTATATTAGAACACGACAACCCGGACATTGACAGTTAGCTGGAACAATGTGTTTGTTAGGTACAACGATTACGATGCAGATAGTCATAGACTACAAGTTCATAAGCAGACGACATCTAAGAATAAATTATAGACGATATAAATAGCTCTGTTTGTCTTGGTAAATCCAGCACGAAGCGACAGTTAAAGTATAAAAATGGCCAAGCCTTGGCTGAAAGAATAGCCCCTAATTTTGAAGGTAAGAAATTGCAGTTTAAATAAATGTATAAGATGTCGAGGAACATCTTGGGTCGCTATATGGGGAAAAGAACGATTTCAGAGCCGAATTCCACAAGCTAGTTCTTCATCACATGCTGACAAGGGAAAAATTTGAGGAGGGATGGGCAGATTTGTTGCTCGAATATGGGCTGCAGAAACACCCGTACCTAACTCAGATATATGAAGTTAGGCATAAATGGCGAAGCCTTACTTCCAGGGATTATTTTCGCAAATATGATTAGTACCCAGAGGAGTGAAAGTGCAAATCACATTCTGAAAGTATATGTTCCACCAGCCTGCACAATGCACCTGTTAGGCAGTACGAGAAACTGCAGTTCTACAAGGAGTCTGAAGAAAGCTACCAGGAGAGATGAACCTCGCTTGTATCACAACAATATGTTTAGTAAGCCACTTTTGCTTATAATAGATATGTCAGCTAATGAACTTATTTATCAACAGAGTGAGCTCGTGCTGAAGGTGAACAACGCAATCGATAGGCATGCAGGGAAAATATATACCAGAAATATGTCGGAACAATTTGGTGTCAATTTGTTTGAGTCAGGGTACTATGATGTTGAAGAAGTTGAATTTTGAAGAAGATATCTGACCAGGCATGTAAACAGTGTATCTGAGGGAGAAGCAGCGAACAAGTCGCTCGAACTATGGACTGACGGGGTAATATAAATACATGCGCCAAGTCCAGCTGACATGCTAATGTGTGCACAGGTGTGTACCTGTATGTAGTTGAAAACAAAACAGTAGTAATAGTCATGTTGTGTTGGGTGCACTTGTTAACCCCCTGCTGACTCAGTACCAAATGTGGTGTAACTTTGATTCCCTGTTACATGTACTATATAAGCATAATAACACATTTATTTGTCCAGTTAGATAATTGAGGATTGTTCATCACTGCCGGCGGTAGACAGTAAACAAAAAGTGTAATATGAGGTTGGTGTGGTTGTTGTCGGGGCTTCAGTTTGAAATTTGAACCTGCTAACTGTACTTGTTGCAAGTGATACAAGTATATTCCTAAGCATTGCTAACGTGATGATTTGTTAGTGATTCCGGGGCAGAGAACTGCACTCACAAGCAAGAAAATTATAGTCCATTCTTCACCTCAAAAGCAAGCCCCATCTTCTCTCCGTTACACATATTCACACAAATTTAGTAAGTACTCCCTCCGTTTTTTAATATAAGAAGTTTTAGATTTGACCACATACACATACACATGCACACAAATGTATGTAGACACATTTTTGTGTGCATGCACACTCATTTTAGTATGCACCTAGACAACATGTATACCACCTAAAACTTCTTATATTTATAAACGGAGGAGTAATTATTAAGATCAACCAGTAACAACCTGCCTCCTCTTCCATAATTCCAAAACGCAGCGTGGAATAGATGATAGCTAGCCGTGCTCTTATTGCAAGAAGTATCCCGAGAGGAAGAAGGCGAAGCCGACGAGGAGGCTCCCGTAGATGAGCAGCGTCTTCTGTCCGCCGGTGAGCGAGTTGCCGCCGAGGCCGAACTGCTGGTTCTGCGCGAACCCGGCGATCTCCACGCTCTTGCTGTCGAAGAAGGACTGCGCGGCGCCGCACGTCGGGCAGCGCCAGTCGTCGGGGAGCTTGTCGAAGGGCAGGCCCGGGGCACCGGGTACGACGGGTCTCCCGCCGCCTGGTCGTACAGGTAGCCGCACGACCGGCACTCGCTCACCCCCGTGTTGAGCACCGCGAACTGCTCCTCGAACCGCCGCGGGTCGAGCTTGGGCGCGTCGCCCTCGTCCAACTCCCCCGGCAACGGCGCAGACAGGTCGTCGACTTCTTGTTTGGTCATGTCCAGCGGCTTGTCGTCCTTGGAGACGTCGACGGAGTGGAGCGCCAAGTGTGGCTTCTTGTTGTGGGTGTGGATGAGCATGGGCCTTCTCTGGTTCTTGGACACCAGCATGCTGCATGGGTGGATTAGCCTTGCTGTGGCCGACGCCATTGTACCTCCTAACCTCTTAATTCCTCTCTATCTTCTTCTCTGTGTGTGTGTGTTGATGTTCAAGGTTTGGGTGTTACCTTGTTGGGAGAGGAGATGGAATCCATGGCGGACCTATTGTGCATAGAGGATATGCTTGGGCGTGCTGGTTGACGAAATGAGGTGCGGGTGGATAAGGTATGTGTGCACCACAGCTGAACCCGTCATGGTGTCGTTGCTTGGAGACCGACGCTTGTGAGTTGGTGACGGTGTGTCATCTTGGGAAGCACAGATATAGAGTAGCTAGGAAATGAAATTCATCAATTATTTTCCATTTCATGCAAAAAGAGTATTGCCACCGAGTCTAAAATTCTACTCAATCAGTAGCTGGTAGTGGTTTGGCATTTCTACCGTGCCACCGCCCACATATTCTACTCCATCTAGCTTACATTTCCCCGGAGATGGGAGTACTGAGGTTTTAACAAGCAGTACATAAAATCTGTGCAATTTACATGCTTTCGCCGTCTAAAAATATAGAGTTATGGTTCTTGAAGACGAGGTTTTTAAAAACAATATTGCTGCCTGTTTGTGCCAATCTATTTCATATAACTAGCACAAATTTGACAATTTAACCCTCCATCATAAGCGGAACCATTGAACTGTGCGTGATGCGACTAATTGTTTACGGGAAAATATTCGAACCATGTGCACGGTTTCAACCCATGTGTGAAGACCAACACGTCGCATACGGTTCCCTTAAGTAAACATGTGCTATATATCGCAGACAATTACATATTGCGAACCATGTGCATCGTTGCGTCAATCGCACATAACCACGTACAGTCCATGGTTGCTGGTGGGCGGGGTTGCGACGGGTGACCTTGATAGTTGTGTCGATATGCCTCCCCGACTTTTCGCATGATTGTCGAGCGCCTAGAACCGAGGTTGGACATGTGGAGAGTTTGTATTTTCCTTTTAGTGTGTTGTTATAGCTAGCAAATTTTGTTTTTTTTGTTTATAGTTTTCTTTTGGTTTTGTTTTCTATAAAATGAAGTGACCATATTACCTTTAGGAATTAAATGGATCTTCAACAATTTTGTTGTTTTCTGGAGGATTTTGTTAGCTGTACGATTTTTCTTTTCTTTGTTGAAAATAGTAAGATCATGAAATTTTACAAAAATTATATCTATGAATTCTCCATGCCTGAATTTTGTCAAATTTGTCGAACGATTTTTGTTTGTATAGAAAAGCATATGTCAGATCCTATTTTCTAAAGTAGAACATGTCTTCGAGGCATTCTCGTGAAGTAGGCTATGACATTGTCGTCGATCTGACTTGCCGGATTTGTGCATTCCACGCGACTAGGGATCCATGTTTGGGCGTGATAAGTGTTTAATAAATACTTATTTATACTAAACATTTTTACAATGTATAACCTTTTTGTTTAGTATAAGGCCTTATTCAGTATATTCTCGTACTATATTTAGACAAAAACCACATAATAATGCAGCTAAATGTTAAGTCTTGTTCTTTCATCATGTAATGATAATATCTACCATCACCATATATTTTCCCAAAGTTTAAATTACATTTTGGAATGATATTGTCATTAATAATATCTTCTTCAAGACACCTCTCTACAAAAACATGTTAAATAAATTCACTGAAACCAAAAATATTAAAACTATCTCGTGCCTCCAAAGATTAATCTTTGGTACTTATATGAAATTTAGTTATTTGTATTAGTTCGCGGCTATTCTTAAATCTTCCTAGAGTTCTCTAACCTCATTGGTCTAACAAATATCATGAATAGATATGTGCGATTTTCAATCCTAGGTCTATGTAGAACGTGTACATGATTAAGTAGAAAGGATTACCCAACTTTTCAAAACGTGTCATATTGTGGGACGGAGAAAATATTACTAGTTTAGATTATAGTATAACGTTACTAAGAGAGGAACATCGTTGAATCCTTGCTTTTTTATAGTTTTCATTTCTTCCATGGTCATTCTTTGCCACGGGAGCTGCTGCGTTAAATTTTTTGAGGAAAAATAGGTTAACCTACAAAGAAAGATTATAAGAGCATCTACAATAGCTGATATATTTTTGGAGGTGTAAAAATTGCATCACTAAAAAATTGCTTTTTAGGCACGAGAACTAAAATAGGGCACCATATATGGCATGGATTCACCAATAGATGCCCTAAGATAGTACAGCCGCACGTCAGCCACAACCACAATGCATATGTGTTGAACTAGATCATACTTAAACTTTGTAAAACTAAAACACATATATAAAGCAACAACTTCAAGTAATTCAATTTCAAATCCACCTATGAAATTCAAATTTAAAGCACGAATGTAGTGCATCACACCAACATAAATAGAAGTGCATATAATATAAATGATATTAGATAAAACATAGTCTCTCAAACAGTTGGGTTCATTCGATCCACATTGCAGCAAATCATCACCTTATCTTGATAGTTACAACCACTTGGGTTCATTCATCCACACTGGTCAAACAAGCCAACCACTTTTAACAACTGGTGGATATTGAGCTCCATCGGTGGCGTAAAGAAATGTCCTGACGTTCATGTCCACTTGTGTTCCGTTCATGAAAAAAAAATCATTCACAACCAATAGTTGTTCATTGGTTGACTTGGTCCAACGAACGCATCAATAGAAAACTATCCATGCCATACATACCAACACATATTCATCATTCGAGTAATTTGCGACTCTCCCTTCAGATTAACAATACCCTCCTCATCCATGTCAAGAATCTCGTTATCCAAGTTTGGTTCATACTCTTGAGAGACAAAATATCTATTTGCAACATTTATGAATTGCACAAAAGAGTCACCACCCATACTACAATTCATCGCAATATAAATCTACATATTAATCTCATCTTGACTGAATTAAACATCACACTAATAATAGAACAAACTGAGTAAAAGAACAATAAATACCTTTGTGACATGTCGTTGAACATATTGTTTGTGACCTGTCTCGACTGCTCCTCTTGCACGCCCCAAGATGGGAGAATTACAGGAGGGGAGGAGAGGTGGAGGAGGCACCTCAGCAGTCAGGGGAGAAACAACAGTCACGTGCTTTGTCTTCTTCGACTGCGACGAGGTCAGGCGGTGGCTAGCCGTGGAGCCACATATGACATATCCACCACGCCTAGAAGTGGCGGCCATGGGGCTGCTGCGGGCAGGACGAGAGGAACATTGTTGAGGGCGGGAATGGTGGCACCGATGGGCGCGGTGTTTTGGCACCAAAAGACCTAATTTTTTCTATAGTTAAACTATACATCAATGACAACTGCTTGTGGGGTTGTTTTGGCACCAAAAGACCTAAAAACGGTTAAGCCCCAAAATAGGGCTGGAGATGCCCTAAGGGCGGTTATTATGGTTCAACGATCGGAGATGGCATCGCGTGCGTACTTTGTATAATTAAACAACTATGATAGAAGCTTATCCTCCATCATAGAGGTTGATTGTAAAACAACACTGTGTGCAATAGATACGCATCATGTGTGCATGTTTTGTTGCAACGATGACCTGATCTGCCCTCACGGACATGGTCAAAGCGAGATGCATCTAAACGTCGTGTGGTTGGTTTCTACATTGTACCCTCCAAAAGGGAGAGGCTAGCTTACGCGCGGTTTTCGACCGCGTGAGCGAGTTTCCGACAGCAATACGATAAGGCACCGGGAGTAGGGCGCAGCGGCGTCGCCGGCTGAGGGAGAAGCCTAGGGGAAGGGCCGGGTTCAGGGAGAGAGCAAATTGGGGAGAAGCGGTGTCTCGGCTGGCATCGGGGAATTGTGTGGGTGCAGGGAGAGAGAGAGAATTTGGGGAGAGGAGGAGGAAGTGGGGAGGGTACGGGAGGAAGGAGAACGTGGGGACTGGGGAGGGAGAAAACCACATGCGTGTGCTAGACTGCGTGAGCCCTCACTCGCTCGAGAAAGAGTGATTTCACCTTCAAGAAGTTACTAAATCCCAAAATTGTACACATATTTGTTCCGAATTGATTGTTCATTTTTACTAAAATATTTTTCTTGTCCTAACCATACTCTCTTTTGCAATTTTGTCCCTTTTCGTCAAAAAGAGAGTTTTTGAAAAATGTACCTCCTTAGTTAAGAGATTTCTTTTTTATCTTATTTCTCAAAGATTTTCTGTTCAAATAAATATTATTTTCTATAGAAAGTACTTTTACTATTAAAATTTGTTCCGGACGAAATGTATGTGTAAATAAACCAATTTGTTTTTTGAGAATTTATACCCAGATTTTATTATGCAAGCAAGTTGCCTGCAGCAGCCGAGTCCGGCCCATCTCCATGACAATTGCGCATTTCTCTCCAACGTCCAACGAACGCGGCCCAGGCCCAACTCCAAACCCTAACTACTCCCGTTCCTTCTCCTTATAACCTCCGCCTTCTCCCTCTTTTGCTTCGTTCCGCCGCCATTAGCGTCGCCTCATAATCCCCACCAGAAGCTAGGGTTTTAGACCTACGAGCCTCCTCCACACCAGTACCACGGCAACGCAGCGAGGTCCATGCTTTTGAAGAGGGCGACTGCGAGCAGCGGCGCCGCCGTCGCCGCTTGCAGTCACCCTCTTCAACACCATGCCCCGAGCTGACAATCAGGTGGCGCCGCCCACCTTTCGGCCGTCTCCTCGGGACAATCCGGCTGTTAACTGCAAGTGTTTTGCATCTATTTGCTATTTTGCTCTTGCTACCTTCGTTTGTTCCGGTATAGAATTCTGCACAGGGGGTGAAGAACTGCAGTCTTGCAATGAAGATTGTGCTTTACCCGACATGTTGCTTCTCGGATCCATTGTTTGATTGCAGCTTCTTTTTGTGGTTTGTTCCTTGTGTTGGCAAAAACAAATTCTACGGAGTAAATCAGTTGGTAGTTCTACTATGATTTATTTAAATGCTTCTTTGTGTCATGCTTGCATCCTTGGGACATCTGAAGCCGTCTCCTCCAAAAGAAGAACAGGGTGGTTCTTCCTTGCTCTCCATTTCTTTTCCCCTATCTTTTTTATCTCAGTTTTCTCTCATTCTTTCCTAGATTTATTGTTTCTGTGGGGGCTGAAATGAGGAATACCAATCCATAACTAAATCTCTGCATCTCTAGATGATGAGAAACTACATGCACTACCATCTGATCTCGCCCCCAACTCGTTTATTCCCCTCTCTGTTTTTTGCTGGATTTGCTCGGTTTTTTGTTTCTTTGCTTGCTGCAATCGGTGATGTAGTCGTTTAATTGTGCTGAGTTCCTCTGTGATTATCTCAACAAGCTGGTAAAACATTACATACTCGATCTGCTGGGAACCACCAGCTTTACAAAACGCACACACCAAAAACAGCCACCCCTGAGGCAACCGACTACAAGTTTCACATCTCGAGACACTAACAACACTACAAAACAGCCCTAAAATATACATGCATCTTCAAAGTTCCTACTGTGGCCATCGCGATCCTTGCAGTGAATGTAAAGTCCTGAGTTATTGTGAGAAATAACCTGTATTGGCACCCGTTTTGCCTTCGGCAGTTGCGGGAAAAGCTATTTCATTTGGTTGAACTGAATTGCCTGAAGTTCCTCAACCTAAAATGTTTGTAGCCGACTTGAAGAGAATTTCTGTCAATGCGAGAACCTACAACCGTGCATATCCGTGATCGCCCTGTCAGGGTTCTATACAATATCTATATTTTGCTTGTGTCTTGTGTTATTTATATAATCTATATTTTGGATTTGAGAACTCTGGCAAACGATTGATCACTGCAGCTTTTGGAAACCCAGCACCCATCTTCGTTTTACAGTGGCTGGTTTTGTTCATTTTGGTCCTGCAGGTTAGTGGCCTACTTCACAAACAGAATCCAAGCTCACCTTGCCCAGGCTGCCTCTGGCCTCAACCAAGAACTATGCTCATGACTGGCGCACTGGATATGGTTACTTGTTGTAATGTGTGATGGTTGCAGACATGCTAGTTATGCCTTCCTTGCAATGTGTTTTTTTAGAATCTTTGCAATGTGTGTAGAATCTTGTCACGATTATATTACTTGGAAACAAGTTTAAAATTGCTCTCAATTCTCAAATGCCCCTCTTGCAAAATAGTGCTTTGGAAGTGTGGTAACAAAGAATCAACATAATACTCAATAAATAAGGTTTTCAAAAATGTCATGCAAAAATATGGTAATCCTAGATTGTAAAATGTTGGCAGCAAATGTAGAGTTTTGATATTTGAAAAGAAGCAAGGATGAATCAACTCAAATAATTTGACAGAATGTGGTTGAAAGGAGAGAGAAAATAGAAAGCCTTTAAGCAAGTTTTTTTTGCTAGTTAGCAACCATTGCAGAGCTTTTAGTTTTATAAAGTACATAAATAAATAAATTCATTTAGCATACACATCATGAGGGCAACATTCTAGAAACAGATGTCTTTGTGTTCATTTAGTTATTTATTTTGGTTTAAAGAGAGTTTTCATATATCATCAGTAACATAGTTTTTTACAACTTCTGACTCCGCAATGCACAGTCGGAGGGACATGCCCTATCCAGGAGTGGTATTGACCTGAAATTATAGTTTCAGCAGCCAGCAAATGGGCCACTTTGTTGCTACGTTAGTAGCTCTATTTTTGTTATAAACTGTTGCTTAGCAATTGTGTAATAGTTTAGTTTAGTTGTTTATCTGCTCTGTTGTTTATATATAAAATTTTGTTTCTACTTGTGAGAATCCTCTTAGTTTAGTTGTTTATCAGCTCTATTTTTGTTATAAACTACTGCTTAGCAATGTTGTGTAATCGTTTAGTTTAGTTCTTTATCTGATATATTTTTGCTATATAAATTTTGTTTGCACTTGTGATAATCCTCTTAGTTTAGTTGTTTATCTGCTCTCTTTTTTGCTATATAAATTTTGTTACTCCCTCCGATCCACAAAAAGTGTTGTGGAAAATGAACTTGCCTAATACAAATGCATAGCTATACTTGCGCCACTTTTTCTGGACCGGAGGGAGTAGTATTTGAGAATCCTCTTAATTTAGTTGTTTGCCTCGTCTGTTTTTGTTATAAACTGCTGCTTAGCAATGTTGTGTAGTAGTTTACTTTAGTTGCTTAGCAATGCACTCAACAATGCTTATTTTCTCTGTTTAACAATGAACATTCCTTGTGTGTAGGAATTAGGGATTGGTGGATGTGTAGTGACGATGTGGCTGCCATGAAGACATAGGAGCGGGAATCTGTACACGGTGCACTAAAGCCGCCGTCTACAGGAGCAAGATATTTGTACAGTAAGAGATGATGCGAAGACACAGTCGACGATCATCCGACGACCGTGAAGACATATGAGAAGGGCTCCATCCATGCGCACTGAAGCCAGCGTCGTCATATGACCTTTTATATAGCAGGGCGGACAAGAATACGGTGACGAATGAACGACCGTCTAGTCACATGGAACGGGGCTCGATCGATGGCGCAACCCGCCTCACCGTGCATTTTCGTTTACTATTGCCCTTATTATAAATTGTGATTTATAAAACTCCGAAGCTAATGTAAAATCTTTCACTAACGAACTAATATATTAACCTTTGTCCACTTGAGAGGGGCAACGGTGAAACACGACCATTGCCATTGAGGTTTTACACTGATAACGAGACTCGGGCAACGTATCATTTCTCTATTACAGAAGAATATTTTGACCCATTTCCATAGCGTCGATCGGTACTAGTGTAGGTCGGTAAAAAATATTGCGCTTCAATTTTGCTCTCATGTGTATACAGTAACTAGTAGTGTGTAATGGATCAAGAAAACTAGGAGTTTTATCCTAGAAATAAGCTTTTGAAAATGATCCACACTAATTACACGGGAGAATATTTGGTGCATTAGGGATTGTGGTGCACACATCGGGGTCCAGGTTGATCTCAACAAACACTGAATGAGAACACAAAAAGTTGAGAGGTAAGGTTAACAAACTTAAATAGGTTGTAGAAATGGATATCGGCCATGTGAAAATTTTCATGTAGAGGTCACCATGAACAAAAGCATCCTTGCAGAGGCTAGTAGAGATGGTGGTAATGAGAGGATCTCAGGGCGTTAGCACAAATTTATGTGAGGCCACAAAACACGAGCTTAAATCACCCTCAACCAGGCCTAGTGAAACAATTGATCGAAGTGTTCCTTCGTGGCTTGGATGAAAGCAAGGTTCATGTTGGCCTTGCACGTACCCCTCGTGCACGTACCAAACAATCCCTAGTTACATACTTACCTCTAGTGGAAGCATATGGCAACCAAACAACCCGAAACACCAAAAACTTGCGTATGGTGGGTTGATTAGCCTTAAAGCAAGTAACCACATGTGCCTTTTATGGCATCCATGCAATTGAGTTATTTCCACTAATTGTTTGTTCAATCTATCTACTCAAAATAAAAATATAAGTCCCAAATGACATATTGTGGGTATTACTTCCTTTGGTTCGGTGTATAAGTCCTCCATAAATTTTGATCCAAAATTTGACCATGATTGTGAGCATATGTGTTATATGCCACAAATATTTTATGATCGAAAACTTCTTCCGAATACGAATTCGGTGGTATGTTTTTTTGTAATACAAAATATACTTTCTTAGCTAAATATAGGGTAAGAGTTGGACTTAGTAATCAAGGGGGAATTATACACAAACTAGAGCGAGTACTCATGCCCATACAGTGAGTAGTAGACTTTTATCAATCACAAAAACCTGGAGTTTTGTCCTGGAAAGAAGCTTTTCAAAGTTTGGCACAAATTACATTGGAGATTATTTGGTACACCCGTCGGGTCTTGGTTAACACATTTAGAATTTGGAAAATACTTGAACAAATTGTGACATACTCCCTCCATTACAAAATATAGGTTGTTTTAGATTTTCGGAGATTCGTACGTATGTAAATAGATGCTAGCTCGCGGCGGCTCGTTTCCTGCCTAGGCTCCTCGAATACCCGCCGCCAAAATTTATGACACCAATTGGTATTACTACTAGATTCGCAAAAAAAAAGATTTGTCTTGACATGAAGTTTCAAATATACCAATTTGATTGCATATATGTTTGTACTTTTTTCTATAAAGTTGGTCAAATTTAGAAAATTTTGACGTAGAACAAAAGCTAAAAGTACACTTATTTGAGAACGGAGAGAGTATATACATATGAATGAAGAAAAAAACTAAAACATCTTATATTTAGAAACTTAGGGAGTAGTTCCCTAATTACTCTTTTAATGTGGCTCAACTGCTGATGAAAAATTCAAATTTTCCATTTTCCAAATTAGTGTCTTCCAAACTTACTCCAAAATTTCACTTTCTTACAAATTTATATGTCGTGTACTCTCTCCGTTCCATATTAATTGACTCACATATATGTAAACATGGATGCATCTAGACACATTTTAGTGTGAGATACATCCATATCCACATATATGTGAGTCAATTAAAATAGAACGGAGGGAGTATTTCCTATTATTTGCAGAAAAAAGTTCAAAGGCATCGACCAAATTAACTGGACGCATGGGGTGCCCCCGTGTAAATAGACGCTAGCTCGCGGCGGCTCGTTTCCTGCCTAGGCTCCTCGAATACCCGCGCGAGGTAATTGAAAACACCAGCGAATCGTAGGCGTGCATCGGGCACGCAACAGACAGACGCGCATGCGTGCGTCTCCTCGTCGCCCGCGCGGCAGTAATTACTGCTCGGGGGTCGGGCGCCACCAATGCTCCGGCGACCATCACGGTGTACATATAGTAACAGCCACCTCAGCATTTCTTCCTTCCTGCATAGCAATTCCATACCCACATTTCGCTGCTGTCAGCACTCGATCACCATCACCATGTCCAGCTGTTCTCCGTCTCCGGTGGGCAGCATCGGCGGCGAAGGCGGGGCGCCGCTGACCGCGTCGGCCATCGTCGCGCAGGCCGTGTCAGGGTCGCACGTCCTAAAGATCGACGGCTACTCCCGCACCAAGGGACTTGGCAACGGTAAAAACATCGAATCCGAAAAATTCGGCGCCGGAGGCCATCGTTGGTGTATGCTCTAGTGCTCTACTACCCAGACGGCGATGGATCGGAAGACGCCGATTGGATATCCATTTATCTGCGGTGCTTTGATCAAACTGTTGCAGTCAAAGCAGGATTCAAGATAAGTTTACTTGACAAGAATTGCCAGCCAGTGCCGTCGTACAGCAAACCCAGCAGCAAGGTGCACACCTTCTCCAGCAAAGATACATCGTGGGGCTTCGCTCAGTTCATCAAAAGCAAGGACTTGGAGGCATCCCTTTACCTCAGGGATGATGCTTTCAACATCAGGTGCGACGTCAATGTGGCACAGAAGATCTTCACCGAGCCAGTCCTGCCGTCCGTCGTGGTACCACCATCGGACATGCACCGGCACCTAGGACAGCTGCTCCTGGCCGGCGAGGCTTCAGATATCACTTTCGAGGTCGGCGCTGAGACGTTCGCCGCACACAGGTACATACTCGCCGCTCGATCATCAGTCTTCAAGGCGGAGCTTCTCGGTCCCATGAAGGAGAAGAGGGCCACTAGCGTGCAGATCGAGGACATGGAAGCCGGAGTGTTCAAGGCTTTTCTGCACTTCATCTACACCGACTCGCTGCCCGTGATGGACGAGGGTGATGGGGCGGCGATGGCTCAGCATCTGCTTGTCGCGGCGGACAGGTACAACATGGAGAGGCTGAAGTTGATCTGCGAGGGGAAGCTATGTGATCACATCACCGGAGGCACGGTGGCGACGATGCTGGCACTGGCTGAGCAGCATGGCTGTGGTGCTCTGAAGAAGAAGTGCTTCAAGTTCCTCACATCTCCGGGTAACCTGAAGACAGTCATGGTGTCCGATGGGTTTGAGCACCTAAGGATCAGTTGCCCGTCTGTACTAGAGGAACTGGTTGCATTGCTTGCTCCTTGATCTTAGGAGGTTTAAACCGACAAAATCTTACTATTTATCTAAGTTATCCCGCTATTTCTATTTTCAGAAGTGATGATATCCTACTGTGTTGCTGCATATATTTCAGCCCAATCGTCTTTTCTAGATATATGAATATGCTCTATTTTTTTTTTTTTGAGATTGGTTAAAAGAATCAAAACTAGGTGGAGCTTTTGTTTAACTTGAAGAAAAAATTCTGACCAGGTTAACCCATTTCCATTAAAGATAACGGAAATACAAAGTTCACTGCAAGCAAACATCGAAAAAAAAAGAAATGGGGGATATCGAGTTGGGGCACTAGTAAAAAACCCGCTGCGAGTGCTCGATCTCAAACACACCTATGGAGTGAAAACCTCATTCCATATATACCACCTAAACCCAAACTAGGGAGAGAAAAAAGTATACAACAAACTTCAACCATACAATCCAGGGACCAAAAGCAACAAGAGACTCCAGCAAGGCAGCAACCATCCGCTGAGATCATATCAACCGAAGGCCAAAACAACATCCAGTTTTATCAACAACACCCAGAAGATCGACCAGCAAGCTCAGCAGGGGGGCAATCATCCCACCTTAGGGTTCCCGGAGCCGGGTAAGACGACATCTTCATCATCTTCCTGGTACAACCGGCAAAGCAAACACGGGGCGACAAAGCTACCTAGGATGGGGCTGACACAATGACACGTCCGGGCTTGTGCCTTTGTCCCATGTTCTTTTTGCATTTTGATGATTTCTCAAAGCTTGGCTAGGATTCACCTAGAGTCATCGGATTGCATGAAGATCTCAACCATCAGATCAACTTCTTTCTACACCCCATGTGATCAGTCAAGTTCTCAACAAGACCTCTTGTAACACCTTGTACAATCTTGTAGCCACGCCATGAATTAAATTTAGAGAAACCTTCATCTACATCGTCTTCGATTCGGCCCTGTTGCACCCATTCCGCCAGCCGAACAAATAAACTTCCTTTCTTACCTTCGGAAATGATATTGCCATTTTTTCACCTCGCTGCCTAGTCTCGCTGATGAACACTATTTTGGGCTTATAGGTGCGAACGACAAGCACCAAATCATGAACCGTCCCGGGCTGCCCCGCGCCCCAGAGATTCCAGCCTAGGAGACTCATTGCTCCTGGCAGGTGCTAACACTTGCGCCTGCCAGTTGACCAGCAGTCCCATGGCTGGTTGCTTCCAGTTTTTCGGTTTCTCCACCGTGCCTCACCTTTCCTGTCAGGTGTCCACCTCTAAGCTTCTTTTCTTCAGGTTTGTTGCTGTCAGCGTTGCCTTCCTCCATGCTCCGGGCTTCAGCAGTTAAAAATCTGAGATGGAGGCTTGGCCTCAAACATTGTATAACGCAAGATGGCGCAGGCAAAGGTGTCGGCATCGTGCTGTTCTGGGATGAGCAAGTTGAAATAAAAGTGTTTTCCGAGGGTTCAAGGCACTTTGATGTGTTAGGGCATCTCCAGCCCCCCCCTAGCGCCCCCCTCAAGAGAACAAATAACGCCGATTCGGACAAATAGCACCGAAAATCTTTCAGTCGGCCCCCCAGGAACCCAAATAGCGCCGTTTCGGCCAAAATTAGCGCCGGCACTCCCAGGCCAAAACCAGTCCACTAGGTTCCGCCTGGGGACCAAACAAAGGGAAAACGCGCGTGGGCCAGCACTATCGGCGAGACACTCTCCCCACCCCCGACTCGCCTTTCCCCTCCCCTTTCGCGTCGCCGCCTTGTCGCCGCCGGCACCACCCCTCGTCCCTCCGCCGCACGCAAGCCACTAGAAAGGCCACCACCCCAAATCTCCACGCCACTGGCACCGCCCCTCCTCCCCCCCGTCGTGATCTAGGCCCTAGGAAGACTCTCGGGGCGAAACACGCCCACCCGCCCACTAGGTGTTTGGTGTTTTGTCCGCCCAACCATGGACTCCAACGACGAGGAGCTGCTCGCCGAGCTGCTGGAAGAGGAAGCCGAGGCCGCCGTCGACGATGAAGAACACTTGCTGATCCTCACATGCCTTGTCGGCCTGCTCATAAACGAAGCGAAGCTGCGGCGTGGTGGATCGGCACCGGGTCGCCAGAAGATCAAGCCGAGGCAGCGCTACGAAGACTATTGCATCCTCTACTCCAACTACTTCGCCGATGATCCCCTACAGGACGAGAGGGAGTTTCGGCACCGTTTCAGGATGAAACAAACGCTCTTTCTCGACATCATGCATGCCATCCGGGAGTTCGACACCTACTTCAAATGCAAGAAGGATTGCACCAGCACGGTAGGCTTTACCTCAATTCAGAAGTGCACGGTGGCGATGAGAATGCTTGCATATGGTGCTCCCGGCGATGCGCAGGATGATTATCTGCGCATATCCGAGTCCACTTCCATTAATTGCTTGAACATGTTCTATCGGGTAGTGGTTGCAGTGTTTGGGCCAACATACTTGCGATCATCCAATGCGGAAGACACTGCTTGGATCTTGGCCATGAATGAAGCAGAGGCTTCCCTGGGATGCTTGGAAGCATCGACTGCATGTATTGAGCATGGAAGAACTGTCCATTTGCCTCACAGGGGATGTACAAAGGCCACAAAGGTGCTTGTAGTGTGATTCTTGAGGCAGTGGCTACAGGATCTGTGGATTTGGCATGCTTTTTTTGGTATGCCAGGAACTCACAATGACATCAATGTCCTGCAGTGCTCGAATGTCTTCGACAAGCTTGTTGAAGGTCTGATACGTCTCAAACGTATCTATAATTTTTGATGTTCCATGCTGATATTATATCAATTGCTACATGTTTTGGTTACACTTCATATCATTTTTATGCATTTTCTGGGACTAACCTATTAACAAGATGCCACAGTGCCAGTTCCCTGTTTTCTGCTGTTTTTGGTTTCAGAAAATCTATTAAGGAAATATTCTCGGAATTGGACGAAACAAAAGACATCGTCAATAATATCACGAGGAGATCACGGAGTCCAAAGGGGAGTCGGAGCAGACCCACCAGGGGGCCACGCCACACTAGGGCGCGGCCCAGGGTGGGCCCGCGCCCCCCTATGGCGTGGTGGCCCCCCTCGGCCACCGCCGCCGCCTCTTCGCCTATATATTCTCCGCGACGCGAAAACCCTAGGACGGTCGATCATATTCCACGAAAAGTTCCGTCGCGGCCGTCATCGTCAATCTCAGATCGGAGGAGTTCTGAAGCTCTTCCCGGCACCCTGCCGGAGGGGAGATCATCACCGGAGGGCTCTACACCACCATGCCTGCCTTCGGAGTGATGCGTGAGTAGTCCACCCCTGGACTACGGGTCCATAGCAGTAGCTAGATGGTTGTCTCTCTACCTTGTGCCTCCATGTTTAGATCTTGTGAGCTGCCTAGAATGATCAAGATCATCTTATTGTAATGCTAGATGTTGTGTTTGCTGGGATCCGATGAATATTGATACCATGTTTATTCAAGTTGTTTATCTATGTGCTCTTGATCTTGCATGCTCTCCGTTGCTAGTAGATGCTTTGGCCAAGTAGATGCTTGTGACTCCAAGAGGGGGTATTTATGCTCGATAGTGGGTTCAGTCTCTAGATATCTGGATCAGTGACAGAAAGGTCTAAGATGGTAGATGTGCTGTTGCTACTAGGGATAAAACATTGGTGCAGTGTCCAAGGGCACTTGTATTGATTACATTACACACTTTACTTCATGCAATAATCTGTTGTTAGCAACTTAATACTGAACAGGATGCGGATGCTGCCTTGAAGGTGGATTATTTAGGCATAGATGCGGTTGGAATAACGGTCTATGTACTTTGTTGTAATGCCCAACTAGATTTCATAGTAGACATCTTGGCATGTATTGCATTGTTATGCCCTCTCTATTTGTCAATTGCCCAGCTGTAATTTGTTTACCCAACATGCTAGTTATCTGTTCTGAGAGAGACACCACTAGTGAACTGTGGACCCTGGTCCAATTTCCTCATACTGTTTACACAACCTGCTGCAATCATCTGTTTCCTGTTACTTGCTGTGTTTCCTGCTGTTTTCCACACCATACGTTTAACTCTTTGTTTCTGCAAGACCGGAGAGATTGACAACCTCTCTGTTTCGTGTTGGGCAAAGTTCTGGTTTGTGTCTGTGTAGATTCCACGTTGGTGCAAGCTCCCTAGCGCCAGGGGGAGTCAACATCAACAACCTTCCAATAGATCATCAAGTCCTACTGGATTGATAACCTTGGGTAGATTTCTCAAGTGAAAACTTCTGCTGTCTACATCATAACCTTCCTCTTGGGGTTCACCAACACGTAGCCATCAAGCTGTTTTCTGGCGCCGTTGCCGGGGACTTGGAGGCTATTGGAAAGGGGAGTCTCTCAGTTCCAATCTCTTTACTTTGTTTTTTGTCTTGTTTTAGTTTTGTTTTGCTTGCTGTTAAAAATCAAAAACCCAAAAAAAATTTAGTTTCTTGGATCTAGTTTATTTCGGTTTGTTATTATGTCTAGTTATTTATTTGCTATCAATGTCTTCTCTGTTTGAAACAAAATCTTATTGGCTAAGTGGGTTCGCGGAGGAACAACATAATTACTATAAGGAATACCGCTTGTCTCAAAAAGGGAAATATTTATGGGAACAAATAAGTAGATTGAATTATTTTGCTAAAAACTTGTGCTCTACTTATGATGAATCCTACTGCTTTAATGAATCTTTATGTTGTAGAAGGCATAAACACCTCCCTTTCCAATGTGATTATAATGATAATGAAACTTTGGCTGCTTATGCTAAAGGAAATTATGACTTTGGTAATCTTGAGCGAATTGAAGAATTTTTGTTTTTAAGGGTGCCTATGAAATTGCTGGTTATATTCAAAATGATGATGCTCCTTATAGAACTGAAAATTATGCTATACTTGGTTATTGCCTTGAATATTATAATGATAATCCTTATATCACTGAATTTCTTGAGAAAATTATTCTCCAGAACAACTTGCTACCTTTCAGGAACCTGTGGGAGAAGAAACTGCTAAAACTGAAAGCTCATTGGATGAAAAAGAGGAAGAGAGTGATGGACAAAAGGAGGATCTACCTTCTAATGATAGTAACTCTTTAACTCTTACATTATATGATTGCCCTCCACGCCTATCTAAGGAGGAAGAGTGCTAGACTGTTGAATGTCATGATTCTATTGAAATATCTCTTTTGATAAATTTGAAAAAACATCCTCCTTGACTCAAGTAAAAGAGGAAATTGCAGAAAGTAAAAATGTGCTCCCTAATGTTATATATGATAATGCTCTTGATGATGGTCCTATATTGCCTAATGATATTAATTATACTACTATTGTCAAAAGTGGGTTTAATAACCCCACTGTTTTCGAGCTTAATAAAAATTATGTGTTTGTAGATCATGAAAAGCATGCTTTATGTGATAGTTATATTGTTGAGTTTGTTCATGATGCTACTGAAAGTTATTATGAGAGAGGAAAATATGGTTGTAAAAGTTTTCAAGTCACTAAAACACCTCTCTTTATGTTGAAAGTTTTGAAGTTATATTTGTTTCATCTTTCTATGCTAGTTGCTTTATGCTTCAATAATTTGTTTTGTTATAAGATTCCTTTGCATAGAAAGTGGGTTAGACTTAAATGTGTTTGATAATTAACTCTTGATGCTCTCTTTTGTTTTTCAACTCTTATTCTTATGAGAGCATCATTAAAATCTTCTACCTAGCTAAAAGGCATTAAAAGAAAGCGCTTTTGGGAGGCAACCCATTATATTTTATTTTTAGTATTAGTCAAGATGCTTGTTTACCTCTGTAGCAACTCCTTTGTATCTTTTATTTGCTGTTTTGTTGTGCCAAGGAGAGTTACTAATGCAAAGTTGGTATTTATTTTCGGGACTGCATTGGAACAGATTGCTGTTCGTCACCGTTTAATTCAGTAGAAAATCAGAAAAAATCTAAAATGCTGAAACTTTTTGTGCATGTTCCTGATGATGTTACGCAACTTTCATTATTTCAAAAGTTTTCATCTGAGCATCGTAAGTGCCTCGAAAAAATTCGTCATTACAGACTGTTCTGGTTTGACAGATTCTGTCTTTTATTTTGCATTCTCTCTTTTACAAGTTTTTAAGTGGTTTCTTTTCATGTAAAAGTGCCCACTTGAGCCTATTAACAGTGGCTAATGTTTAAATAGTTGGCTTGTGAAGTTTGTCTTTGCTAGAACTTTAAAGTATTATCTTTTAGTGCACTAACCTGCTAATGAGAAAAGCTGTTAAGTTTGGTGTGAAGGAAGTTTTCAAGTGTTGATAGAGGAGAATGATATTACATGATCAAGAAGAGTGAAGAGGTTAAGCTTGGGGAGGCTTACCTCCCCAGCATATTTCAAGAAGACTCAAGCATCTAAGCTTGGGGATGCCCAAGGCATCCCCTTCTTCATCTACAAATTATCAGGTCATCTCTAATGGTGCTATATTTTTATTGCTTCATGCTAGTGTACTCTTCCTTGGAGCGTCAGTGTGTTTTTGTTTTCAGTTTGTTTTGTTTTGTTTGCTGTGCTATACTTGTTGGATCCTAGTATTCATGTTTGGGAGAGAGACACGCTCCACTTTTTCATTAGAATACTCTTGTGCTTCACTTATACTTGTTGAGTATTCCTGTCTAGCTGCTGTGATTGCTTTTAGCTCTCAGTTTTTCATGTATCTCTTGTTAAAGCTATCAGTTTCTTTTGAAGAAAGTACTGTCTTGCTTCACTTATATCTGTTTGGAGAGTTGTCAAATAAGTTGATTGGTGTTTGGTTGGACCAGAAAAATGCTATGCATGTGGTAGTGGTATAAAATGCTTACATGAATCTTTTAGATCGTTGTCTTGAGTAATTTGATGCTTGCCAATTGTTTTGAGCTGTCAAGTAATTAATGTTTAAGGTTGTGCATCATGTAAGTAATGACTATTAATGAAGAACTACTATAAGGATTTTCTGCTATAATAATCTGTTGCATGATTGGGAGACCATAGTAGTCTATAATTTTTGGATGAATTCTATGTGTTAACAAGGAAGACAGTGGGAGTCTATGGTTCGTCAAACCTTGTGTTTTATGTAGACTCTTGCTATTCCAGTTGATAATGATGTTTGCTTATAATAACTTTGCTAGCCTAAACTCTGTACTAAGAGGGAATGCTTCTTGTACATTGATACGTCTCCAACGTATCCATAATTTCTGCTGTTCCATGCTTATATTATACCATTTGCTACATGTTTTATATACACTTCGTATCACTTTTATGCATTTTCTGGGACTAACCTATTAACAAGATGCCACAGTGCCAGTTCCCTGTTTTCTGCTGTTTTTGGTTTCAGAAAGTTACTTCTGGAAATATTCTCGGAATTGCACGAAACAAAAGGCCAAGTCCCTATTTTTCCAGCACGTACACGGAGTCCGAAGGAGAGACGAAGGAGAGCCACGAGGTGGCCAAACCACCTGGCGGCGCGGCCCACCAGCCGCGCCTGCCTGTGGTTTGGGCCCCTCGGGGGTCCGCCGACATCGCCCCTTCGCCTATTTATTCCCCGAGACGCGAAAACCCTAAAACACCGAGCCTTTCATCCAGAACATATTCGCTGCCGCCGCCGTCGTCAACCCTAACTCGGGGGGTTTCTGAAGCTCTTCCCGGCACCCTGCCGGAGAGGGGAATCATCACCGGAGGGCTCTACATCGCCATGCCCGCCTCCGGAGTGATGCGTGAGTAGTTCATCCTTGGACTATGGGTCCATAGCAGTAGCTAGATGGTTGTCTTCTCCACTTGTGCCATCATGTTTAGATCTTGTGAGCTGCCTATCATGATCAAGATCATCTTATTGTAATGCTACATGTTGTGTTTGCTGGGATCTGACTTATATTGATACCTATGTGGAGCTGAATATTATATTATCATGTCTATGTCATTTGTGATCTTGCATGCTCTCCGTTACTTGTTGAAGCCTTGGCCAGTGAATACTTGTAACTCCAAGAGGGGGTATTTATGCATGATAGTTGGGTTCAACCTCTATTTAACCTGGGATAGTGACAGCAAGTTCTAAGGTTGTAGATGTGTTGTTGCCACTAGGGGTAAAACAGCAATGCTTTATTCAAGGATGAATGTATTGTTTACATTACGCACATTACTTAATGCAATTGTCTGTTGCTTGCAACTTAATACTGGAAGGGGTACGGATGTTAACCGGAAAGTGGACTATTTAGGCATAGATGCATGCTGGATAGCGGTCTATGTACTTTGTCGTAATGCCCAAATGAATCTCATAGTAGACACCACAGCTCACACATGCATGTTATATGCACTTATCAATTGTCAATTGCCCAGCTGTAATTTGTTTACCCAGCATGTTAGTTATCTTATTGGAGAGACACCACTAGTGAACTGTGGACCCCGGTCCATTCTTTTACATCTGAAATACAATCTACTGCAATCATTGTTCTCTACTGTTTTATGCAAACAAACATCATTTTCCATTCGATACGTTTAACCCTTTGTTTTCAGCAAGCCGGTGAGATTGACAACCTCACTGTTAAGTTGGGGCAAAGTAATTTGATTGTGTTGTGCAGGTTCCACGTTGGCACCGGAATCCCTGGTGTTGCGCCGCACTACACTCCTTCACCAACACCTTCGAAGCAAACCTCGTTTTCCTACTGGTTCGATTAAACCTTGGTTTCATACTGAGGGAAAACTTACTGCTGCACTCATCATACCTTCCTCTTGGGGTTCCCAACTGACGTGTGACGTACAAGCATTGTTTCTGGCACTATTCGGGGAGATATTCCCTCGTCAACTAGAGCCACCAACACGTTTTCTGGCGCCGTTGCCGGGGAAAACCGAATTGCTTCTGCAAGGGGAGTCTCTCACACCCAATCTCTTTACTTTGTTATTTGTCTTGCTTAGTTTATTTTTATTTAGTCTTGTTTGCTCTCTTTATCAAAAACACAAAAAAATTAGTTACTTGTTTAATTCAGTTTGATTTTGTTTTTCAAAATGAGTACTCCTGAGAACACTAAGTTGTGTGACTTCACTAGCACAAACAACAATGATTTCATATGCACTCCTATTGCTCCACCTGCTTCTACAGCAGAATTTTATGAAATTAAACCTGCTCTATTAAATCTTGTTATGAAAGAGCAATTTTCTGGTGTTAGTACTGATGATGCTGCTGCCCATCTTAATAACTTTGTTGAACTTTGTGAAATGCAAAAGTATAAGGATATGGATGGGGATATTATAAAACTGAAACTTTTTCCTTTCTCCTTGAGAGGAAGAGCTAAAGAATGGTTGCTTTCTTTGCCTAGAAATAGTATTAATTCTTGGACAAAATGCAAAGATGCTTTCATAGGGAAATATTATCCTCCTGCTAAGATTATATCCTTGAGAAGTAGCATTATGAATTTTAAACAACTTGATAATGAACATGTTGCTCAAGCTTGGGAAAGAATGAAATCTTTGGTGAAGAATTGTCCCACTCATGGACTGACTACTTGGATGATCATCCAAACCTTTTATGCAGGATTAAATTTTTCCTCAAGGAACTTATTGGATTCAGCCTCTGGAGGAACCTTTATGTCCATCACTTTAGGTGCAGCAACAAAGCTACTTGATGATATGATGATCAACTATTCCGAATGGCACACCGAAAGAGCTCCTCAAGGTAAGAAGGTAAATTCTGTTGAAGAAACCTCCTCTTTGAGTGATAAGATTGATGCTATTATGTCTATGCTTGTGAATGGTAGATCTCATGTTGATCCTAATAATGTTCCTTTAGCTTCATTGGTTGCTCAAGAAGAGCATGTTGATGTAAACTTCATTAAAAACAACAACTTCAACAACAATGCTTATAGGAATAATTTTGGTAGCAACAATTATAAGCCTTATCCTTCAAATGGTTATGGCAATTCTTATGGTAATTCCTACAGCAACAATAGAAGTGTGTCCTCTGATCTTGAAGCTATGCTTAAAGAATTTATTAGCACACAAAAAGCTTTCAATAAAACTGTTGAGGAAAAGTTTGAAAAAATTGATGATCTTGTCTCTAAAGTTGATAGTCTTGCTCATGATGTTGAAATTCTAAAACTGAAAGTTATGCCTAATGAAGTTAAAGATATTAAGTCATTTGCTACAGCAAATGCCATCCAAGTTCGAATTGATAATAATATTAGGATGTTGGCTGAATTGCATGCTAGGTGGGAAAAAGAGGAAGAACTTGAAAAAGAGAATAGTATAGTTAGAGTTTGTACTATCACCACCACTAGTAATGCTAATTTTACATGCTAGTAACCTCCTACTATTGATGGTAATGTTATTGGTGTTGGTAATGTCTCTACTACTTCTGCAAAGCGTTTGAAATTGCCTAAAACTGCTGAAACTTTTTCTGATAAAAGTGCTGAAATTTTTCAAACTATTGGAGACAATGGTTCCACCACCATTGACAATAATGATTTTGATTTTGATGATTGTAACATCTCTGAAGTTATTATGTTCTTGCAAAAATTAGCTAGAAGTCCCAATGCTAGCACTATTAATTTGGCTTTTACAAAGCATATTACAAATGCTCTTTTGCAAGCTAGGGAGGAGAAGTTGAAACTTAAAGCTTCTATTCCTAGGAAATTAGAAGATGGTTGGGAACCCATCATTAAGGTAAAGGTGAATGATTTTTATTGCAATGCCTTGTGTGATCTTGGTGCAAGTATTTCGGTTTTGCCCAAGAAGCTTTATGATATTCTTGATTTGCCACCTTTGGAACATTGTTATTTGGATGTTTTTCTCGCTGATAATGCTATGAAGAAACCTTTGGGGCGAGTTAATGATGTTTTTATTACAGTAAACAATAACCTTGTCCCCGTTGATTTTATTGTTATGGATATTGAATGCAATGCATCTTGTCCTATTGTTTTGGGAAGACCTTTTCTTCGAACTGTTGGTGCCATCATTGATATGAAAGAAGGTAATATAAGGTACCAATTTCCTCTCAAGAAAGGTATGGAACACTTCCCTAGGAAGAGAATGAAGTTACCTTTTGACTCTATTGTTAGAGCAAGTTATGATGTTGATGCTTCTTCTCTTGAACACTTGATTTTCACTTTCTGCGCCTAGCTGAAAGGCGTTAAAGAAAAGCGCTTATGGGAGACAACCCATCGTTTTTATTTGCTGTTATTTTTGTTTTCTTTGAGTCAAGGAGTTTTGTTACTTCTGTAGCAACTCCTTTGTATCTTTATTTTATCGCAATGTTGTGCCAAGTAAAGTTCTATATTGAAAGTTGATGCAAGATTTGGATTTCTGCGCAGTGACAGATTTTTAGCTGTCACGGATTTGAGCTTATCTCCCTGTAGAAAATTCAAAAAATTCTGAGAAAAATCACGCATATTCCTGAGATATGTACGCAACTTTCATTATTTTAGGCCAGATCCATCTGAGCAACTTAAGTGCCTCGAAAAAATTCGTCATTCCAGACTGTTCTGTTTTTGACAGATTCTGCCTTTTGTTTTGCATTCGCTCTTTTACTGTGTTTGTGTGGATTTCTTTGCTCCACAAAGCATTGGTGGCTGTAGCTAATGTCCAGAAGCTTTGGGATTGATTGTATCATTACAGAATATGAGAATTTTTGATTATGCACTAACCCTCTAATGAGAACTGTCTTGAGTTTGGTGTGAAGGAAGTTTTCAAGGATCAAGCGAGAAGGGTGATATTATGTGATCAAGAAGAGTGAAAAGCCTAAGCTTGGGGATGCCCCCGTGGTTCATCCCAACCATATTCAGAGAGACTCAAGCGTCTAAGCTTGGGGATGCCCAAGGCATCCCCTTCTTCATCAACAAACTTATCAGGTCATCTCTAGTGAAACTATATTTTAATTCTTTCACATCTTATGCGCTTTACTTGGAGCGTCTGTGTTTTTTTTTTTGTTTTTGTTTGAATAAATTCGGATCCTAGCAATCCTTGTGTGGGAGAGAGACACGCTCCGCTTTTTCATGTGAATACTCATGTTCTTCACTTATATTTGTTGAGTATTCTTAACTAGCTACTGCAGTGCTTTTAGCTCCTGTTTTTCATGCATCTCTTCGAGCTGTTAGCACTTGTTTATAAATACTCTCTTGCTGCATTATATTATCATTTGGAGAGTTTATGTTTAAATAAATTTATTGGTGTTTGTTTGGAAGAAAGAAAATGCTACATGTAGTAGTTGGTATTGGAAAAGACATATGCATTCTTGTAGATCATTGTCTTGTTTTGATTTGATGCTTTGCAATTGTTTTGAGCTCTCAAGTAGATCATGTTTAAGCTCTTGCATCATGTAGTTAAAGCCTAGTAGTGGAGAACTACCGTAGAGCTTGTTGAGACTTGGGATGCATATTTGTTCTCTCTAAGGTCTAGATATTTTCTGGTAAAATGTTTGAGCAACAAGGAAGACAGTGTAGAGTCTTATAATACTTGCAATATGTTTTTATGTGATTCTTGCTGTACCGGTTTATACTTGTGTTTGCTTCAAACAACCTTGCTAGCCTAAACTCTGTACTGAGAGGGAATGCTTCTCGTGCATCCAAAACTTGAGCCAAAACCCATGCCATTTGTGTCCACCATACCTACCTACTATGTGGTATTTCCTGCCATTCCAAGTAAATATTTCATGTGCTACCTTTAAACTATTCAAAACTTTATTACTCCTTATTTGTGTCAATGTTTTATAGCTCATGAGGAAGTATGTGGTGTTTTATCTTTCAATCTTGTCATTTACTTCTGACAGACTTTCACCTGGACTAGTGGCATATACATCCGCTTATCCAATAATTTGCAAAAAGAGCTGGCAACGGGGTGCCCAGCCCCAATTAATTACAACTTTCATTAATAATTCTCTTCACATGTTTTGCCCTGATTTATCAGTAAGCAACTTAATTTTGCAATAGACACTCCTCCATGGTATGTGAATGTTGGAAGGCACCCGAGGATTCGGTTAGCCATGGCTTGTGTAAGCAAAAGGTTGGGAGGAGTGTCATCTATAAAGAAACTAAAATACATGTGTAAACAAAAGAGAAGAGGGATGATCTACCTTGCTGGTAAATAACGTCCTTCATGGGAGCCGCTCTTTGAAAGTCTGGTTGACAAGGGGGTTAGAGTGCCCACTACCATTCGTTGACAACAACAAACACCTCTCAAATACTTATTTTGTGCTCTCTATATGCTTTCGAAAACTTAAAAAGCTCTAGCACATGATTTAATCCCTGCTTCCCTCTGCGAAGGGCCTATCTTTTACTTTATGTTGAGTCAGTTTACCTACTCCTTTCTATCTTAGAAGCAAACACTTGTGTCAACTTTGTGTGCATTGATTCTTACATATTTACTTATTGCACTTGTTATATTGCTTTATGTTGACAACTATCCATGAGATATACATGTTACAAGTTGAAAGCAAATGCTGAAACTTAATCATCCTTTGTGTTGCTTCAATGCCTTTTACTTTGAATCTATTGCTTTATGAGTTACCTCTTATGCAAAACTTTTTGATGCTTGTCTTGAAAGTACTATTCATGAAAAGTTTTTGCTTATATGATTCATTGTTTACTCTTTATCTATTTGTTAGCAAACTATAGATCATTGCTTTGAGTCACTTCATTCATGACATGAGCCTTGCAATATATTGATCAAGATTGTGTGAAAGCATGTCTCCTCAGAAATTATTTGTTGTTATCGTTTTACCTACTCGAGGACGAGTAGAACTAAGCTTGGGGATGCTTGATACGTCTCCAACGTATCCATAATTTCTGCTGTTCCATGCTTATATTATACCATTTGCTACATGTTTTATATACACTTCGTATCACTTTTATGCATTTTCTGGGACTAACCTATTAACAAGATGCCACAGTGCCAGTTCCCTGTTTTCTGCTGTTTTTGGTTTCAGAAAGTTACTTCTGGAAATATTCTCGGAATTGCACGAAACAAAAGGCCAGTCCCTATTTTTCCAGCACGTACACGGAGTCCGAAGGAGAGACGAAGAGAGCCACGAGGTGGCCAAACCCAGCGCGGCGCGGCACCAGCCGCGCCTGCCTGTGGTTTGGGCCCCTCGGGGGTCCGCCGACATCGCCCCTTCGCCTATTTATTCCCCGAGACGCGAAAACCCTAAAACACCGAGCCTTTCATCCAGAACATATTCGCTGCCGCCGCCGTCGTCAACCCTAACTCGGGGGGTTTCTGAAGCTCTTCCCGGCACCCTGCCGGAGAGGGGAATCATCACCGGAGGGCTCTACATCGCCATGCCCGCCTCCGGAGTGATGCGTGAGTAGTTCATCCTTGGACTATGGGTCCATAGCAGTAGCTAGATGGTTGTCTTCTCCACTTGTGCCATCATGTTTAGATCTTGTGAGCTGCCTATCATGATCAAGATCATCTTATTGTAATGCTACATGTTGTGTTTGCTGGGATCTGACTTATATTGATACCTATGT